>OX453305.1:3619949-4219949 GCA_949710035.1 Crambus lathoniellus
ACTAGTTAGGTAGGTAGGGAAAGGTATCAAGGTTCTAGGTCTTACAATCCTGGGCTGGTGGAAAACCAGAGGTATCCCAATGAAGCCAGGCGAGGTGGTAGGGACTATGTAAGTATAAAGTACTGAGTAAAACTGTTCACGCCGCGATAGCCGGGCCGGGCGACACGCAAGCGCTTCGGGCCGCGGCCACCAGTGCGCCGCCAACCACCGTCCGCGCAACTCGCGCTCAGTTCGCCACCTGTGACCCGTGTGTGTTCGCTTTGGAAAGCGATAACGGTTTAGTAGTTGATTTGCGAGGTATGCCATACCGTTAATCCTATACGTTTTGTTTATACCGTTATATTGTTAGCCCTTGAAATTGGTAAGTTGTTAATAATTTATGAAAATAGTAGGGTCCGTGTATGTCGTCCGAATTTTAATTGTGTTTTATATTATCGTGACGCGACCTATTTCTATTGTTTTTTTTGTTGATGTTTACCACTTTTATATTTCTTTAGATAAGATAAGATAAGATAAGATAAGATAAAAATATTCTTTATTCACTTAGACATAATAAATATGTACTTATGAATCGTCAATATTTTCCTACCACCCATTCAAGACTTTTTTAACTGACAAGAAGAATGGGCGCAAGAAACTTGCCAGCGTTTCTTAGTTAGGTAACGACATTTACAAAAAAAAACATATCGTTACTAATACAACAATTGCTTAGTATAAAAATACATCATATTAAACAGTGATTATGTTATGTGTTACATCATGACCATGCATTGCGGTCATTCAAATAATCGTCTACTTTATAGTATCCTTTGCTCATCAGCGACTCTTTAATGTAACATTTAAATTTATGCAATGGTAGTTCAATTATACGCTGTGGAACTTTATTAAAAAAGGCTATGCTTTTCCCCAGAAATGAGGCTCTGGATTTTTCTAGCCTAAACTTGGGAACGACAAGTTTATCTTTATTTCTTGTGTTAAAGCGATGAATATCGCTCTGCTTTACAAATGTATTATAATACTTTTTCACATAGATTATATTTTCATAGATGTATTGTCCTGCAACAGTTAAAATGTTTATTTCTTTAAATAGATCTCTTAAAGAATCTCTCGATCGGAGGTTGTAAATGGCGCGAATAGCCCTTTTTTGGAGCACGAATATACTGTGGATGTTAGCGGCTGAGCCCCACAACAAAAGGCCGTAGGACATAACACTATGAAAATAACTAAAATAGACTATTCTAGCCGTTTCAATATCGGTTAAGAGCCTTATTTTCTTAACTGCGAATGCGGCCGAACTGAGTCTACTCGCCAAGGCTTCGATATGAGGATCCCATTGTAGTCGCGAGTCTAATATAATACCTAGAAACTTTGTATTGTTAATGAATGCGACCATATCGCCGTCTAGTCTTATATGAAAATCAACTTGTCTTACATTAGGTAACGAAAATTTTAAACACTTAGTTTTCTTTGAGTTTAATGATAAATTATTACTATTAAACCAATGTGACACTTTTGAAAGAGCACTATTCACTTCGTCAGAACAGTCATCACCTCTATCTACTTTAAAGACTAGAGATGTATCATCGGCAAATAGCACTGTCTCACATAAATTCTTCGCGTAGTAAGGAAGGTCATTTATGTATATTAAAAACAACAGCGGGCCCAATATTGATCCTTGGGGTACGCCCATAGTAATGGGAGCTCCGGTAGACTCAGTTTTATTAATAACTACCTTCTGAGTTCTTTCATACAGATATGAATGCATAAGGCTTACTGACATTTCAGAAACACCATAATGTTTTAACTTCCTTAATAGTGTTTGGTGATCAACACAATCGAATGCCTTGGAAAGGTCACAAAAAATAGCGATTACATCCTGCTTGTCCTCCCAGGCATCAAGTACATGTTTTAGAAATGCAACCCCAGCATCAGTTGTACTTTTACCTTTTGAAAAACCAAACTGTTTCTCATGCAGTATACTATTTAATTTAAAATATTCTAAAAGTTGAGCATAAATTAATTTCTCAAATATTTTACTTATTGCTGGTAGTATGGATATAGGTCTAAAATTTGCTGGGTCACTTTTGTCACCAGCTTTAAATAGAGGAATAATTTTACTATTCTTCATTAAATTAGGAAAGACCCCTTCACTTATACATTGGTTAAAAATTATTGCTAATGATGGAGCTATCACATCAATTATTGATTTGATGATACTTGTAGATATGCCCCAGAGATCTTCTGTTTTTTTAATATTTATTGCTTTGAATGCTTTAATAATATCTTCGGTAGTGACATAGCTAAAACTAAATGTTTCCTGGCACTTGTTCACACTAGATTCCATAAGAGAGACAGCGGTGTTGGGGCAAGAGTTAAGTCTGCTAGTAGTTTCTAACGGAATTCGAGCAAAGAAACCTTCAAAAGCACTAGCCACCTCAATATCCGATTCAAAAGTCTGATCACTAATTTTTAAGTTAAATGAATTAATTT
Organism: Crambus lathoniellus; assembly: GCA_949710035.1. NCBI lineage: Eukaryota > Metazoa > Arthropoda > Insecta > Lepidoptera > Crambidae > Crambus > Crambus lathoniellus. The sequence goes on from OX453305.1 coordinate 3,622,440, forward strand.
TGCATTTTGTTTTGCCAGTCTCTTGGTTTATAATACTCCAGGTAGCTTTTATTTTATTTTCAGATGATTTAATTTTATTTGAAATATACCTAGATTTTGCCAAAGCACATACTTTCCTAAATGTTTTTGAATATTTCTTGACATATTCAATGAAGCTAGGATCACAGGAAGTCGTTTTTTGTGCATAGAGTTTAAATAACTTTCTTCTACTATTATAGATACCAGGTGTGGCCCAGTCACTGAACTTCTTACGATCATTACACTTTATAACTTTTTGTTTAAAATTGTTACTAAATTCTTTTTCAACAATATCAAATAATGATTGATAAGAGTTATTAGCGTCAGCAGAAGCTGGCAAACATTGAATTTTATCTTGTACATTATTTCTAAATTTATTAATACCACGTTTCGGTATTGGCCTGCAAATTACTTCGCGTTTAGGAGTAACATTATAGTGCTCAAAAGAAGCTAGTTGTCCACTGTGGTCGGATTTAATAATATTAATTACCGATTTCTCAATTAAGTTACAGTTGGAAAAGATGTTATCTAAGCAAGTAGCCGATGTTGGCGTAATTCGCGTCGGTTCATTAAAAATGTGAAGCAAATTAAATGATTTAAAAAGGTTAAGGAATTTACTGGAGAGTTGTGCTAATTTAATATCTAAGATGTCTATATTAAAATCTCCACAAACTACAATTTTTTTATTCTTACGACAGCATATTTTCAAAACATCCTCCATAGTGGACTCAAAGACTGTGTAATTTGCTCCAGGGGGGCTATATACACAGATTATAATCATTTGTTCAAGTTCCACGCATGATATCTCACAAATTCGTTCAACAGAGAGGGATACTATATCCTTTCGCTCTTTATATTGTGTGTTATTAGGTAAAATTATTAGAGAACCCCCCCTTACTGCAGTTTTTCTATTGAATGAACTTACAACACTATAATTATCCAAATTAACCAATAATTCATATTCTTTTAACCAATGTTCAGTAACACATAACACATCAATATTTTCACAATTTAAAAATAAACTTATTTCTAGGTCTTTGCCAGCAGAAAAGCCTTGGATATTCTGGTGTACTATTTTTAAACATTTAGGCCTTCCTCTTGTCAATACTGGGCTAGAGTATGCCTCCGTTGTCTCTAATGGTAATTTAAATTAACCATGTCAGTATTTGGATTCAAAAGAATCGAATTATTTGGAACAGATTCCAAAGTTGAATTAGAAATGTCACATTTTAGCTGCTCAAAAGAAGCAGAAGTTAGAGTAGCCAGATTGTTGGCTAGTTGATTAAAATAAAAAGATAGCGATAATGCTATTTGTCGCTTATGATAATTATGCAGATAATATTTATCTTTCGTCAAGTTAAGATTATATAACAAGGTATTTATGTCAATTATTTGTATCTGACTATTATGAGATGCTATTGTGCTTAATGTTAAATTAAGATTATATCTCAATTTATTCTCTAATTGTGAAAACCCTTGACTATAGGGAAATGTAAACATAACAACTTTTCTAACATTTAGAGAGCATAATGAGTTACAGTATGATATTAAATGGTTTTTGTTTATACTATCTCTATTCCCGATTAAAACAATCAAGTTTGTGTTTTCACTATAAGATTTTTTTACAATTACTTTCATTATCTCATTTATGCTTGATCCAGGCATACAATAATTAGTAACACTTTCCTTAGAATGTTTCTGGATTAATTGGCCCAAGCCCTTCCCAATCTCATCGCAGAACATAATTGTTTTAGCGTTACTTATTCTTGTAGGTGGGTTATTTTCATTATTCAGTAATATACTATCAGGATTGTTAGAGGTGTCAGAGTTTGTTGGTATATAAACCTCCTGAGCAGCCCGGCCTAATGTATCAGTTTTACATAAATTCTTGCTCACTTTGGTACAATTGCAGCTGCGTTTTTTACCTAGCGATTCAAACCGGTCTGAATTAAAATTACAAAGATCAATCATATCATAGGCAGCCATTTTTTGATTATTTAGTTGCTTGTGAGAAAACTCACACAAGTTAGTGTACATTTCCCTTAGTGATAGTTCCAAATTGTCAATTTTGTTACCTATTTGACTACCTATCATTTCACTTTCTTTATTTTTATTACATGTTTCCATGTTTATCATATTTAATTGTTCTAAAAGTACCTTACGTTCTTTCTTTAAGTGACTGTACTTATTATAATAATTTTGTCTTTTAATTAACTTTTGTGTTTTCCTAATGTATCTATTAACTTTAATATATTTTTTTAATTTCTTTCCGCTACTAAAGCCACAAATAGTATCATTACTAAACAATGGTTTATCCACATAGCTGACACATTCCAAGGTTGAATTATCAAGTGCTGCAGAATTACATAGCGTTAGCTCATTAAACAAGCTTTGAGAATGCTTATCTTCTAATATACTTTTATTTTCTTTTTCTAAATCTAGTACTGTTTTCTGGGCAAGGGAGAGACTAATTTCCAGGTCTGTTATGCGACTCAATGCCTGTTCATGAGTATCAGAACAAGCCCTAAAAGACTCAATAAAGTCTTGCATTTGGTTACACTTGTGTACGACTTCTGAGTATTTAATGTGAAGTTCAGCGAGTTCATTCTTAAGCTGAGTATTGCGGGTAATGTTCTTGTAAATCTCCTGCTCACTTTCCTCTCTTTCTCTCATTAAAGAGTCATTGAGATCTTTGGCTGCCTTCAGATCCTGCAGAGTATTCTTAAGTTGTAGCTCCACATCCTTTGCCGTTGTCCTCCGGGTCATCATAATTGTTTATTAAGGTTCTAGGTACTACCTCTGAAATATATACAAATTTGATCAATAACGTGATTACAGTAAAGCTTTGAATTACAGATTTATCTATCTTAATAATTAGTAAAAGGTAATTTTGAACTACCTTTTCTATTTATTATTTTGTATACAATGTGCGGTTGAAAAATTAAATAATTATTAAGAGTGTCAGTTGTAATGAATAACAAATAAAGTTATTAAAGAACGTTAAGTAGATATAAATGTCACCATCAACTTTAATTTGTGCAATATAAAGTGAGGCAAACCAATTTTAAAAAAGTGTGCGTTGTTAAATTAAAGTTTATTGTACTAAATTATGAGTGAATATGACAAATTTGATAAAAGACAAATTTGTTATAAGTAGCAGCTACTGGTGACAGCTGATGTCACCATAAAATTAACTTTTATTAAAGTAGGTTGAGGTAAGCCTTTCTGTAGTATTCTGTTAATTTATTTCAATACTTTAAGACGTTTAAGACCATGTAGAAATATCTTAAGATTCAAGTTGCAAACTAGTTTCACAATCTTTAATTGAAATGATTTGGATGTCTCTGTATGGATGTAGTGTTTGGAAAGTGTAGCAGTAAGGTGAATGTCTGTGACAGTAGTGGTCACCGTCAGCTTTACTTCCACAGTTTGTCAAGTAAAGAGAGGTTGTCAACGATGCCAAATCGTAATGGATTGTGACGTTGCTCACTGAAAGTGAGCTCTGTACTAGTAATGATAATTAGTGTACAGTGAATGTGAAACCAATTTGGCATTCAAATCTTGTGTGTTAGTTGAGTTTAAAAGTAATGATCAATACCTAACTAAAATAATAACAAAATATGTGGGTAGGTATTTTGAGCTCAACTAAGGTTTCAAAAAGTGTTCTTTATAGTTTTCCCACTTTATTACTAAGAAATTAATATACTGCAAGTAGTAATTCAGGCTGTAAGGGAGATGGCAAAACCTGTAATAACTTAAAGTCTAATTTATGTCAAACATTAACTACCTACTTATATATTTTAAAATATTGAATGTTAACTATAGGTAACACAATGCAAACAAATGATATTCTTAATCAGAAAACACTTGTTGTTGATAATATAGCATATACTCAAGTTGTTGGTCTAACAAATTATTGAAAATTAGCAACTAAGTACAAATACCTAGTTGGTTACATTGAGTTATAAGTTGGTTAGTTAGTTTCTAATCAAGATTGTCAAGATGTATTTGTCGGTAATATAAGTTTTATTGGTCTGAGAATGCAATGTGAGTGATGTAAATTATGAAAACAATACTCCCCAGGTTTAAGTAGAAACAGTCCACAGTATTTATATCTTTTCAATTTGAATTAGTATTATCCTCTTCTTGATTGACAGTTGGGTCAATTTTTCCTCGCTTTTAATTCAAAAGTTTGTTCATTAAACTTGCTGATAACACTTCCACTTGTTATTTAATACGTAATTAAGCTAATTATAACAAATTATTTGGAAATTTAACGAGAATTACTAATAAAATTAATTAATTAAAATTACACAGCAAACTTTTAAGTGTTGCTGCCAGTGTTCCTTTGTTTGCTTTGTTTATAAAACGGATTATAAATGGCTCCTACGAATCCGCTCGCCGTATCCAGGGCCGGCATCCAAGGAGTTTTGCGTTGGCTTGCTTGTGCGGTCACATTAATAGACCGAGCCGACCGGGTAGGCGCGTTGCTAGCTCGGTATGGCGGGCTGGCAGCTCGGCTGCAAGACCTGGAGCGCCACGCCATGGAGTGTCGCGCGTATTATATGGAAAACCCCCCAGCTGATGATGCCGTGTCGGAACAGCTGGAGCAGGATGTAGCCCAGGCCTATGAGCTGGCTGACCAGTTCACGGAGGCGGCTGAGAGGGCCCTGGCTGTTCGGAAGGGGGAGCCGGTTTTGAGCGGGGAGGTCAAACCTACCCCGACGGCGTTGCTAGGCCGATTGCCTACTTTGGAGATTCCCACTTTTAATGGGGATCTGTCAGCCTGGATGGGCTTCATTAATTTGTTTGACAGTTTGGTGGATTCACGACGGGACTTATCCCCTAGCGAGAAGTTGGCCTATTTGCGCTCCTCCCTGCGAGGAGAGGCCAGCGCGGTAATCCAGCACCTGCTCATCAGTGACGACAACTACCAGGTGGCTCGCCAGCTTCTGGTTAGCAGGTACCAGAATGTCCGGTTACTGGCGGACACCCACGTGGCCACGATTTAGGCCCTCCCGCGAATCACGCGGGTACACCTGTTACGGAGGGAGTTGCTGAACCCGCTACTGTCAGCGGTCAACTCCCTAAGGCGATTGGACCTGCCGGTGGATCAGTGGTCCTTTATACTGCTGCACATAGTCCTCGCCAAATTGCCCGCTGAAATGAAGGGGCGTTTCGAGCAGAGGTACGGAGGCGACAGCGCCTCGTATCTCCCGCCCTTCGCGGACCTCCTTCGTTTTTTGGAGGACGAATGTAGGGTGACGGACCACCTGGAGCCCGCCCCGGTTCCAGGTGTTGGTCGTATGGTGGCGGCGAGGGAACAGCCCCGTCGCCCGACCAACCGGTATGCTGCCTTCCAGCAGTCCCCTCCCCCCGCACCGAGTGAGCGGTGCAGGTATTGCAGGGGAGATAGGCACGTGGTGCACGAATGTGCCAAATTTAGAGGCCTCCGCCCAGAGGGACGGAGGGCCGTTGCGAAACAGCGCCAATGGTGCTATAGGTGTTTGGGGGGACACATGCAGTCGGCGTGTCCCCAGACAGAGGATTGTCGTCTTTGCGGAGGGAGGCATCACCCCCTCCTTTGTTTGGACCGCAAGGACGCCGGGAGCGACCGGGGTTCGAATTCCTCGCGCACGGGCGGGGGCCCGGCAGCCCGGAACCGGTCCCCTAGAGATTCGGCGGGGCTTAGCCCCCCCGTTCAGTCCCCCCCGGAGAGGGGGAACTATAGGAGAGACGCCCCCGCCACGGGCGGGGGTAGGGGGGTACCACAAGAGTACGCCACGGTGGCGATGGGCACGGGCCCTATTTGCTACTCCCCCCCCCTAATGGAGAGGCCTCGATTGGGGTACTATGTACCGAGGCACGCCCCACACGGGTATTACCCTGCACCTAGGAGTGCTGTTGGTCGGGGCCAGTATGTACCCGATTGGGACCCGCTCGCCCGGTACGAGCGTCCCACATTTGGCGCGCCGACTCAGGCGCGAGGGGGACAAGTACCCCCCCAAAATTTTTAATGGCGCCCCTGTCGGACCCAACCACCCCTCCGGAGCTTGTGCTGTTGCCAACAGCCTCCGTGAATGTTTGGGGACCTAAGGGCAATGTTGTCACGGTGCGTGCCCTTTTGGACTCAGGTGCCCAGGGGTGCATAATGTCCAGGTGGCTTGTCCGACAGCTGGGTCTTTTGCTTGTGCCGCATCACGAAGCGGTACGGGGGGTGGGAGACTCGCGGATCCCTGATCCGATTGGTCGAGTTGAGTTCTCCTTCTCCCCCCACTTCGCGCCAAGGCCGAAGATCGGTGCTTCGGCGATAGTATTTGATAAGGTGGTTGGACCACTCCCGCAAGTGCGAGTGCCGCCATCCACGATTGAGCTGACGTCTGGACTGGCTTTGGCTGATCCTTCCTTCCACCGACCGGGCCCAATACACTTGTTGATTGGTGCGGATGTCCTCGGTCGTGTACTGTGTGGAAGCAAGCGAGTTTTGCAGACAGCCGATCTTGTCGCCTTGTCCTCGTCGCTGGGTCATGTGGTGATGGGAAAGGTACCACAGACACCAGAGACCCCGTCGGTAGACCGCCAGACCATTGTCGGTTCTACTTTGTCCGACGTTCTCCAAAAGTTTTGGGAGGTGGAGGAACCCCCCACTGCCAAGCGGTTGGATCCGTTAGCCGAGGAGTGCGAATTGTTCTACCAGAACAACACTGGGCGCCTCCTCTCGGGTCGCTTGATTACCCGCTTGCCCTTCTTGGCGGTTCGCCCTCCTTTAGGGAGCTCCCGACCGATGGCCGAGAAGAGATTGTTGTCCATGGAGCGTAGGATGGCCAGGGATCCCGCATTCAAGGAGAAGTATATAGACTTCATGCGGGAGTATTTGGACCTTGGGCACATGTCCATCTCGCAGTTGGACTGGCGTAATGTGGAACATTACTTCCTGCCACACCACGCTGTTTTGAAGACTTCCAATGGGAAGATCCGCGTGGTCTTTGATGGTTCAGCGCCCACGTCAACCGGAGTGTCGTTGAATCAGTGTCTGCATGCGGGGCCGAAGTTGCATCACGATGTCTGTGATGTTTTGACCAACTTCCGCCGGCACGCTGTCGTCTTTGTGGCCGATATCCGCATGATGTTCAGACAGACCGTGATTCACCCGGAGGATAGACGATACCAGCTCATCCTTTGGCGTGAGGATCCCCAGGATCCGATGTTGGCTTACGAGCTGAACACCAACACTTATGGTTTGCGGTCGAGCCCCTTTGTGGCGATCCGTTCGCTGTTGGAGCTCGCAGAGCGCGAACGGCTACGCTATCCCCGGGCATCTGCTCTTATTGAGGGGGGGGCCTTATTTGTCGACGATATCTGCACGGGGGCCTCGAGCTTAGATGAGGCTCTCGTCTTACGTGATGAGCTGATTGCGCTCTTGAGGGCTGGTGGCTATGAGTTGCGGAAGTGGCTGTCTAACTCACCGGACCTATTGGCAGATTTGCCTAAGGACCACCAGCAAGAGCCGCTCCTCTTTGAAAATCCGGAGACTCCAGACATGCTGTCTGTTTTGGGAGTCCAGTATCGACCAGTCCCGGATTTGTTCACATATAGATTGGAACTGCCAGACCCAAAGGTCTGGACTAAACGCACGGTGCTGTCCACTGTAGCCCGTACCTTTGATCCGAACGGTTGGCTCAGCCCTGTAGTGTTTTCGATGAAGTGCTTCCTACAGGAGCTCTGGGCTGCGGAATTGTCATGGGATGAGCCCCTCTCTGGTAGCCTCCTACGAGAGTGGGTGAGGTTCGTGTCATCCCTACCCGACGTCAATCGGGTTTGTATACCGAGGCAAATGCTGCCTTCGGGAAAGTTTAAAGCCTCCCTGCACGGCTTTTGTGACGCGTCCGAAAGCGGATACGCGGCAGCCGTTTACATCCCAACGGTGGATGCAGCAGGCGTTGTCGCCGTACACTTAGTTATGGCCAAGAGTAAGGTCGCCCCCCTTCGGACTAGGCTAACCATTCCGAAGTTGGAGTTGTCCGGCGCCACTCTCTTAGTACGGCTACTCAATCATGTTGCCGACACCTTGGGAAACGGTGTCGACTTGGAGTCGATATTTGCGTGGTCTGACAGCCAGGTCGTCCTTTGTTGGCTGAAGAGTTCAGTCCACACCCTTGAGGTTTTTGTGGCCAACCGGGTCTCACAAATTCAGACTTCAAAGGCCCCGTTGATTTGGCGCCACGTACCGGGCGAATTGAACCCCGCAGATTGTGCCTCCCGCGGCTGCGAGGCGCCTGAGTTAGTGGACCACCACCTATGGTGGAGTCCATCATGGTTGTTACGGCCTGAGCGCTCATGGCCTGCCACCCCGGCTGTGGCCAGAGTCCCAGACCTAGGCATGCGTGTTCACGCCGTGGAGACGGTGGCGGCTCCGCAGATGGAGTTTTTGTTAGACCGCTACAGTTCTCTTGATAAGTTGCTCGGCGTGACTGCTTGGATGAGGCGCTTTGTGCGAAATTGTCGCCAGCCTCAGGAGAAATCGTTGTCTCCGGTCCTCGCCCCACAAGAGCGGCAAGACGCTCTGTTGCATTGGTTGCGAGTGACGCAACAGCGAGAGTTTGAACCGGAGCTGAAAGCCCTGCGCTCAAGTAAGTTCAAGTTGAAGGGACCCTTGGTGCGGTTGAATCCCTTCTTGGACAGTACCGGATTGCTGCGTGTCGGAGGTAGGCTCAGACATGCCAACCTGCCGTACGGATCACGCCACCCTTTGTTGCTCCCCAAGGATGGACCGTTAGTTAGACTGTTGATTACAGACCGACATGTAAAGAATGCTCATGCCGGTTGTAATGCTTTGACCGCGCTCCTCCAACGAGAGTTCTGGATTTTGTCAGCGCGGAGAATAATCCGATCCGTTATTTTTCGTTGTCTCCCGTGTTATCGTTTGCGCGCCGATACGATGCAGCCCCAGATGGGTGATTTGCCTGCCGATCGAGTGAACGAATCGATGCCCTTCTCAGGAGTTGGAACGGATTTTGCGGGGCCATTTACCGTTAAGACATCGCGGCTTCGTAATGCTAGAACGGAAAAGGCTTACTTGTGTGTATTTGTTTGTTTGGCCACTAAAGCGGTCCACCTGGAGGTGGTTAGTGCCCTCACCACAGAAGCCTTTGTAGCCACGTTGAATCGTTTTGTGTCTCGCCGCGGAATGCCGTCGTTAATAAGGTCCGATTGTGGAACCAATTTCAAGGGCACCGATAGGTATTTAAAGGAAGTTTGTGAATTTTTGGATAGGAATAATTTTGAGATCGGATCCACACTCTCTCGCAGAGGGGTACGATGGCAGTACTCCCCGCCATCCTGCCCCCACTGGGGAGGGATTTTTGAAGCAACTGTAAAGGCCGCTAAAACTCACCTTCGTCGCGTTATTGGGGAGACGGTCCTCACGTTTGAGGAACTCGCGACCGTATTTTGTAAGGTTGAGGCGGTCCTCAACTCGCGTCCGTTGTGTCCGTTGTCTTCGGACGCGAATGATTTAGAGGCCCTTACGCCGGGCCATTTTTTGATTGGCAGACCGCTTAACGCCTTGCCGGAATATCCTTATTCCGAAGTGCCCTCCGGACGGCTCTCGCGATTTTAATTGCTCCAGCAGCTTACGCAGAGTTTTTGGCGCCGTTGGCATCTGGAGTATTTGCACATTTTGCAGCAACGCGTTAAGTGGTCGGATAGGACGACCCCACCCAAGACCGGAGACCTCGTGTTGGTAAAGGATCCAAACCTGCCGCCCCTCCGCTGGCGTTTAGGACGCATTGTTCAGCTTCATCTGGGGTCGGATGGTGTGCCCAGGTTTGCCGAGGTCCTGGTGGGGGACTCTGTTTTGAAGCGAGCGATCGCTACCCTCTCTCGCCTGCCCTTAGATTGAGTTGGCGGACAGTTTGCTACTGTCCGGGACGGGGGGATGTTCACGCCGCGATAGCCGGGCCGGGCGACACGCAAGCGCTTCGGGCCGCGGCCACCAGTGCGCCGCCAACCACCGTCCGCGCAACTCGCGCTCAGTTCGCCACCTGTGACCCGTGTGTGTTCGCTTTGAAAAGCGCCGGGAAAGTTTTAGCTGCCTATTAGGGCATTGTGTAGTTATAAACGACGTTTTATTAGTAATACTATGAAATAATGAGACCTAAGACATAGGTCGATGACATAGGTAGCCTGAAAAAGGGTGACTGAAAACTTATCTTTAATAAATAAGTTTTCAGGCACCAGGTGGGTATTCAGTCTGTGGCCCCCCGATGGTCCCTGTAAATGAGCGGGATGGGTCAGTATAATAAAAAGAGACAGACTGATAAATGTCAAAATAAATGTAGGTAGTTATTTTATAAATTCTTGGAGGGGGCAAGCCTCGCCCATGAGCAAGCGAGAGGTCGGACGTACGACAGAGAGGTGAACAGAAATGTTAGAAACCGTGTCGGTACTTCGAATGTGCCGATGGGGCGTGGCCGGTTCCGGCGCACAATGTTTTGCGCGTGCCCACCTTAGTTTTATAAAAATAAGAAATGTATTTCGTTTGTAAGGAATCGATGTATGTAGTATAAGATAAGTAGCCACTAGTTCGGGCATAGCAAAAATGTACATTAGGGGCCTTGCGGGCGCAGGCTCGGTTGTAAGCTCGCATGGCTAACTTGGAAGACAATACAAGAAATTATTGAGAAAATCTTCGTTTCAATCGACGCATTCCTATGGTATGGTAAACACTGTTGCGCATGGGTAACAGTTATATTATTATTATCCAATTAGTTTATTAGTGCCAAGTCAAATATTTCTTTTGTCCAATCGTCCATTAAAATATTTGAATATCAATATTCCAATCCAAAAAACAAACAAAACGCTCACCCACACACACTCACACACACACACACACACACACACACACACACACACACACACACACAAACGTACAATTAACTGCCATTTTTACGTATCTTATTTTGTACGAGAGACAAGAAAAGAGAGGAATAGACTGGTGGCTTAATACGTTTAGTAATAAGAATAAATTGGCAGCGATCACTCGATGACACTGAATGACACGCCCGGGGGAGGCGCAATCAATCACCAAACATCCTATGAGGCCATTTGTTAGATTTTTCTTCGCTTTTACTACTATTGATTGAAATTGACGGATCTTGGTCTAACTCCTTGTAATATTTGATTTGTGTTTTTATATTGGACGTAACTTGAGTTAGAAGCTCGAGTTTGTAGTTTCGATGTTGACAGTTTATTTATATACCTAGCTACTTAGACAAGAGAAAACGTATTGTAAGTATCATCCAAAGTACCTAAATTTAAAGAAAAATCGTATTGTATTGTTCATCGATAGTTCAGTTTTTAATTGACGACTGATTTGGCCTAGGGATAGGCAGGCTACCCACCTTCTGCGCCAGTGGTCTCGGGTTCGATTCCCGAACATGACAAATATTTGTGTGCATGAACATGTCTATTTTTCTTGGTCTGGGTGTTAACTATGTAGGTATATTAAGTATGTATTTACAAACAAAAAAGTATTTTAAGTATATATTTATTCGTTATCAAGTTTTCCATGGTACAGTTTCTTAATGAAATTAAAACGGGCTTAGATAATTGGTGTGAATGTAAGAAGTTATTTATTTATTTAATTTGGAATAAGTTTGGAATCAATTACATAAAAACAAACTTTTAACTAATTTCTTTTAGCGAATTTATTATTTTCGTACGCAGTGAAAAACATTATTGTTAACCATAAAATTTATAATCTTAATTTTTTATCTTTTGGAATTTCAATGATATCTTGATTTTCACAAGAATTTACACTTAGAATAAATCTTTGTGATTTTTCAGTGTTATTGTTCAGTACACCCCTGCTAATACCGCGGAATCAGCTAGCGCAGTGGAAGCGGTTTCACTAATATAGACTCCGGACAAAAAACTAGGTTTCAGCTGGGATGTAACTGAACAATTGGACTGCGATACACAGCGGAGAGAATGTTAAATAAGGTGAGGTTACATACGGGTCTGTGTGTCGAACGTCTCCAAGGCAGAAGTGGTGTAAGGGAGCGCGCGCGCCCCTGGGGTCCTTTCTTCTGCAGACCTTACCAATTAGTCACATCACACACACACACACGGGGGAGCCTCTTTTATTACGATTTACAGTCCCGACAAAAGCGCGTGGTGGACAATTATCTTTCTTTCAAAAACTCCGCGACCAGCCCGATGGATGGCGTCAAAACCTTGGTCGTACAAAACGGGATCACATAGATAATTTAAGATTTTATTCAAACTCGATATGCCAGGCACATTCAACGCGAGCGATTTTTAACAAATTCAGCAAAATTATTCCGACATCTTGCCACGAGAATTTCAATCCAGTGTCACTGTCAACTTCAAGTGACAGCTAATGTCAATTTGACGTGACATTAGAGTTGCGTTCAGAAACGTCGATCTTTTCCGAACATCCCCCCGCCCCGGACCGTTAAGAACGGTACGTCAATCTACGGGTAATCGGGAGAGCCCACTAACTGCTCTCTTCAAAACCGAATCTCGAACCAAAACCTCAGCAAAACGAGGAACTCCGTCAGTTCCGGGGTAGAGTTTAACAATGCGCCCCCTTCGCCAACATAGGGGCGGCAGGTTAGCATCCTTAATCAACACGAGGTCGCCAGTCTGGGGTGGGGTGGTTTTATCTGTCCACTTCACGCGCTGTTGTAGGATATGCAAATACTCCATCGACCAACGTGCCCAGAAGTTTTGGGACATCTGTTTCAAAAGTTGGTATCGCGACAAACGATGGGATCCTACATCCTGAATCGGATATTCAGGCAACGCCAAAAGGGGCTGTCCGATCAAGAAATGACCTGGCGTCAACGCTTCCAGGTCATTCGGGTCCGAAGACAACGGGCACAAGGGTCGCGAGTTGAGGACGGCCTCAATTTTACAAAATACCGTATCAAGTTCCTCAAACGTGAGAATAGTTTCTCCAATCACGCGACGCAAGTGTGTCTTGGCAGCCTTTACACAAGCTTCAAAAATTCCTCCCCAGGTCGGACAAGCTGGAGGGCTAAACTTCCAGATTATCCCACGCCGGGAGAGGGTGGTTCCAATGTCTATTTTATTATCAACAAAAAACTTAACTACTTCCTTAAGATAATTACACGTTCCCTTATAATTAGTACCACAATCGGAACGTATCAATGTCGGCAGTCCTCTACGGGAAACAAATCTGCTCAAGGCGGCGACAAAGGCTTCGGTAGACAATTCCGAGACAATTTCCAAATGGACAGCCTTGGTGGACAAACACACAAACACGCACAAGTACGCCTTATAGGTTTTAGCATTACGCAGTCTCGACGCCTTTACAGTAAAGGGACCGGCGAAGTCGGTGGCGACTCCGGCAAAAGCTCTACATTCCGTGACGCGATCAGCAGGCAAATCACCCATCTGGGGCTGCATGGTCGCGGCCTTCAATCGATAACAAGGCAGGCAACGGAAAACCACAGTGCGAATGGCTCGACGAGCAGACAAAATCCAAAATTCACGCTGCAAAATGGCCAACAAAGCATTACAGCCAGCATGTTGTGCATTCACATGGCGATCTGTTATTATCAGTTGAGTCAAATGTCCGGCTTTAGGTAACAAAAGGGGGTGACGAGCTCCATACGGCAGGTTCGCATTTCGAAGTCTTCCGCCGACTCGCAAAAGCCCACTCTCGTCCAGGAAGGGATTCAATCGCGATACCGCGCCCTTCAACTTGCGACGGCCTAAACGCAAAATTTCAATCTCGGACTCAAAACTATCAGCTTGTACTCTCCGGACCCAAAACAAGAGCGCGTCCCTACGCTCGTCCGGAGTGAGAACCGACGAATCACGCCTCGCGCGTGGGTTTCTGCAATTGTACACAAAACGTCTGATCCAAGCGGTAACACCAAGCAGCTTCTGTAAGGAGCTGTACCGATCCAACAACAAATCCTTTTCCCCGGCGGGGTTAGTCTCCAGGACGCATGCCCGCATATCAGGAACGGCTACGTTCGACAACGCTGGAGAGGGCGGCCACTCCGACTCAGGCCGCATCAACCACTGTGGGCCCCACCAGAGGGGGTGGTTAAGTAGGGTTGGGGCTACACAACCCCGAGACGCACAATCCGCGGGATTCATGGTTCCCGGCACGTGTCTCCAAATCAACTCGATGTCGGAATTACAAATCTGCGACACTCGATTGGCCACAAACACGTCCAAGGTGTGCGCCGGAGCCTTCAACCAACAAAGGACGACCTGACTGTCCGTCCAAGCATAAACCTCTTGTATCTTAATAGATCGACCTAATGTGAGCCATACGTGGTTCAACAAACGCATTAGGAGGGCAGCTCCACACAATTCCAACCTCGGGATCGTATGACGAGTCCGAAGGGGAGCGACTTTGCTTTTCGCTATCACCAGATGCACAGCAACAACTCCGTCAACAGTAACGGTGCGGAGGTACACGGCCGCAGCAAATCCACGTTCGGAGGCATCGGAAAAGCCGTGAAGAGTAACTTTACAATTTTCAGAAGGGAGGAATAGCCTCGGCAAATGCACTTCATTAATCTCGGGGAGGGATGAAACGAAGCTCGACCAATCTCGGAGTAACTCGTCCGAGAGGGGTTTATCCCACGACACACCCGAAGCCCATAACCGTTGCAAGAAACACTTGGCCATAAACAGCACGGGGCAAATCCACCCATTGGGGTCAAAGGTACGTGCGACAGTAGACAATACTAAACGCTTGGTCCAGACTTTCGGTGGTCGTAAATCCACACAATACGTGAAAGTGTCAGAGACCGGTTTGTACTGTACGCCAAGGACGGTCACCACATGGGGATTATCAACATTTTCGAATAGGTGGGGGTCCTGCTGGTGCTCTTCGGGCAAACCTACCAGTACATCAGGCGAGTTGGATATCCATTTCCTCAACTCGTAACCTCCCGACTTCAAAAGGGCGGTGAGTTCGTCTCTCAGGACAATCGCCTCTGAGACAGATGAGGCGCCCGTGCAAATGTCATCCACATAGACGTCACTGGCCAAAATGGCGGAGGCGCGAGGGTATCTCAAGCGCTCCTTCTCGGCCAACTCCAACAAAGAACGAATCGCAACAAACGGGCTCGAAGCCAAACCGTACGTATTCGTATTCAATTCATAAATCAACAAGGGGTCCCTAGGACTCTCTCTCCACAAAATCAATTGGTACCTCCTATCCTCTGGATGGATGACCGTTTGTCTGAACATCATCCGGATGTCAGTCATAAATACAATTTGGTGCCGCCGGAAGTTGGTCAAAATGTCTGAGATCTCCGTGTGCAGCTTGGGACCTACATGCAGGCACTGGTTCAAGGACGCTCCAGTAGAGGTGGGAGCCGAACCGTCAAAGACCACCCGAATCTTTCCGGATTTCAAAACGGCGTGGTGCGGCAAAAAGAAGTGCTCAACGGAGCGCCAATCCAAATCGCTCACGGACATGTGCCCTAACTCCTCATACTCCCGCATGAATTCAACATACTTCTGGCGGAAGACCGGATCCTTGCTCATGCGACGCTCCATCGCCACTAGCCTACGTTCCGCTAGCGGTCGGGATTCGCCCAGAGGAGGTCGGCCGGCACGAAAGGGGAGACGGGTGATCAAACGACCAGAGCGGAGGCGACCAGTGTTATTCTGGTAATACAACTCGCATTCATCCGCTACTGGGTCTACCCGCGGGGCTGGTGGAGGTTCCTCAACCTCCCAAAACTTCTGCACCACTTCGGAGAGAGACACATTAAAAACAAGACCGCGATCCTCATCAAGGGAATCCAAAACGCGGCGAGCAGGGCCCATCACAACTGTACCGAGTGTCGTCTGCAGAGCTACCAAGCCATCTGGCTGCAAAACTCGCTTCCCCGTCAACAAAACTCGCCCCAGGACATCGGCTCCAAGGAGAGCATCAATCGGGCCTGGGCGGAAGAAATTTGGATCGGCGAGTGGGGAATCAGACACCAAAGACAACATACTCGGTCCCAAGTCAACTGAAGGTTGACGGCCAACAACTGTGTCCAACACAATCGCCGAGGTCTTAATGCCTGGCGTGGACTTATTACGTGATGTAAATGTGAAGTCAACATGCCCTAACAACCCGGGGACTTTCACATCGCCAACACCTCTCACGCCTTCCGTGTGGGGGTGCACCTTGAGGCCCAACCGCCTAACTAACCAAGATGACACAACACACCCCTGAGCACCGGAATCCAACAAGGCGCGAACTTCCACAAGGTCGCCATTCAATCCCCTGACAAGTACAGAGGCCGTGGGCAACAAAACGGTCTCTGGAGGGGTGGCTACAATCGACCGTAAACACGTTGATTGCTAGTATGTGGGGTCCCCAGACGTCCCCCCATGGTAAGGGGGTCGCTCATAGCGATCCAGTGGGTCCCAATCTCCCACATACTGCCTACGTCCAATTCGCCCGGCATCAGGCGGGTTATATCTCCCGGCCCCTTGAAGACGGGGCGGGCGCCGCTCCAAACGCGGGTATTCGGCGAGCGGCGGCGAGAATCGGTGCCTATCATCCACCGTGTACGTCGCCCCATAGTCGCGGGGGCACGGTGACCGATTTTCAGAGGGGGGGTCCCGGGGACCCCCGGCTGTGCGAGGCTCAACACGTTGCGGGGGGCTTCTACGACCTCCCGCAACGCTCGCAAAATCGAACCCCCTAGTTGGGGACCGATTTCCCATGGGGGGGTCCGTGGGACCCCCGCCCGTGCGAGGCTCAAAACGTCGCGGGGGGCCTCTACGACCTCCGGCAACGCCCGCATAACTCATCCCCATCCTTGGGGATCGGTTTCCCATGGGGGGGTCCCTGGGACCCCCGCCCGTTTGAGGGTCCAAACGTGGCGGAGAGCGTCTGGGGCCACTCTGGTGGCCACTAGAACTGCTGCGGGATGCAAACACCGCGGGGGGTCCGAGACCCCCACCCATACGCGGTGATCCTGCAGCGACGCGCTGCGGCGCTCCGCCGCCCTCTGGGCTGTTCATGCAGAGGAGGGGATGGTGGTTGCCCTTACAAAAGCGGCATGGGTGCGCTTGGGTACATTCGCGCTGCATGTGCAGGCCCAAGCACGAGTAGCACCATGTCCGTTGTCGCGCGATCGCTCGACGGCCTTGGACGCGCTGGTCGAGGAACTTATCACAACGGGTCGTGCTGTGACCCGGTTCCCGACAGTACAAGCAGCGGGCGGTCTCCTGGACGGCGGCATAGCGGCCGGGCGCGCGAGGGGCCATACGCCCCCTATGGGGGGGTCCGGTGGGGGATCTACTCTGTAGCACAGGTCGTTCGGGTCCCATAGGACCGGCCAGAGAGGAATTATCTGCCAGTCTACTTTCTCCTTCCAGGAACGTCAAGAGGTCCGAGAAGGGTGGCAGATAAGTCGCACTATCCCCACCATACTGCTGCTCAAAACGGACCTTAACAGAGTCCGGCAACTTTCCCAGGACAATGTGCAGTAACAAAAACGACCACTGCTCCACTGGGAGTTTTAAGTTTTTTAATGCGTTGTATGCAACCAACAGCGGATTCAACAAAGCCACTCTCAAGTGCATCACGCTGGCAACGCGGGGTAAATTCAAAATGGCGGCAACATGGTTGTCCGCCAGACGTCGTACGTTCTGGTACCGACGGGCAATCAAATCCCTAGCAATAGGGTAGTTTTCATCCGAGGGGGCCAAATGTTGAACTGATTCAAGGGCCTCCCCTTCCAACACGGATAACAAATAAGCTAACTTCTGGCCCTGGGTCAAATCATCCCGGGCATGTACAAGACTATCAAAAATATTAATAAAGCCCTCCCAGTCCTCTAGACGACCAGCAAAACGCCTTAAGTCTAAGGGGGCCAATCTAGCAAAGAGAGGGGGCATACTCTTCGATGTGACCGGGGACGGGCTCGGTTCATTCTCTCTTGCCACTTGCAAAGGTCGAGCTACCTGGGTAATTCTGTCCGCAAAATCATAACACTGGTCCACATCCAAATCGACTTCTTGTCGCATTTCCACATCGGCCTCAACAGTCCTTTCCAAAAATAAGGCATACTGTTCATCAACAACAGCCAAACGTACGGGCAGATCTACGTATCTGTTCAACAAGGCCTCCGTTCTATCCGGTCGATCCAACAACGCAACCGCAGAAGCTAACCACCGTAACTCAGAACGTATTTTGGCTTTAGCAGAGGAGGCCGTCATTGTAACGTCACAAATTTATCAACAAAAACAACAAATTCAAAATATTCACTATAACACAAAATCTCCAATATTTGGAGGTTATTACTAACCACAAAATTCCAATATTACAACAACAAAGTATTTATAATGACACAAACTCTTAAATATTTGGAGGTTATCAGAAAGCAACAAAACTCAAGTATATAATTATAACTCTAACTCTCAAGAGGTTATAACTTAGACACAAACTAACTTTGACTTTATAAGTCCAACGTTATTCAGTTCAAACAAATCACTGACTATTGAAATTCACTTGGATATCACTGACTATTGAAATTCACTTGGATATCAACACAACAAGCTAATTTTAATTATTTCAAAGCACAAGTTTCAATGAGTTTCAATGTGTAAACAATGTCCCAAATCATTTAAGTTTCACTAAGTATTGAGTGCAAACTTATTAGCTAACCTTTTATTAGTGTAGGGTTAAACGTAGTAAAAGATAACACTTTTGATAGCTCTGTATAAATGTAATCACTCACAACATTACAACACACTTATTTATGGAAGTACACCAAAATTAACATCTTACCCGACTGTCCTATTCGACTGCCGCCAACAGAATGAATCACTGCCAGCCAATATGTCCGCACCTTCTTTTCTTTTCGGTGTTGCCAGTCTCAAGTTCGTTTTTAAAATCAACATTACTTTTTAATTCTTTTTTTTTTAAACCTTACACTCGACCATCCTGATAGCGTGAATGTCCCCATTCACGTACCCTGTGGCAACCTTACACTTGGCTGGCCGAGACTCATTTGCTTATACTTTTATTAATGAATTTAATCGAGACAGTCAGTCATAATTATACAATAATTATTATGCAATAATTATAGTTTTTAAATGAAATATAATAATAATTAAAAAATCATTTTTATGACGTGTTCGTTGTATTATTTATATAAATAAAAATAAAAACAAGTGATTCCCTAAAACCCAACTGTAAACAATGTGTTCAATTATATGCAATCAAGCTTTACTACTACAATTACCATAAACTCCTAACAACTTATGTTATTTTAACCTGCACGTTTCATATAATATATGAATTACAAAATAAAGAAAATATAGTATTCAACCATCTATTATAGAAAATATCAGTATTTTAATTCTATCCAAAACATAATAAATTTATCCTTATTGTATTTTGTCACGGAGACCCAGCAAAAACGGTGACCTTGCCAATTCTATTAGGGAAATTGACCAAGCCACCGCCGTCGCCTCGTCAATGCAACATAATTATCCATCCATCTAAAATCCATGTAACCATTATTTAAAACCGATCCATCCATCTAAAATCCATGTAACCATTATTTAAAACCGACCCATCCATCTAAACCCATCAATCCATGTTAACCAATCAATCCATCAAAACCTGCCTCGAACTCCATTTTTCGGGCTTTATATTATCCAGATTGTTCATAAACCATCTTGTAACCAGGCCAAGACACGAACCCATCTATTCTCGCGCTTGACCTGCAACAAAGAAAACCATTATGCAGTAAAGCTATTTCAAAAGCGAGTTAGATTAAATATACACATAAAACATTCTATCTCACAAATCCACATCGCTCTGATCATCCATGGTATCATCCACCCCTAACGCAGCCAAATGGATCCATGGCTTCATGCGATCCGCTGCGACCGTCGTCCTACGTTTGTTCCTCATACCTTCGAAACCTGGTATAGGAGCTATTTTGTAACGATCGTTGCCTAGAAGTTTTGTTACTCTGTAAGGTCCTTCGTATGAAGGCATAAGCTTAGTGCTTTTGCCCTCATTTTGAAAGGTTACCTTAGTGATTTTGACTAAATCACCTATATCGTACTCGCGTGCGGGTTTGCGTCCTTTGTCATAGTATGCTTTCTGACTCTCCTGGGCTTTGTCAATTCTTTCCTTTACCTCCTGACGTAAAGACGATAAATCGCGTGTTTCTTGAGTTTCATTAGTAATCTCACTCATCGAAGCATTCATTTCCCCATTCATCGACATGCCGAACATCACCTCAGCAGGTGTTTTCGAAGTAGTCTTTTGGACTGTATTATTTAAACCCCATTGGATTCTTCCGAGCTTGTTATCCCAGTCCTTATCACAATCACCGAGATTTTGAGCTGTGAGCGCATCGAGAATGGTACGGTTGTACCGCTCTACCTGCCCATTGGACCTGGGGCTCGACACGGCATTCAAAATGTGTTTTATACCTTTCTCAAGACAAAACTTTCGAAAGCTATGGGATGTGAAACAGCTGCCTCTGTCACTTACAAGTCGTTCTGGGGTTTTAAAAGTAAAGAAAATCTCGTCTAGAACTCGTATGAGATTCTGTGTATTTGTATTTCTGACCGACTTAATGTAAACAAATTTGGTGAATGAATCCACCACGACTAATATGTGTGTGTGTCCCCTTTTTGACTTTACAAATGGCCCAAGGTGGTCAACGTGCAGGGTGTGAAAGGGTGCCGCTACTTTGGTTATAGGGTGTAACAGCCCCTCGCGGGTATTCGACGTCTTTTTCGCATATGCGCACTCAATACACGCTTCTACATATTTTTTTACGAAGCGCTTCATTTTTGCGAACCAGTAGTTTTTCTTTACCCGTTCTAGCGTTTTCTCAAATCCAACGTGGCCTATATCATCATGATTCATCCTGCACAGTTGCCACCTTGCGCCCTTTGGTACTACCCACCTAACCTTATTTTTATCCCCGTCTAAGCATCGAAACAACTTGTTGTCCTTGAGTAGGTAATTCTCTTTGATATAGTCAAGTTCTTTGGAATTCAAATTACTAACGACTATATCACGAATTTTACGTAACTCTTCATCTCCCATCTGAAGAGTTAATAACCAATCTTCAGTCGTTATAAACATCACCATGGGGTACTGGTCTGGATTCTGCGAATCACTGTCACTTATGGGGTTCCTGGATAGGGCGTCCACATGAGACATCTTTGAACCTGGCCTATACTCCACGGAACAGTTAAATTCCTGCATAACAAGCCACCAACGAGCGATCCTTGGAATAAGGTCGCGTTTTTGGAATGTGGATCGTAGCGCACTACAGTCTGTTACGATTTTAAATTCTTTACCTAATAGGTAGACTCGGAATTTCTTAAGCGCACAAACTACCGCCAGGGTTTCTAACTCATACGAGTGAAAATTCTTTTCTTCTGGTGTAGTTTGCCGACTGCAGTATGCTACGGGATGAAACTGATCTGAACTGGCTTGAGAACGTTGTAGTAGTATTCCGCCAACACCTAACCTACTAGCGTCCGTATGGAGCTCGGTTTCTGCCGTGGGATTATAAATAGTCAATATGGGTCTGTTTACAAGCTTATCTTTTAGGGTCTTAAATGCATCTTCCTGCTCACATGTCCATTCCCAGGCTGCATCCTTTTTGAGAAGTTTGGTAAGGGGGCATGCAATCAGCGCGAAACCTTGTATAAACTTCCTAAAGTAGCTGACAAGGCCCAAAAACTGACGCACACCATGGACGTTCTGCGGATTAGGAAAATCGACCACGCACTTAATTTTAGTTTCACCAGGTTTAACGCCTGCTGAGCTAATTTCGTAACCTAGGTAGTCGATTTTATTCTGTAAAAAGCAACACTTGGACAGGTTCAACTTTAAGTTTGCCTCTTGCAAAAGCTGCAAAACTTCCTCTAGCCTATCCAAGCATTGTGTCGGGTCCGCGCCAAACACTAATAAGTCATCGATGTATACGGTCGCCTTATTGAAACGCGCGGGACCCAACACATGGTTCATCATGCGCTGGAAAACAGCAGGTGCGTTTGCCAGGCCGAACGGCATACGGTTGTACTCGTACTGCCCGTCCGGCGTGACAAACGCCGTAAGGTGCTTGCAGTCCTCAGAGATTGGTACCTGATAGTACCCGGACATCAGGTCCAGTGTGACGAACCATGCCTGTCCGGATAGTCTCGCTATCTCATCCTCTATTATCGGCATAGGATACCTTTCTTTAATAGTCACTGAGTTAAGCATCCTATAATCGACGCATAGCCGCATATTCCCATCCTTTTTGCGCACCAGGATAATAGGGCTGGCGTAACCAGAAACAGATTCCCTTATTATCCCCGCTTGTAGCATGTCATCTACCATATCACGCACCCGTTCACGTTCATGGTGAGATAATCGGTACGGCCTATAAACCACAGGTCGGTTACTATTTAACTCTATTCTCATTTGTGTTACGTTTGTACAACCGAGTTCTCCTAAGTTATTCGCAAAACAATGTTCATATCGCTGTAGTAAACTAAGTAACCGTGCTTTATCTTGATCAGTTACGAATGATCCTGTTCGAACTTGGCTTTTATCAAGCCTACTTTGGAGAACAGGCTCCTGAATCGCTTCAGTAGTTGATGACATAACCCTATGAACAACATCAATGCGTTCAGCTCTTGAAAACACATTATTCTCTTGGAGTAAACAAGGTACTATACACGGCGTAATTACGACATAAAGAAGGCCTTCCTTAACATGATAAACACCGCCATGTACCATAAATTGTTGATTGGGTTTGCCTATAATTTTAGTAGTTAGCATAACATATCCGGTAAAATCAAATTCAGTTCTAGCCCTAACACTCGAGGTACCATAAATTCTAGTATGACCGCCTATACTAACTCTAATTAATCGCTCGTCCTCAGTATCCATACACACATTACTTACTTCAGTTCCTATATCGTAAAACTGTAACTTGTTTGCATCCTTGTATACTATAACATGCGCTTGCTCCGAAAAAGTTTGACCAATTAACATGGGTTTTTCAAGAAGGGTATCTTCCACGATGCGACACGGAACTGCAGCCTCCACCCGATCTACTGTGAGATCGAGTGTAGCAGAGCCAATTGAGTGGACCACACCATTACCAAAGCCTTTCATGGTGGGTGGTGTATTATCATGTTGAAGGCCGAGTTTAGAAAAATCTGAACGTCTTATTAATGTGACCTCACTACCGAAATCAACATATGCTTGTAATGTAATACCATTAACACCTACGTTTTTTATAAATTTATCATTTGTATTCGAGTCAGAGATACGCATAGTTTTCGAAACGAAATTAGTCTTAGATGATCCTAAGTCAGATTTACCAAGACAATTTTCGGTTTTATGGCCTATTCTATTGCATCGGTCACACTTAATCAATGGTTTAGAGCATTTCATAAATGGGTGGCCTCTCTCCTTGCAATTGTAACAATAGACGCCCGTGTTAAATTGCCTATTGTACGTTTTATTACCATGCCTATCCTCTACAGAAATACTGTTTCTATCTTTATTAAATGGTTGCTGAGAAAATTGTTCTCTATGGTTGCTCGATAGGAATTTTAACAACTGATCAGGCTCAACACATCTTAACGCTAGGGCACTCGATTTCATAGTCTTGTCGCTAATACCATGTATGATACAGTCAACCGCTCGTTTTCCCGTGATATCGCATTGGTTAATCAAAGCAAGCTTTTCATAATAATAGCTTTCAATTGACTCGTTAAATCTACTTTTACGCTTAAGCATCTCCTCCAGGGACTGGCCATAGTTTTGCTCCCACGGGAAAGCATTCAACAGCTTAATCTGCCACTCTTCCCAGCTGTACAGAATTGAATTAAGGCTTTCGTACCACGTCTTGGCCAGTCCCTGCAGTTTCTGCATGGCAAAATGCACAGTCGTCCTTTCGTCCCATCCGTAAACAGATGCACATTCGTTCACCTTCTTAATCCACACATCCATACGTTGGGTTTTTGTAGAAGGGTTAAACTCAGGTAGGATGTTTTTAAAATCAAAATTTTTATTAGAATGTGCATTCTGATTCGGGTGAGGCGCAAGGCCACTTTTGATGGATTGAATGAGATGTAAGACGTCTTTTGAAGTAAAGGAGGGACTACATGACCTTTTGGGCTGAAGTGCGGCGCTCGGCTCACGTCGATCTCTGCTTAGCGCGCGGCGCCCGGTGCTCGGCTTACGTCGACTCGTGCTCGGCTCGCGTCGACTCGTGCTCGGCTCGCGTCGACCGCTGCTCAGATCGCGTCGACTTGGGCCGGGCTCGTGTTGACTCCTGCTCCGCTTGCATCTTCCTCGACTCGGCTCGCGATGTCCTCTGCTCGGCGCTCGTTGCACGCGGCTCGGCTCGCATCGTCTCTTGCTCGGCTCGCGTCGTGTGCTGTCATCACGTGAAGCTCGATGCTCGCTGCGCTGACGCCAGTTGTCCTCATCCCGATCCCTTAGTAGGTCACGCTCCAACTCACGAACACGCGCTTGCTCACGTGCCAACGCTAGCTCTCTCTCCCGCAAACGCTGATATCGATCGCGCTCCCGTTCGCGTAAGAGCGCGTCGTCGCGTTCATGCTCAGACACGTGATCACGGTCAGGGACGTGCTCTTGTTCCTGGCTCCAGCGATGCCTGCTTTGGCTGAGGCTGCGCTGGGTGTGTCGAGTGGAGCTGCGGCTGCGGCGTCTGCGGCTGCCGCGATCTTGTACCACGCTACGTAGGCGACTCCGACTGTTGCGCTCCGGGGTCTGCAAACGGTGGTTTTCCCCATTCGCGTCTTGCTCCATGATCTCAGAATAGAAAACAAAAAGGGGATTAGATTTATTTCACTACATCTGCGTTTAAAGCGTCTGTATTTAAAGTAAGAAGGAAATATACAAAATTATGACGTAACTCGGAAACGAGGCGTCGTAGGCAAAAATGGATGAAAATTTTGTACCCCTTTTAGATACCCCACACGCCTCCTGAGCTATTCAAATATGACCTCACATGACCTTCAGATCGGAGGTTAGGTCAAGGACTTCTTGAAATCGTTAATGAATCCCCAATGATATAAGAAAAATATAATTATGTAAAATGATGAACACCTAATAGGTTTATCAAGAAAAAAAAAATGTTAATGTACCCTCGAGAAAATAAAACTATGGCGGTATAATTAATTAATCACATTACATTTATAATTTTCAATATATGGTCGTTAGGCCAGGCCAAAATCACACACACAGCAAAATTTATATTACCGCAAGCTTGCTAGCATCGCATTTTGCACACGGAGTAATAAGTTTTTTTTTAATCAAATGTATCAATATGAATGGACAATGCCCCGGCAGCGGAAACATCAGGATAGCTATAATGATTCACAAACCTTTAATTTCACAAGAGGGTAAATCGAAACTAGATTTGTAAAATTTGGGCATGTACTTACCACTTCTGATTTGTAGGGTTAAACGTAGTAAAAGATAACACTTTTGATAGCTCTGTATAAATGTAATCACTCACAACATTACAACACACTTATTTATGGAAGTACACCAAAATTAACATCTTACCCGACTGTCCTATTCGACTGCCGCCAACAGAATGAATCACTGCCAGCCAATATGTCCGCACCTTCTTTTCTTTTCGGTGTTGCCAGTCTCAAGTTCGTTTTTAAAATCAACATTACTTTTTAATTCTTTTTTTTTTAAACCTTACATTAGCTATTATTTTAGCAACCAACTTGTCAATATTCACAACTCAAATTTGCTAACAAACTAAATAATAATTATTATGAGCAAAGAAAGGCATCTGTTTACACTTTGGAACTTCAATACATGACAATTAATTACAAGACATGGAACCAATAACAAAGGAATGCCCTTTACTTTTCAAATGCAAGTTAAATTTACAAGTACAAATTAATCTAGTCCGGACCAGACTGGGTCATCAAAACGGCACTGATTAATACAAAGTTTTGGCGTGGGCCTCTCAGGCCTTCAAGCTACGCTCTTGGCTACCAAGAAATGTTCAGTACACCCCTGCTAATACCGCGGAATCAGCTAGCGCAGTGGAAGCGGTTTCACTAATATAGACTCCGGACAAAAACTTGGTTTCAGCTGGGATGTAACTGAACAATTGGACTGCGATACACAGCGGAGAGAATGTTAAATAAGGTGAGGTTACATACGGGTCTGTGTGTCGAACGTCTCCAAGGCAGAAGTGGTGTAAGGGAGCGCGCGCGCCCCTGGGGTCCTTTCTTCTGCAGACCTTACCAATTAGTCACATCACACACACACACACGGGGGAGCCTCTTTTATTACGATTTACAGTCCCGACAAAAGCGCGTGGTGGACAATTATCTTTCTTTCAAAAACTCCGCGACCAGCCCGATGGATGGCGTCAAAACCTTGGTCGTACAAAACGGGATCACATAGATAATTTAAGATTTTATTCAAACTCGATATGCCAGGCACATTCAACGCGAGCGATTTTTAACAAATTCAGCAAAATTATTCCGACATCTTGCCACGAGAATTTCAATCCAGTGTCACTGTCAACTTCAAGTGACAGCTAATGTCAATTTGACGTGACATTAGAGTTGCGTTCAGAAACGTCGATCTTTTCCGAACAGTTATTAAGTAATTTTGTTGAATATTTTGTATCATGGTAAATGAATAAAAAAAATATTGATAGAAAACTATTTACTCATAATGTCATTCATATTAATTATATAAGCACTGTAACGATTGGTTTTTTTTTAATTTATAGAATGTTGAACTGTTTATAATAAAAATTGTTCTTTACAAAATTGTTCTTTCTGTTTTAATCAATAAATAATTCTAATTAAGTATCCAATCACATTATCTCTTCAACCGCCGGCATAAAGTCATAAAGTCTCACGTAAATTATCGAAACCTATAAACAATTGAGATTTTATATAATTTTTATGAACTCATAGTGCAATTCTGTAAGTAGGTATAGGAAAAATGTGATGGTAAAAAACCACGAGCCAAAATACAAATAAATTATCTAATACCTTAGTCAAACCTAGTAGTTCAGGAAACTCGTAAACAAGAGTTGTTGTCACAGTGTTTGGATTCAAACTTCCAATTATCAGTAGGATTGTCAATTGTCACCCCCACCCCACTCTTTGTGGCGGTAAACCGTGAAACAGTTCAATGGCCCAGTAATAAACGTAATCAAT
This sequence comes from Crambus lathoniellus, assembly GCA_949710035.1. Lineage (NCBI taxonomy): Eukaryota > Metazoa > Arthropoda > Insecta > Lepidoptera > Crambidae > Crambus > Crambus lathoniellus. The sequence continues at coordinate 3,649,695 of OX453305.1, forward strand.
AACTTTCAGTGGTTTTACTGAAAACCGTGTTCACTTGTTTTATTAACTACCCAGCAATTACGTTTAATTCGTGCTTAAAAGAGATGATGATCGTCTTTATATGCAGCCGTTGCTAACATATTCTATGCTAATTAATTCCTACCTATTAATTATTAAATCATTGACACGATAAAGCTAAAAAATTAATTGTAAATGAAATAATATTTTTTACTGACTACGCCACTTGCCACTTTGCTTGGCGTTCGTGGACTATGAGAAAGCCTTTGATTCGATTGAGACTTGGGCGGTGCTGCAGTCTCTCCAGAGGTGCCAAATAGACCACAGGTACATCGAGGTGCTGAGGTACTTATACCAAAACGCCACCATGTCGGTCCGATTACAGAACCAGAGCTCTAATCCTATCCAACTACAGCGAGGTGTGAGACAGGGAGATGTCATCTCTCCCAAACTGTTCACAGCTGCGTTGGAGGATATTTTTAAGCTGCTGGACTGGAAAGGATACGGCATCAACATCAATGGCGAGTACCTAACACACTTACGGTTTGCCGATGATGTAGTTCTTATGGCTGAGACCTTGGAAGACCTGAACACAATGCTCGAAGATCTCGGTAATGCTTCGCAAAGAGTGGGTCTTAAGATGAACATGGACAAGACGAAAATCATGTTCAATGCCCATGTTGCACCCGCTCCAGTTAATGTTGGGAACATTACACTCGAAGTTGTTGACCACTATGTTTACCTAGGACAGACGGTCCAGTTAGGTAAGTCCAACTTTGAGAAAGAGATCTCTCGTCGAATCCAGCTCGGATGGGCAGCGTTTGGGAAGCTCCGACATATATTCGCGTCCGAAATACCTCAATGTCTCAAGACGAAAGTCTTTGACCAGTGTGTGTTGCCAGTAATGACCTATGGAAGTGAGACGTGGTCTTTTACTATGGGTCTCATAAGAAGGCTCAAAGTCACCCAGCGAGCAATGGAGAGAGCGATGCTTGGTATTTCCCTGCTCGATCGAATCAGAAATGATGAGATCCGCAGGAGAACTAAAACAACCGACATAGCTCGAAGGATTGCATCATTAAAGTGGCAGTGGGCGGGACACATAGCGCGGAGAACCGATGGCCGTTGGGGCGGAAAGGTTCTCGAATGGCGACCGCGTACCGGACGACGTTCCGTGGACAGGCCCCCTACAAGGTGGACCGACGATCTGGTCAAGATCGCGGGAAGCCGCTGGATACGGGCAGCGCAGGACCGATCGTTGTGGATATCCTTGGGGGAGGCCTATGCCCAGCAGTGGGCGTCGTTCGGCTGACATGATGATGATGATGATGATGATGACTGACTACGCATTCACGCTTCATTATGCTAGTGAGCTACTTTACTACTGTCAAAACGGTATTTCTTTCTCAAGTCGTCAAATTTGTTACTCATGGTGCCGATTTCCTATAGCAAATGCGAAAAACGTTAGTCGTTAGCGAAAACATTTCGATAGGTATTTGAACCAAGTGAACTCATACTACTGATTATTATAGTTCTGTAAGTGACCGCTAGAGGCGCTGTGCATGCAATTTTCTATAAAAAAATTTTACGTCGTCGCTAGCAAGTAGGATCGCTGTAAACTCATGGTAACGGTACTCTAGCTCTACATTTGATTCAGTTGGGTCGAGCCGAGTGCTCGTTTTCTACGTAGGTAAGTAAGTAACAACCTTCCTGTCAGCTGAAAAGGAAGAAATAATATGTTTAAAGTACATACCTTTTGAGATCCGTGCCAGCCAGGAGCATGCATGATGAAAATGGCACCGACCAAAGATATTATTTTTTCATTTTCAGTTCTGTTATATTTTGAAAATAATTTTTCATAAAATTCAAAAATTCAAAATTCAATATCGTTTATTCAATTTAGGTTTGTTTAACAACACTTATGAACGTCAATGAAGCTACGCCATCGGTTCGCAAATCCTACGGCAGGAGACCTTGTAGCGAGAAGAACCGGCAAGAAACTCGCCAAGGGCTATTTTTTTCTCCCTGTTTTAACTTATACAGAGTCGTCAAATTTGAAAAGTGACCTTCACATAATAGTAAGGTTACTTTCCATCACAATACAGAATGCCGCTTAAATTAAGTACAATTTTGCTTATTACCTAAAACAGTAAACAATTTTCAACTAAACAAGGAATCAAATAGTTTAATGGACACACTAATCTTAATCTTATTCACATTGTATTATTATACGATAGGATTAATGAAAAGGAAACTGCAAGCTGCGCTGTATATTCAAATTTATAAGTATTAACAAATAAAAGGAATTTTTGAATAAATAAAACAATTATTAGAATAATTGCTGTTACTGTAAGACACGGATACCAAAATTACTATGAGACACACCAGCTCGCTCATAAATCAATATAATACTATTATTAACCATATCCCGAACACCTTTAACACAAGTAGACATGAGCAGACCCACCCCACTGGCAGCACCCGTTCACGAGCATGACGCATGAGCCAGCCATATAACAGAACTGTAAAGTTCATCTAGATTAAAACCTTGGCTTCGATCAACAAATAGTATTAGATGAAGGCTCACGAACTAAATGAAAACTTTACTGACTTTTTTTAATCGGAGAAAAAAGGTTACGAATGTTACGATCTTACATTACGAGACGACCGATTTGGGGCAGAGGTAGGCTACCCACCTTCTGCGCCAGTGGTCTCGGGTTCGATTCCCGAACAAGACAAATATTTGTGTGCATGAACATGTCTATTTGTCTTGGTCTGGGTGTTTACTATGTATATTAAGTATGTATTTACAAACAAAAAGTATTTAAGTATATATTTATCCGTTATCAAGTTTTCCATGATACAGTTTCTTAATGAAATTAAAACGGACTAGGTAATTGGTGTGAAGGTAAGAAGTTATTTATTTATTATTTACATTATAAATGACAAAAACCGTTCCAAGTTTGAAATACCTTAGTATTATTCAAAATAATCTAATAATAATTATACTCTCAAGTGGGAGTATACGCTCGGCCACGTCTGTCACTCCAACTATGTATCTAGAACTAGGTGTTATTGTTGATCGAACCCTATAGGTCTTTAACCTTCATGTGGAAGACGTATCATCTGGAAATAACCAATATTTTTTATATAACTTTCGAATATATTAGTACACTTATATCCTTCAAAAATTCCGCCCTTGGTTGTAGGTAGGTATATATGTTTACCTAGGATTTATTAAAAGAGGTCAGGTTGGTGAAAACGGCTGAAATATTGGAGATGTCAGGGGAATTTATAGAGATAATATGTTGTAGGTACGAGGATCTCAATTTCCTAGAGAGTGTACTGTGATTTTTTTTGTCCAAAAATATAGCGAAGGTATCTGATGAAACATTTTCGGAACTATTGGCTTATTCCCTCTCTCATATTTCGTGAAATAAAAGCTGTTCAAATGCTCTCACAGCGGTTGAGCAGAATATATTTATGTTTGCGTTATTATTAGTTTTTTTAAACTGCGCGTGATGTTTTTGTAGTTTGGAAAATAAAGAAGTTCGAAGTGACTGTTAATGTTTTTTTATTGTTCGTTTAAAATTTGCACGCACAATGATATTTAACAAGTGTTATAATGAGATTGCTTTTACTCTTTTGCAATCCCAACGCAGTTTTAGTTATTGAAAATGAAGTAAGTATTAGAAAAATATAAAACGCTGCCTGGCTTAATAGCGCCTAAGAGGTATTGGATAAACTCGACGCTTCTCATAAAGACTCCGTAGCTCAGTGGTTAGAGCATTCGCCTGGACAGTGATAGGTCGAGGGCTTGAGTCCTATTGGAGCTAGTTGTGGGACGGGTCGAATTTTTCTAATAGGTAGGTACTTCATTTTAAGTGGAATAACAAGCTTTTAATGTTATGACGTCAGACTTAGATAAGATGGTGGTACCTAGTAAGTACTTCTTCTTCTTTTTGTGCAATGGCGTGTACCTAGTACCACAGTCTACTTATTACTACATACAGTCAGTCATCGCGTTTGACATTGGCGAAAATGCCGCCGATGTCGAGACAGTTGTAAAACTGTAAGGGTTGTCACGCGTATAGTTGTAAGACTTCGCCGAAAAAAAGGAGTTACATTTTATACATCTTGACTAACTTACTAAAAAGGTATATAGATATGGCGAAGTTCACAGGTTTATATTGTGACTAGCCTTCCGCCCGCGGTTTCGACCGTGTGGACTGCACGAGAACGAGACGTTATCCTATGGGAATAATTATGATGGCGGCCAACTTTTTTGTTTGTGGGCCGATTTTGATGAAACTTGGTTTTAGTACTATTTTGACAAGAAAACTGCAATGCAATGATAAAATTTTTGAAAAATCCAAGAGGGCGGCCAACATTTTTGTTTGTGGGCCGCCATCTTGTTTCCAAAACTCACATCAATATCGAGCTTAGAACCCCTAAAAACCCCTTACATGACACCAATATCACAAAACTGAAAAAAAAGTGCGGCCGCCATCTTGGATTCCAAAACTCACATCAAATTCGAGCTTAGCATCCCTAAAAACCCTTTACATGACACCAATATCACAAAACTGAAAAAAGTGCGGCCGCCATCTTGGATTCCAAACTCACATCAAAATCGAGCTTAGTACCCCTAAAAACCCCTTACATGACACCAATATCACAAAACTGAAAAAAAGTGCGGCCGCCATCTTGGATTCCAAAACTCACATGTATCAAATTCGAGCTTAGCATCCCTAAAAACCCTTTACATGACACCAATATCACAAAATTGAAAAAAAGTGCGGCCGCCATCTTCGTTTCCAAAATTCACATCAAAATCGAGCTTAGCACCCCTAAAAACCCGTTACATGACACCAATATCACAAAACTGAAAAAAAGGGCGGCCGCCATCTTGCAAATCTCACATCAAAATCGAGCTTAGCATCCCTAAAAACCCCTTATATAACACCAATATCACAAAATTGAAAAAATAACGCGGCCGCCATCTTGAATTCCAAAAATCGTAATAAACACACTTTAAAACCCCCTACATAAAACCAATATAAAAGAAACTAAATATTATTTTTCCAATTCAATATTTGAAATCAAATGCGAAAGCCCTGTCGCAAAGCTCCCATCTAGCTAACAAAATTTTGTATGGTAGATGGGAAGGACCCTCTCCTCTCCTGCCCCGCGTACCCCGCACGATTGCTCTGTCTAGACGCCTCCGATGAACGACTGTATGTAGTAAGTAGACTGTGCTAGTACTAAGAACAAGTCCTACCACCAACCAAAACCTCTGTGGTCGATGCGACCTACCCTAATAATACCTTGCCTTCGAGGTCCCGGGTTCAACTCCTGGTTGGGTAAACATAGAAAATAATCTTTTCTCCTTTTTCTCGTGTCTGGGTAATGTTGAATATGTGATAATTTCCCATTGCACCAGTAACACCAGCACCTAAGCTGATATGAGCATTTCACCTTAAACCTTCAATAAAAATATCAGCACTGTCTGCTTACGTGTTTGTGCATGGGAACCACGATCCAACAAATATTATTGAAATTGGGTATTTGACTGTTGTTGAAATGTAGATATTTAATTATGACATTTAGGGCTGATTTTTCAATCCTCAGATAAAAGTTATCAGTCAGTTAAATTAATAACCAACAAAAGTAAATGTCAATCTTAAAACAAGAGAGATATGAATGACAATTGCTTTTCAAATTGGAGGTATTAAACGATATCAGACGAATAATTTTTATCCAGGCATTGAAAAATCGGCCCTTAGAAATATAACAGTATTGAATAACAAATGTGAAAAAAGAAATTAAATTTGTATTATAACAAGCGAATTATGAGCTACTTAATTGTGACTCTAGCTATCTCTTTCTAAAACGAAATTTACTATGGCGAGAGTATAGAAATGTGACGTCATGTTTCTATAGCGCTCTCCTTGTCTAATTAGAAAGTTTTATGCTTTGAAAATATGCAAGATATTTGAAAATAAATACCTATGTTGTGTTGCTACTAATTAAATGAATATTTTGTCAATAAAAAAAAAAACTGTCAAATACCCAATTCAGATGTCTACAGGTATATATTCCTTTACCTAATTTTATAATGTTTAATGTCCGTAGTCTACGCATTTTGCACTGTTTCTGCATTACATCGTTTTTTGTCTGCTAACCTCCCAATACGACTGCGTCGCTCCCATCACCAATATTGTCAGGTCGTTTTATCGGATATTTTTTACATGGTCCATTTTCGAATATTGCTCAACTTTCACGAACACATGGCGGCGGCATTCCTCATTTCGCGAAGCACATAAAACTTTATGTACCGGTCAGTTCTATCACAGCTCGTAAACGAACGGAGCACGCCATGTCGATACAGGGTACGCGGCTGATGAGCGCGATTATTTTTATGTGCAAGCATTTCACATAAGCCTAGAGACTGGGTTAAAAAAATGCTCGGTTAACCACTGTTGCATTATCAATCCATTTTAACTTAGCCTTACTGGTAGGGCCACAGGTCTTTTCTAAGGAATGCCTATGGCAATACCCACCAGGATTCCCGACCACACTCCGCGCGGACGCAGCGGCAGCCGGCAGTGAACTGTGAACCCGCGAGCGCCTTGCGAATCGAAAATTTTATTAAAAATGAAATATTTAAATTTCTACTTTTTGCATTCACAATGCAATTTTTATACGTGAAAAATGGAAAATGAAGTATTTTAGAAAAATCGACCCGTCTCACAACTAGCTCTGACGGGACTCGAACCCACGACCTTTCGCTTTCCGGGCGACTGCACTACCTAACCACTGAGCTATTTCGTTACGAGAAGCGTCGAATTTATCCAATACTTCTTACGCGCTATATAGCCAGCGCTAATTTCATCAATGTGAAGGTATTACTACCCTCACACACGAGGTGTGAGGAGTGTGAGGTGTGTAGTTGTGAGACGGGTCGATTTTTTCTAAAATACTTCATTTTCCATTTTTCAAAAATGAAATAATAAAAAAAGATAGAAAGTTAATTTTGTTTTGGTTTTTTTTCATATTAATCATAAAGTTTGAAATAGTTGCACCTTATTAGAGATTTCATACAAAACAAAAAAGTGCCAATATTCTCAAGTTTACAATGAATATTTTAAAAAACAATACGTATAGCCCTAGTTCTTTTTCATTTCAACAATCTACCAAAAATTCATTGCTGTATGTTAAGGTTCAGAGGGTTGAATACGTTATCGCCGTTTGTAGGAGACCGTTTGCTACAACTATTGCGAAGGTTGCTTAAACGACCAAAACCGCAGGCTGAGCGAGTCAATAATTGCTCCACGAGTTCCGTTCTATGACTGCTTAAAAACTACAAACTCTGAGTTATTTTAATCTAAGATACTTCTATACTAATATTATAAAGAGGTAAAGTTTGTGAGTTCGTGAGATCTTCGGAACTACAGAACCTATTATAAAAATCCTTTCAGCGTTACAATGTTACGTTATCCCTCTGAGAAATAGGCTACTTTTTATCCCACTGCTGGGCACTGGCCTTTGTCCACGTGGGTTAAACCGCGCGCGGGAAGCTAAGTAGTCGTTAATAAATTTGCGAATGACAAATTATGACAAACTTATTTCAAAACAAACATAACATTGAATTTTCATCTGAAAGTTGATATTTTTCGGAGGCAAACCCATTTCAATGTGCATTCAAATATCCTTTCCTCTCTGAACATCATAGAAACTAAGCTAACTAAGCTATATTTTCGATGTTAAAGTTTAATAGCAAAGTTTTCGGATAGCCACCGGGTTAGCGCTACAGTACACCTGAAGGCCAAACTGTTATACAGGCCTTCGAGGCAAAAGGCCCGGAACTTTTAATTTAAAAGGATATAGAAGTGGGGACAGACAATTAAAGCGTTTGCTTCATGGGTAAAGTTCTTGTTTTTTTTTTCTTTTTCTTGATGTGGCTCTGTACTACTTGAGATTAGACGTCAGCTTAGCCAACTTCACGAGACAAGCATAAAAAATGTTCAATGGTAATCTAGTCCCCTCCCAGATTTTACTTTTTAATACTTAATACAAATAATACTTTTTTTCTTCTGCCAGTATTTATCTTTTTTACATTCTTGCAATTATAGATAGCCTAAATAGGTTTTGGACGGACCAATGATCGTAGCAAGGATGACGTCTGGTATTGTTTCTTTAAATTTTCTATCTCTCGTTCATTTTCGTAAGTCCAAAAGCTTTATACCTATTTATTATAACTAGTGGTTCAGCGCAATTTTACCCGCGTGATACCCGTTCTCGTGGGAAAATCGGGATAAAATATAGCCTATATCACTCAAGAGAAATATTGCTTTCTAATCGTGTAAGAATTTTTGAAATCGGTCCAATTGTTTTTGAGTTTCTCCATTACAAACAAACATACAAACATAAAATTTTTCCACTTTATAATATTAGTAGGTATAGATTTACCATATGAACAAAGGTTATCACTACAACAACAAAACATGGGGTGTGGATGTGTCATGGACACGGCATTGTGTGTGTCTGTACGTGAATAGGTACGTTTAACGGGTAACGAGTAACGGTTTCTATGTTAAACACAGAACCTGTTACCCGTTATTAAGAAATTAATATTATATATTTTTGATAATATTTATTCGCTGATCGTAATGAATTCTTTGATCCTTTGCTAACTAGTGGTGTAATTGAATTATGGATGTAGACGATAGATTCTAAACTATAATACCAAACTGTATCCCCCGATTTCGTTATCACTAGATTTTTAGGATTGCCTACCTACGATAGTTAAAGACGCATTCACGTCAAAAATGCAAAAGCAAAACTTTGTATATCACGTTATATCCGTGAACACTATCCCCTAGACTAGGACGGATGCCTCTCGCGCCTGTAAACCTCGAGGCGTTCCGGCCCAAAGTACTCCAATGTATCATTTTTATAGCTCTGGCCAAAGTGAATTTGCAGCCAGAGATAACTTGGACGTGTAAGTCATTTACATCTAATACCGCCGCTACTCATTTCGAGGGCATCACACTTAAATTTTGGAGGTTATAATTAGATTTTTCTGAAACAGATTTTATTAATGAGGCATTATCGTAAATTCGAAACAAAAGATATTAATAAATAATAATAATAATAAATAACTTTTTTTACAATCACACCAATTATCTAAGCCCATGTAACTTGATTTCACTTGATAACGGATAAATATATACTTACTTAAATACTTTTTGTTTGAAAATACATACTTAATATACATAGAAAACACCCAGACCAAGACAAATAGACATGTTCATGCACACAAATATTTGTCTTGTTCGGAGATCGAACCCGAGACCTCTGGCGCAGAAGGCAGGTATCCTACCCCTGCGCCAAATCGGTCGTCGAGTCGTGTCTGCGATGCGGATCGGTGCAGACGCGTGCTAAAATTTTCTGTGAATATTGTGAAACGCGGCCAAGTGCCGCGTTACGCATAGAGCCATGAGCGATAAACTTGTGGCTAACGAACTCCTGGCGTTCCTACAACAAAAGCTGGACGTCATGGATGAGGTGAGCGCGCTCCAAATCTGTAAGTCTAACTTCAGTGAGGATGATGTGGCCACAGCGAAGAAGCTGCTTTACGAGTCTCTCGGCAAGATTGACCAGATGGTGTCCCGAAGGCGTGATGGGACGCAGAAGAGCCTGCAGGAAATCATCACCCTGTTCAAGGAAACCGATCCAGATGACGTGCCCACTTTCGTGGCGAGGGATCTCAACAAGCTGCCTCCCGTCACCTTTGATCACGTCGATGTAACCAGCCTTTTGAAGGATATTGTTTCCTTGAAGAAGAGTCTGGCTGATATAATGATCAAATTTCAAACATCCGAAAATACTGTAAGCGAATTGCGTAAAGAAGTTTACGATTTACGTGAATCGATTGCAGTAAGTAGGTCACCGATCGCAGGCTCTAATGTAAACATGCGACGCGGGGCATGCCTAGATACGTCGACGACGTCGAGTTGCAAGTCAGCAGTTTCGTCGCCGACACCGCCACGACCCGACAGAACCCGAGCGCCGCCGCCGCTGGCCGCGAGCGCCGACCCCGTGAGCAGCTCGCCTCCAGCCCGCGCCCCGCCGCCGCCGCCTCCTACCGCAGCGGCGCCGCTTGCGCCCGCGCACAGTCAACTTGACTATGCTGCTGTTGCTGCCGCCAAAACAACTTCGCGGTCGCAGAAGCCAGACCTGCCAGACCGAAGAGCACCTGCGCCGATTGTTACCTCACCGGGCCAAGATGACCAAGGTTTTATGGAGGTTCGGAACAAAGGGCGACATCGTCAGCGCATGACGACGAAGAACCACTATGGTACCGCACCGACAGGGCCCAACTTCCTGCTGCGAGCTGCCATACCGACTACGGCGGTATACCTGTCCCGTCTGCACCACACCGTCACCGTGGAGAACGTGTCAGAGTACATCAAGAAGAAGGCCAACTTCTGCTTGAGAGTCCAACCTTTGGAATCGCGCCACAATACAAACTTCAAGTCGTTTGTGGTGCGCGTCCCGACAGCAAGGTTGGATACTTTCATGAAGGAGGATTTCTGGCCGCAGGGCGTGGTGTACCGGCGCTTCCGTGGGACGTTGCCTACTGCCACGGCCACCGATACGACGCCGAAAGTCAATTAAAGTTTTATAATAAAATTGTCTTATATAAATATATGTATGTTAGTCTGTAAGGTATTTATTGTATGGGCCATAAGTCGCCTGAAATAAATGATTTATTATTATTATTATTATTAATGAATTACTTTTGTTATATTGTCCAGGCTGCCGTTGTGGTCAAATACGGGGTGGATTACCAAAGAGGTATGATATCGAGCTTCTCAAAGCTTTGAAAGAATTCGCTGGTCCCAGCAGTGGCAGCTTCGAAAATGGCTGATGCTGATGATGATCTTTTTCTATACTATTGGACATAGTTTTGTAACTAATATTTTTAACTATGGGTTTTGATGTAAAATAAAAGAAATTAAAATACAATGAAATATGAAGTTTTATTTATAACATATGTAAATCAGGTTCTTATAAGAAGTACAGGGCGTGGGGATAATTATTCTACTTTGCAGCTCACTTGTTGCACTGTCAGAGGGACTTAAATTACAATATTCTCACTGAGTTGAAAATTACATGGACAGGTAATGAAGTTTAAACTAGACAAATAAGGTTACAAAAGAAATTTATATGAATAGGAGACCTAGGCTATCGCTATCCTTAAAATAGGTTTACAACGTGTCAGACTGGATATACAAATACAAACACAAATTAAAATATGGTTGTTATTCAATATTAAACGTTTTATAAGTTCACAAGTGTAGTTTAAATCAAGTTGGGAGTGTTACAAAATTGAAAGGTAGGTAGGTAATACTTATATGTATGTAGTTAAGTTAAACTTATGAGAGATGAGAAGATTAGAGACAATTAATGGGCGCCACGTTTATGAACAACTCATAAACGAAGAGAGTATGGAGAGATGTAGATAAGAGATAAAGATATAAGAACGATTACACCTTTATATTCCGAGGAGGGGTTGCGAACGCCGGTCTCTCAAGGCCTAAGGTCAGCGAACGAGGGCTCGCCGGTATGATATCAGCTTCGCAGGTGCTCGCTCCGGACAGGTAGTCCAGTCAAGAATAAGAACTGTCGAGGAAGGAGAAAACACAGCGTTATGCCAAAGCAGTGACATAAAGAGATGTTGGTAATTTGTTTGCCATTTAGCAGATCGACTTACCCGGACGCTGAAGATCGAGGACCAATCAAGAAAATTGCAGTGTACACAATGATGCAGCTTAGGACGGTTAGGTTTATCAGGGATAAACTACGTAGGTAAAAAAAATGTCTATGCAATAACAGTTCACAGTAACTTTGCTTCACAGTCTTTCTCACAGTCAGTTAAGTAGAGGTTCAAGAAGAAAAAAAAACACTGGTGCGAGATGGGCCCTATTTATATGTTCTGCCACGAATTTTCTAGAATCTTGTTTTTAATTAATTTTGCTTTACCATCAATCTCGAATTTTCCAAAGTCAGTCGCATAGACAATGCTCACTTGTACATTTCTAGAATGATCCGAATATAGTCTATGGTTAAGAAAATTAGCTAAAGATAAATGAAGAATTATATAAAATCAAATAAAGGAAGATTTGTAGATTATGAATAACTAATTACTTTCATTGTAAATTAGATATTCATAATGTTATTAATAAAAGTTTTTAGGTACCACAGATAATCTGGACTCAATATGTAGAAGTTCAATTATTAAAGCAAGAGAGCTACTCTACGCCAGATGTCAGTTTCGGTGCTGTTGCATGAACGAGATGACAGGATGGCTATGCATTTAGGTGTGAGAGAGATGACAATATATGTGCGACATACTTTGCCACTATTTGACACCAGATGGCGCTAAAGTTTGGTGAAGTGTGGACTCTCAACGCAAGGTGTCTTTATAAGAAAAAGAGATGGAAATAGCTGGACATCCATGCAAGAATGAGAAGACGTATATCTCTGGATAATTGCTCGTGGAAATAGTTCTGCTGTTCCTCACAAGATTGAGCCAGTGGTTCAAAAATTATGATGTTTACTCTGATAAAATTAAATGTCAAACGTCAGACGTGATAGATGTTTGTTGACAAATTTAAGTGTACCTAAGATGTAAAAATTAGCAATTATTGTTTGGAATTGAGTTAATGAGAATGTATGTACTTTGCAATAAGGGATGTATAAAAACTGTGTTGTGTAAAGGTACAAAATATAGGATAAAAACAGAAATGAAGGTTAGTACTATCAAAGTTTATTGTAAATGTAACATATTAAAAAATGATATGTTACAGTTTATTCATAACTAGCGCTCCGCTCGCGACTTCGTCTGCATGGACCTCCTTTTTATCCCGTTAGAGGGAGAATTTCCAAAAATCCTCGCATAGTCCTCCCCTACACTCCCCAAGGAACATTCATGCCAAATTTCAGCTTTTTGCGCTTAGTAATTTTGGCTGTGCGTTGTCTGTCAGCCAGTCAGTAACGCAAGAGTTTTATATAGGTATAGATATATCCTACTAGTATTGTAAATGTGGAAGTTTAGTTAGATGTTTGGATGTTTAGATGTTTGAATGTTTGTCAATCACGCCAAAACGGCTGAACGGATTTGTTTGAAATTTGGGACAGAGATACTTTGTAGCCTGGGGTGCGATTCTCTAACGAAGTTTCACCGCCACATCGTCGTTCACTTCGATTCTTTATGTCAAAATCCATATTAAACAAGTGAAAGTCAAGCGAAAAAGAACGACGAGTTTGTTGATTGAATCTTAGAGAATCGCACAACTGGAAAGAAACATAGGCTACTTTTTATCCCGAAAAAATAACGGGATAACGTCACGTAGTCCACGTGGGCGAAGTAGTATCTACTATAGCTAAGGTCTGAAAGTCTTTATCTCTCTAAGCTATATGCCATTTAGTGTCACACTAGGCACTATCTGTTTTACAAATGATTATCTTCAAATATTCGTTAGAAATTCACTTGAATGATTTAATGAATTATTCTTGTACACACCAACCAGTACATCCATACTAATATTATGAACGTGAAAGTGTGTTTGTTTGTCTATCTTAGTCCCATGTACTTTTTGTGAAGAGAGAAATAAATTATTTTATTATTATTATTATGTATCTCGGCTTGGGTTTCACGGGCATTGCCCGGTCCTTTTGCCAGGCTTGCGTGGGGACATGGGTCCAACACGTAGAGGCCCTTTGAGACGGTTTTAATATAATGTGCGATGTGTGATGCATGATTATTATTATTCCCTTTATTACATTTTAAATACTTACAAAATTATATTTCTAAACATTAAATTTTTACAATGTATAACATTAAAAAATATAACATTTAAAAATACAAAAATGCAGTTCCCCAACGGTAGCAAGATCAGGGTCCCGGCTACCGATGGTTAAGGATCCAGAGACAGGAACCTCCTCACTATACGGGCCGTGTCCAGAAGTACTGCCTTCTGCATCTGACTCCCGATCCATCCACCTAACGCAAGCCTCTTAAGGTGTTTATCGAGGCTCTTGGCTATCAGACCATGGGCAGATATGACTATCGGAACAATAATTGCTGAATCAATGTCCCACATGTCAACAATCTCGTGAGCTAAATCAAGATATTTGTTTTCTTTATCTTTTTCAGCTTTCACAAGGTTGTCGTCATGGGGAACAGTGACATCAACAATTATTGCGCGGCGTTCGTGTCGATCTATCAATACAATATCAGGCTTATTAGCTACAATAGTCCTGTCTGTAATGATAGATCGATCCCAATACAATGTGGCATGGCTATTTTCAAGGACCTGTTCTGGTGCATACCTGTAGTACGGCACCTCGGATGCCACAAGACTATGTTTCAGAGCAAGTTGTTGGTGTATTATCCTGGCCACTTGGTTATGTCTATGCAAATACTCGCCGTTTGCGAGACGAGAACAATCGGAGATTATATGCCTAAGGGATTCACCCGGACGATGACACGCTCGGCAAATATCCACTGTGCCATCCCTTAGGATATACTTTCGGTAGTTATTCGTCATCACAACCTCATCCATAATTGCACAGACAAAACCTTCGGTTTCACCAAAAAGATCACCGAAACGGAGCCAGGATACTGAGGCTAATAAATCTACGTCGGGCCCATGGAGAGCCCGGTAGAATCTGCCATGTAACTCCTTGCTTTGCCACACAGTGCTGCGGTCGGAAGTACTAAGTACTACAGGTTTGCGCCAGTTTTCTTTTGCTAAAAATAGAGGAGTCAGTCCATTGTCAACAGCAACTACATCTCTATGAGACCCCATATCGACTTGGAGAAAATACTCCCTAAGATTGCATATCTCGCGGTTATGCAATGTCTTAGCATTTAAGAAGCCACGACCACCGCACTTCCGCGGGATATACAATCTCATGGTCGATGAACGTGGGTGATGCATGCGGTGTGCTGTTAGCAATGTACGAACTTTTCTATCCAGGGCATCCAGTTCAGTTTGAGTCCATTTAAGTGTGCCAAAGGAATACATCAGTAGCGGCATGACCCATCCATTGTATGCGCGAACCTTGTTTCCGCCAGACAAAAGACTTTTAAGGACTTTTGAGAGGCGCCCCAAGAAACGCTCACGCAACGACTGTTTCATGTCAGCATCGTTGATGCCTAATGCCTGTGACATACCTAAATATTTATTATTATTATTATTATTATTATTTGTTTGTCCGTCTTTCACTTCAAAACGGAGCAACCGGATTTTTGGTATGATGATAGTTTGGGAGCTGGAGAGTATTATAGGCTACTATAGGTATTTTATTCCGGAAAAACATCACATTCCCGCGGCATAACGTCGTGTAGTCTAAAACTAATCGTAGAATGTAGAATAAAAAAAAATAACTGTAAGTAACTAGCGCCAAGAAAGCCTCAGTTATCTGACACAAACTCTACATCAAAAGCTTAAGTCACGATATTTTTAAACCTATAAAGCCATAGGAAATCTTCTAACACACTACTAAGTCATGTTACGCGTTAAACTCTATCAAACAAGATAAATCTCGTGCAAGTTTCAAATAACATCCACTTAATTAAAGTTAATCCAGAGTGGTGTCGCGTCGACGTCATGATTCCATTAAGACGGTACACTAAGCTCTATCTATCCGATACTGGGAGCACAACTTTCGAACATTTACAAATAAATACTTGGTGTTACTAAGATAGTAGACTTTGTTAATTCTGTTTCTAAAATGTTTTACAAACTGATTGCCTGTCAAAAATAAAGTCGAGTTTGAAAAGATAATTTTAAAGCACTTAATATTTGTCTTAAACTAATAATATTATAGTTTTAAAGTAACTAAAACTTTTTTAACAAAGCTCTGATCAAAAAGACACGATGACGTGCCTGCGAATATGCATCGTCAGTTGCGCGGCGGACGCTGCCCATATTTTTATTTCATTTTATTTATGTTACGGAAAACTTACAGTTAATTAACAGTGTAAATGTAACTTTAATACTGAGGAACATTTAAAAGTTTCCACAGAAATTAATTAATTCATTAAGGATGGACAAAATATATTTTGTACTAGCTTTCGTCTCGCGGCTCTGCGAGAATACTATGTTTTTCCGTAGCAAAGAGATCTTTTTTTAAAGGGGACAAAGTAGTTTGAGAGCTATTTTAGATCTAAATCTATCTATGTTCTTAACTTCATCCAGATCTATACAGCGTTTTCGCCGTGACTAAGTGACTGTCAAGCATCCAAACTTTTGCATTTATAATTGGTAAGACGGAACCTTGCACACATACCTAAGCTGTTTGTCTGTGCTTGTCTAAAAGTTTAGAGCTTCTTCGACATCATTCTATCGCTTTAAATGTCAAGGTACAAACAATTTACATGATGTGTAAGACCTCTTTAAAGTTAGTGAATTTCAGTGGCTTTTGAGACCAAAAATATGATGCCGACCAATGGTTAACTTACTTATTAATTTCTCCTACACATATTTTGTTTACCGTAAAAATGTAAGAAGTAAGAATGCTATCCTACCCTTTACGTTACAAAAATGTTGAAACTAATTAAAAAGGTTAACGTCGGTGCTTAATCAAAGACTCGATAAATACCTTCGATTAATTTTATTTTCTCACGATGTACCTAATTGAAATAATTTAAATACTTTCGCTGCGAGTACCTAAGCGGCTTTTATAATAATTATCAAAGTTGTGTTAAAGAACTTTTTTAATAAAACTCGTGTTTATTTTCTAAGCAATCTCTTAAATTCGTAACTCTTTGTATTAAAATGTAGCGTTGAAATTGATTTGCATTATAAAAACTTAGTAGTCTACGAGTACAAGAGTGTGTATGTTTATTTCTACGCGTTATCACCGAAAAAAAACAATAATGTGGAATTTAAATAAAGAGAGATGGAAACATGGGTTTAGGAAATCAATTTTGTCTCAAAAATTCTTAACAAAATATTCTTATTTAATTTCAAAGTTTATATGCCGCTTTGGCAAAATTAGCACCTTTAACCACATCTAAACGATGTTCAGCTGATAACAGTCATAAAATCATCATCCGCTCAGCCGAACGACGACGCCCACTGCTGGGTATAGGCCTCTCCCAAGGATCTCCACAACGATCGGCCTAGTGCAGCCCGCCCCCGGAACGTTATCCGCTACGCAGTCGCCATTAGAGAATCTTTCCGCCCCAACGGCCATCGGTTCTTCACGCTATGTGTCCGGCCTACTGCCAATTCAACGATGTAATCCTTCGAGCGATGTCGGCTGTTTTAGTTCTCCTGTGGGAATACTAAAAGACTGCTGGACATATTGTCCAGCAGTGGACGGTTAAAGGCTGATGATGTGTCATGTGATTATGATTGGCGTCGGTTGCAGGCGTCTCGCTGCCAATAGGATGCCAATGATTTTAACATAAGAACATGAAGGATTGACATAGTCAAATACTTGGAAATTTCAATGCACATGTATGATTTGATAAATTTACGTCTGCGTTCATTGTTTTGATTGGATGTTGCCGCGATGCTCGTTTGAATACGAACAAAATGAAATTGTGCCCGCCTGATTATAATAATTACACGCCATTGTTGTATTTTGGGCAAATTGATTGAGCTGATTTTATGTTAGGTTTTAAATTTTTTTGTGAATAAACCTTCGATCCACAATAACACCTAGTGAATAAACCTATATTTTGTTTTAGTTCATGCAAAAAGAAATTCTGCAAGGTAGATTTTAGCAGATAATAATAATAAAACCATCTTCAAATGTACATTTGTTTTTGTGAATGATGACAATATAATATTATTTTGTCTCTTTTGTCTGTTTTGCTACGTTACGTTTCATCTACAATTTTTCGTAATTAAAGAGGTATTTCTTTTCTTAATAAAAAAAAAATAATCTTACCGCTCTGTTTATTTCAAAAGCTCTGAAAGCTGAAGTAAATACTTATAAGTGAAGGGTCTGCAACTGGTGATAATTAATTTTCTGACGTATAAAAGTTGCAAGGATCTCTCATTAACAAACTTCTCTACGTCTCGTAAAGAAAAAGTATGAAAGAAGTTCGATTACTAAGGACGGCTGAACATTGAAGAAACTGTCTGTAACAGCTCAGGCGACTCTTGAGCTGAGGCGAAACTTGCTACAATGTTATAATTTAAATATAACCTTTTTATATATTCATAACCGTCGTACCAGATCTTTGAGCAAAAAGTATGGAGTCTATAAAAAAGAAAAGTTTGAAGTTTATTTTTATGGGAGTCGATTATACTTGTCGTTTTGAAAATGTTACACCTAACATGAAAAATTTAACGTGATTGTTTATCGTGATCGTATTTTTTTATATGGAAATAAAATAATACGAAAACGCAAAAAACGCTCGGCAAACGCCCCTAACAGCCTTATTGATAACTAAAATTTAATACATACTAGCGGCCGCCCGCGGTTTCACCCGCGTCGGTCAAATTTAGCTTGCAAGATTTGACGTGAACGGACATACGACATACATACAGTGCAAGATAAATAAATATGCTTGTAAAAAAGGTTTGTATAGATATTTGGAATCACAGCACAGTTTGATGTTTCTAATTGATTATAAAGCAGTCAAGTCAAGTCAAGTCAATAAATTTTTATTCATATAGATTAAATAAAATTAATGCTTATGAATCGTCCAACATTTTTTTACCTACCACCTGTTATGGACATCTTTTAACTGACAAGAAAAACAGGCGAAAAAACTCATCAGCTTTAACAAAAGCAACGCATTTACAAAATAATTATGTCGTTGCTAGACAAAATGGTACAATAATAAAATTTATACAAAAAGCTAATGCTGAAGGAAAGTTTTCACATACTTAAGTATAGGAATATTTTCCTTTTATACATTGTTAGTGTTACTTACTATAATTATGACAACCATGCGTTATGATCATTTAAATAATATTCTACTTTGTAATAGCCTTTGCTTAAGAGCGTCTTTTTAACATATTTTTTAAATTTATTCAAAGGCAGCTCGATTACTTCTTGTGGAACTTTATTAAAGAATGCTATGCCTTTTCCCAAAAAAGAGCCTCTACTTTTTTCAAGTCTAAATCTTGGAACGGCAAGCTTATTTTTATTTCTTGTGTTAAAATTATGAATATCACTATTCTTAGTGAAGAAGTCAAGATGTTTCCTAACATATAATATATTCTCGTAGATGTATTGCCCTGCTAAGGTTAGTATATTAATTTCTGTAAACAAAACTTTTAATGAATCGCGGCGGCGGAGGCTGTAAATGGCGCGTACCGCTCTTTTTTGAAGTACAAAAATATTTCCAATATTGGCTGCTGAGCCCCACAACAACACGCCATAGGACATTACACTATGAAAATAACTAAAGTAAACAAGTCTTGCCGTTTCAATATCAGTTAATAGCCTTATCTTTTTTACTGCAAAAGCAGCTGAACTGAGTCTACTCGACAAGGCCTCAATATGTGGATCCCACTGTAGTCGTGAATCTAAGGTAATACCACAGATAATATAATACTAATACCAAGAAATTTCGTGCTGTCAACTAATTCGACTGCATCTGCATTCAAACTAATACTTAAATCAACCTTCCTTACATTTGGTAGTGAGAATTTGACACAATTTGTTTTTTTAGTGTTTAAAGACTTAGGGTTTAAAGTATTAATGTTAAACCAATATGCGACCTTTGAAAGAGCACTATTTACTTCGTCAGAGCAATTATTCACTCGGTCAATTTAAAAAATTAGAGAAGTATCATCTGCAAATAGTACTGTCTCACATAAATTATGCACGCAGTAAGGTAGATCGTTAATGTAGATTAAAAATAGTAAAGGACCCAATATTGAGCCTTGGGGCACGCCCATTATAATGGGGGCTCCAGAGGACGCAGTATTATTAACAATCACTTTTTGATTTCTATTACTCAAATATGAACGCAAAAGGTTAACTGATTTTTTCGAGACACCATAATGTTCTAACTTCATTAAAAGAGTTTGGTGATCAACGCAATCGAAAGCAGTTATAATCTATTATAAATTAAACTATAAATCTCAGCTTACATAGGTACTAGCTCTTAAAGGTGAGTGCACACGTGCAGTTTGGCATGATAAATCAGCGTACATAACTTACACGCATACACTTTCATACATAAATTGAGCATTGTGTCCGTTCAAATCCAAAAAATTAAAAATTTTAAAAACCCTCGAGAGCAAAAAGGCAAATAGTAAAATTTCTCTCTCGGTTGGGGGCACCACAAAAAGAGAAGTACTGAAAGGGTGTATTATACGTTGGGGGTCTCCCGACCGAGTGAGAGATTTAATTTTTTGACTTTTTGTCCCAAGGGTTTTTAAAATTTTTTAATTATAAAAACCCTCGAGACTTTGACTAAAATAATGTACACCCTAGGGTGCACCACCTCTGTATCTTTTACCGTTTCGGCAGGCAGTTAGCCAGATAAGAACCACCTTGAGTAATTTAGCTTTCAAAAATTAATTATAAAAAATCAAAATCGGTCCAGTCGTTTAGGAGCTACGTTGCCTCAGACAGACAGATACACACACACGTCAAACTTATAACACCCCTCTTTTTGCGTCGGGGGTTAAAAGTATAGACTCAAAAGATAAGATCAATACTGAAGAGGTATCCTATGACAGCAGACACGAGCCTGGACACGAGTTACCATGGCCTGCCTGGAAGTCTCTGAATAGACTCCGGACAACGGTCGGCCGCAGTAGGGACAACCTGTCCAGGTGGGGATTCTTGGTCGACGCGGACTTAGCATGTAGATGTGGTGCTGTTCCTCAGACCATGGAACATCTAACATCGTGTCCTGCGTGTCCAACCAGCTGCACGCGGGAAGACCTAATGAAGGCTACCAACGCTGCGATTCGCGTAGCCGAATTTTGGTCTGACACCGTTTAGGTTTTAGTTTGCTATCGATTCGATAAGAAGAAGAAGAAGATGACAGCAGATGTATCTTTCCGTTTCTAAAACAGGACAGGTAGTATTAAAGTAAAAATCGCA
Source organism: Crambus lathoniellus (assembly GCA_949710035.1). Classification (NCBI taxonomy): domain Eukaryota; kingdom Metazoa; phylum Arthropoda; class Insecta; order Lepidoptera; family Crambidae; genus Crambus; species Crambus lathoniellus. Next base: position 3,670,797 of record OX453305.1, read on the forward strand.
GCTTACATAGCTGTTAAAGGTGAGTGCACACGTGCAGTTTGGCAGCGGCCGCTGCCGATAAATCAGCGGACATTGACAAACACGACTGCGCTGCGATCGCGGATGCGCCTGTCTGCACTTCCGTGTTGCGATGAGTAATAACTCGGTTTGAGCAAAACATACAAGCGATTGAAAATTCGTATTTATTTATTTTATTTGAGGATATATTTACTTTAAAACGTTTTGATCCTTTGATGTTCGCGCGACGTTGCAATTCCAAATCATTTAAAAAAAGGAAGTACCTTGGTAAATTATGTAGGTAAGTACAATAATTTCGCCAACCCCTGATATCATGATAAATTTATAAAATCTATGTCTATAAAAATCTTAAGCTAAAATAATTGCATATAGATAGGGTAAAAAAACAATGCATGGAAGGTGCCAATTGAAAATCAGCGTCGGGCATACTATGCCTGATGTATGCTGAATTGGCCACCTGTTTTGGCGCAGTCGTTAGACAATTAGTGTCATAATTAATTGATTGTTTTTATGCTGATGTACTTTTTTTTTCTTGTTAATTTTTAGTTCAGTAGTTTCTTTAGTTTTTTTTTCAATGTTGTTATTGTATTGTGTTTCATGTCTGTCAAAATAAACATTTTTTCTTTCTTTCTTTCTTTCTTTCTAATGTATAGCCAACATACAATAGAGATGGCCAATCGAATTATTTCTAAAAATATTCACTGGAGGGCACCTTTTTCATACGTAGAGTAAACAAGTTAGGATGAATATTCACTTAACATGTTTTCTCGTTTTAATACTACCCACGGGGTAAATTCAAGGTTAAAACTGTCGTAATAACACCTTTGGGATCAATGACAAGTCATATGCTGACATATTATTCACATCCTTAGTAATTGCTTTCCAGATAAAATAAAATAAAAGTTAAAATAGCAACAAGCAAACTGTTAACACCTGGGTGCCTACCATCAACTTTAAGACAGCGATTCAAAAATAGCGCGATGCAGAATAGGTTCCTAAAATGAATTGCTTTCTTTCGTACTATAACCTTCTAAAAACTGGATCGCAAATGAATTGCTAAATGTGAATGACCGAACGATTTGTGTCCTTATTTCTTCTATCCGTCTCTTTCACTCGATTCTGTCATGCCCAGAGAGTGAGACGGGCGGGTAAACCTGCAGGTGCCATGTTAAATCGACCGGGTTATAAGTCAAATAAGAGTTCTTGACAGTTTAGCGGCTGTGAAATGTCATTGAATGATCACTGAATCGCTGTCATTGATATTAAGCTGTCGTGGTACGAATAAGCGAAGCAGATCAGTTTAGGTCCTAAACAAAACCGCAATAAGAGTTGATGGTAGACACCCTGTTATAAAACCACTTTTTCGGATAAGTAACGCGCTCTGTATGTTTATAAATACAATTTTAACCCTTAACCGGAATCGCTATTTTGATCAACGTAACTGGAATCGTGGGTCATTTTGGACCCTGAAATTAAAAGCTATGTATTTCATAAATTATTTGAGATAACAACTTAAATGTGTCAGTATAATAATGAAACAGGTCTAACAAAGAATATAAATTAATATTTTTTAAGAAAGTAATTAAAATTAACATCTTTTTCAAAATTAACACTTAGGCCCTCTATTTGATAGAGATTTCTGAATATCTCACTTTGACATTACATGATTCTATAAAAGTACATAAAATTTAAAAAAAAAATACTTTTTCACTGAGTTTGTCATATCTGTCCCTTTACAAAAACACACATTTTGTAAGAAATTTTTGCAACATTTCAAAAATGACATCCCATCTAAAAACATCAAAAATCGTCAATCAGTCTTTGAAAATAAAATATATAATAATATGTATGACACTTAGGGAAATCACTTTTTTTATGGGCGTGATGTTTGCAGATGTATTTAGAACATCTGACTCACTTTTGTGACTGCTTATTATCCTTTTTGGGCAACATAAATAGCATCTTCCCCTTTTTCGTCTTCCAGTTTTAGAAGAAGATGTATTTTCTTACAGCAAGTTATGTTTTCATCATTACATGGTTGAAAATCGATGAAACATTCTGGTTCGGAATCAATTTGGTCTAATAATAATTAGCTTATATCATTATCGTTTGAAATTCGTGCAATTATTCTATCATAATGCCTGAAACTATGCAAATTATAAAAGTATACGATTAGAGAAATAGCGACGTAACTGGAATCGTGGGTCCAATTGGACCCAGCGAAAGCACTTACCACCGCTTCCAGCAAACTTCAAGAGCCGATCGTCTGGCCCCCGTTGCACCTCGCCACTTTATGAGATTACATGAAAGCGCAAACGTCTAACTTCGTGCGTTTAAAAATTAAACGGATTTTTGTCGCCTCTGGGTCCAAATGGACCCAGGATTCCGGTTAAGGGTTAAAACATTATTTAGCAGACATGAACTGAATATTTCGCGATGTGAACCAAATAAGAAAAGACGCATAGCCTGTGCTTTAATGTTGTAAAGCACAAATCGTAATTTGCATATAATTTTCCATTAATAAAAACCTCTCTCAAAATTATTATTCCGTTTAAAGAATACCGATTCTGTTTTGTTTCACCAGCCTCACCGTTGTTGTTTATTATGCTGCAATTACCGAAGAACCGAGTGAGTTCATTTCACGCGAGTTCTTTACATTGCGAGTCCTGCAGCGATTTTTGTCCGGCCACAAAAGATCGCATCCACAATTATTTCGCCGCGCTATCCCATTACAAGCCGACACAAAGGAAGGTACGGTGTGGTATGACCCCCATTTATTTATTCAGGTCCGGGTCTGAGCCTAAAGTAAGAAATAATTCATGCGTGCTTATTAAAAAGCGGTATTATACTATTATGTGGATGAAAGAGTTAGTCAGAGTTGGGAACTTTAAATAATTATACGTTAGCCGTGGCCATTTATGTGCCCAAGTGCGTATTTAGTGTTAATCCTGTCTTTTCTGCAAGGGTCGTGAATTCAATCCCCATCCCCGTAATGTTTTTTTGTATATTTGTTATTAAGTTTTTGAATTTATTATATACTAGCAGATCCTCGCGGTTTCACCCGCGTAGTACCCGTTCCCGTGGGAATATCGGGATAAAATATAGCCTATGTCACTCGGGAAGAATGTATCTTTCGAATGGTGAAAGAATTTTCTAAATCGGTCCAGTAGTTTCGGAGCCTATTCGATGCAAACAAACAAACAAGCAATCAAATCTTTCCGCATAGATCACGTCACGGTATGGGTAACCAAGAACTTTTCATCACCAGCTCCTCCGTGCTTCGGAAAGCACGTTAAGCCGTTGGTCCCGGCTGCTTTTGCAGTCCTTAATACTCACCAACTCGCATTGAGCTTGCGTGGTGGGTCATGGCCTATTCTCCTAATCCATCCATAAGGAAGGCCGGCGCTACTCGGAAAAAGTATGGACTTTTTGATATAAAACTATAGGATGGTTAGAGTTGTTACAAATCTGGTAATGAGATATGTATTTCTTTATACCTTTATCTAGAATCGTATAGTTTCAAAAACTCGATTTTATGATTTTGGCTCGACACTTTTTATTTTAGAAAATATACGAAATTTCAAGATTATTCTTAAATGGGGTTACATATACTTTTGGAAATAGGTTTAATTAGTGGACACCAATAATATTTAGAATCATATAGAAGCATTTTTTTAAAATCGCTATAGTTTTTTAATACGAAGTGATTTTGTGTTTTTTCTGCCTAATCTACAAAATCGGTCTCATTCCCGCGCGCGTCGTTATCTCGTTGCTATCTCGCTTCAGCATAATTTTTCCGAGTATCGCCTTAAATGGCTGATGATGATGATGAGTGTGAGCCTGTATCACACACTAAGCACACTCTCTATGTTTATAGTACTCCTAGCTCGTAAAACTAACGTTATTGTTATTGATCGCATTATAATGTATGAAAACCAGAGAAGCGCCTCTTTCAGCCGTATAAGGAACTAAAATCCATAGATATGAGAATAGGGTATTTTACTGTTATTGAAATGTAGATATTTAATGATGACGTTAAAAAATATTGCAATTAAGAATACCAAATGTGAAAAAATAATTTAAATCTGTTTTATAATAAAAGAATTATAGTCTGTTTGATTATGACTATAGCTGTCTCTTTCTAAAACGAAATCTTCTATGGCGTGACTATGACGCTACTAACCCACTGACGTCACTAAGATAGCGTCCTGTCCTTGTCTAATTATAAAGTTTGAAGTCCTATATCTTTGAAAATATTCAAGATAATTCAAAATAAAAACTTGTTTTGTGTAGCTAATATTTCGAAAAACATTTTAAAGAAATAAAAAAAAATCTGTAAAATACCGTATTGGCAACAGCACTTTGACCGATAAAAATATTAACGATTAAAAATATTAATGACTAGCTTTCCGCCCGCGGCTTCGCCCGTGTGGACTACATGACGTTATCCCGCGGGAATGTGATAATTTTCCGGGATAAAAAGTAGCCTATGTTCTTCTCCAGGCTACAAAGTATCTGTGTTCCAAATTTCAGCCAAATCCGTTCAGCCGTTTTGGCGTGATTGTGTAACAAACATCCAAACATCCAAACATCTAAACTTTCACATTTATAATATTAGTAAGACTAGCGGTTTTACCCGCGTGGTACCCGTTCCCGTGGTAATATGGGGATAAAATATAACGTATGTTAATCAAGGATAAAGTAGCATTCTAAAAGTGAAAGAATTTTTGAAATCGATTCAGGAGGGCGATTCTCGCGCAATAGACATTATGTCGAATTAGAGATATTCCGCGCCACATAACTTGGCACACAACACATGCCAAGTTATATGGCGCGTTATATGGATATAGATTGAAACAGAATTTTCGTATCATATTTAGTGATGTACGCCTGGGAATATTCCCACTGCCGGGAACTTTCCACTCCCAATGTGCCCGGGAAATTTCCGGGCACATTAGGAATATTGCCCAAAGTTCCCAGTAGAGTTTTTGTCGTTTTATACAGATGATAATGCAAATTACCAAGTCGCTGCCTTGTCGTGCAGCGATCCTAAATTCAAAAGGTTAATCACGTTCCCAAATTTAAATTTAGGTCAGACACAGAAATCTTTGAAAGTCCTCTTTTGAAAGTTTTGGAAGCAATGATGATACTGATCCTCTTAATTTAGGGTATTCATTATATTAGTGCCAAGGAAAATGAATCACATGTGATTTTATTTGATTTCATTACAATAATTTACTTATATGAAGACTGAAGACTACTAAAAATATTGATTCTCTTTTGTGTCTTACAATTTTATAATTTGTTGTTAATCCTAAATAATAGACAGGAAACGATCACCGCATGGTCAGAGACATACTGTATGTCAACATCAAGCTTGAAAGATTGCGACTGATAAAATCCACGAACCACGAAACAATACCTGCTCAAATTCAAAACCCCAAGTGCTATCAGCTCGAACTTCAAAACCGCTTCAAAGCCCTTGAGAACAGCATAGATATGTGGCCGATCTATACAACATGGTGGTAAATACTGTCCGCATGGTAGGGTGAGTAGGGTCTAAGTACTATAAAACCCGCCGTCCCAAATTGAAGAAACTCTTCAGCCAGACTCTCCTACTCATGGATCAGAGACCAGAAATGAAACTACAGAACTCAGCAGATGCCCATCGCTATCGGCTGCTTAATAGACAGATATCTAAGTCTTTGACTAGCGACCTTCGCCAATTTAACACCGAGCGTATTGAAGAAGCCATTGAGCGGAACAAAGGCTCCTAAGTGTTTGTGAGAGATTTGTCTATCGGGCTAAGTCAATTGACGCGGCTGAAAACTGAGGATGGTATTATCATTTCGTCAACATCTGGAATCTTGGGGGAGATTGAGAGTTTCTATGGACAGCTATATTCCACGCAAACACCTGTTGAAAGTAAGGCTACAGACCCTAGAGCCAAGCTTACCCGACACTATACAGAAGATATCCCGGACGTCAGCCTGTACGAGATTATAATGGCTCTCAAGCAGCTTAAAACAACAAGGCGGCGGGCGATCCGGAATCACAACAGAGCTTTTGAGAGCGGGCGGAAAGCCGATACTACTTCAGGTCCTTTAGAAGCTTTTCAATTCAGTCATCCTCAAGGGCAAAACGCTAAAGGCAAGGCAGAAGCGATGTGATGCTGTTTTTCAAGAAGGGTGATAAGACTCTCTTGAAGAACTACAGACCCATCTCGCTTCTGAGCCATATCTATAAGTTGTTTTCGAGAGTCATTACGAATCGTATCTCTCGCAGGTTTGATGACTTCCAACCTCCAGAACAAGCCAGGTTCCAAAAAGGCTATAGTACCATAGACCAAATTCATATGCTGTGGCAAGTTATACAGAAGACCGAGGAGTACTTGCCACTTTGCTTGGCGTTCCTGGACTATGAGAAAGCCTTTGATTCGATTGAGACCTGGGCGGTGCTGCAGTCTCTCCAGAGATGCCAAATAGACTACAGGTACATTGAGGTGCTGAGGTACTCATACCAAAACGCCACCATGTCAGTCCGATTACAGAACCAGTGCTCTAATCCTCCTATCCAACTACAGCGAGGTGTGAGACAGGGAGACGTCATCTCTCCGAAACTGTTCACAGATGCGTTGAAGGATATTTTTAAGCTTTTGGACTGAAAAGGATGCGGCATCAACATCAATGGCGAGTACCTAACACACCTACGGTTTGCCGATGTTGTAGTTGTTATGGCTGAGACCTTGAAAGACCTGAACACAATGCTCGAAGATCTCAGTAAAGTTTCTCAAAGAGTCTTAAGATGAACATGGTTAAGACGAAAATAATATCCAATGCCCATGTTGCACTCGCTCCAGTTAATGTTGGTAATATTACACTCGAAATCGTTGACCACTATGTTTACCTAGGACAGATGGTCCAGTTAGGTAAGTACAACATCGAGAAAGAATCTCTCTCTCGCCGAATCCACCTCGGATGGGCAGCCTTCGGGAAGCTCCGGCATATATATTTACGTCCGAAATACCTCAATGTCTCAAGACGAAAGTTTTTGACTAGTGGGTGTTGCCAGTTATGACACATGGAAGCGAGACGTGGTCCTTTACTATGGGTCTCATAAGAAGGCTCAAAGTCACCCAGCGGGTAATGGAGAGAGCGATGCTTGGTATTTCCTTGCTCGATCGAATTAGAAGTGATGAGATCCGCAGGAGAACTAAAACAAGCGACATCGTTCGAAGGATTGCATCGTTGAATTGAAGTGGCAGTGGGCGGGCCACATAGTGCGGACTGCGGAGAACCCATGGCCGTTGGGGCGGAACAGCGGTTCTCGAATGGCGAACGCGTGCCAGACGACAATCCGTGGGCAGGTCCCCTAAAAGGTGGACCGACGATCAAGTCAAGGTCGAGGGAAGCAGCTGGATTCGGGCAGCACAGGACCAATCGTTGTGGAGATCCTTGGGGGAGTCCTATGCCCAGCAGTGGACGTCGTTTGGCTGACATGATGATGATGATGATAATCATGGCAAGATTATTTTGTTTTGATTTTTTAGTTTAATGGTTATAAAACTGTTTTTCAGAACTACCTTTAATGTTGATGGCTATTTATTATGTAATTCAATATAATCAAACACTTTTAAAATCTTAATTTAAATTGTGTTGCATGGTAAAATAATTTTTATATACATCTTAAATTGGTCCTTGGGAATATTGCTGGGAATAAACTGGGCATATTGCCGGGAATTTTGCCAACGTACTGGGAATTTTCGTCATTATGACATTTAAATGGCAGCTGACGTTTCTAGTACTTAGTTCATCATAAAATAATTCGAATTCAATTAAAATATCTTAAAAAGTTAAAGAATATAACCAAAATTCCCAGTAAATTCCCACTTTGGGAACATTGCCGGCAACGCTGCCGGCAAAATTCCCAGTCCTTGGGAACGTGCCCGGGCACGGTACATCACTAAATATTATAGAAATGTCTTTGCACAGCGCTCGACTTGCAACGAGTGGTCAATATCAGTAGACGTGAAAGTCGCGCGAGCTGTATTTTTAAAAAGTATAGACATTTTTGTGACATTTTCAGTATCAACTCAAATTAAGGCGATACTCCAAAAAATTATGCTAAAGCGAGATAGCAATGAGAAAACTACGCGCGCGGGAGCGAGACCGATTTTGCCGATTAAGCAAAAAAAAACACAAAATCACTTCGTATTAAAAAACTATAGCGATTTTTTAAAAATGCTTCTATAGGATCCTAAATATTATTTGTGTCCACTAATTAAACCAATTTTCAATAGTATATGTATCACCATTTAAGAATAATCTTGATATTTCTTATTTTTTAGAGGTATTTTCGAAAATAAAAAGTGTCGAGCAAAAATCATAAAATCGTGTTTCTGAAACTATACGATTCCAGATAAAGGTATGAAGAAATATATATCTTATTACCAGATTTATAACAACTCTAACCATCCTATAGTTTTATATCAAAGAGTCCATACTTTTTCCGAGTAGCGCCTTAACTCTGCGCGCGCCTGGGACGTTTTAGGCGCTAGTTACAGTACATTTTTTTGTTCAAAGCTTATAGAAAAGATTCGTATTCGAATTTGACGATGTCGAACTAGAGATATCTCTATAGATCTGAGAATCGCCCCCCAGTAGTTTTTGAGTTTATTCATTACATAGATACAAATCTTTCCTCTTTATAAAAATTAAGTATAGAAGTAAAGATATACCCTATTGTTTTGTTTCGGTGAATAAACATCAGGCTACCAAAAATCCTAGTTTAATAACAGCGATGTTTGTTTATGCGATTCAGACCATTAAATCATTATACACACCTACAGTGTGATTCAGAATAAACGAGCACTATCGCGGGAATCTAGTTTTGATTTGTAATGCGGCTTAATTTGATTTGTGGCTCGGTTAGAACTAACCAGATTTGGGAAATCTGGGTACTGGACACTACGGATTCACCGCTAACATTTAGAAGCAGAAACCTTCAGCTAAAAAAAGAAATAAGTAAGTATTAATACAACCCTTTAAAAGTAATTTAGTCTTGTAATTTCTTAAGATTCAGTGGTTGAAGAGTAAAATAGACATACGGTTAACAAATGCTTTAAAACCAAGTTTCCAAAACGCACGCAAAAATATATCAAATCTATGAAAGAAAATCGGCCAAGTGCGAGTCGGACTCGCTCATGAAGGGTTCCGTACCCACTTAACGTACCGATTACGTACACCTAGCAAAAATACCACTGTCATTTTTTGCCAGAAAAAAATAACTTTTAATTTTCATAGTATTCGTATGAATGACAAAGGTTTTTGAAAATATGTTATATCTCAAAAACTTGTAAAGCCTACTTAGCTGTGATAGTTTTCCTTTTAACTTTGTCATATGTACTACTATTTTCACGTATCAAAGAGTCTATGAGCTAGACTGGGGTCAGACGGACAGATGGACAGACGGACATGGCGAAACTATAAAGGTTCCTTGTTGACTACGGAACACTAAAAATGCGAATTGACTGTTATCAGATCATTATTATTCCTTTGACCACTCTCGCCAAAATCAGTCAACTACTTATCATTCATATTTTTGAAAATAGGTACTGTCTCTTGTTTTGTTTGAAGACCAAAACTAGAAATAGATCTTTATATAGAAATAATTTACTTAAGATTTTAATTTCTGATTTTATTATTCTTGATTACTTACTAAATACATTGGGACTAGATTTCTTCTTGAAAAATTGAAAATGAAGTACCTTCTTAGTAAAAATCGACCCGTCTCACAACCTACACATAAAACATTATGTGTATACCTATGTAAAGATTTTTTCTTCCATTATTTCTGTTCTAATAAATCAAAGTACTTGTCAGATAATTAATTATTATTAACCATAATTATACATATCAATGTTATTTGCATTAATCACCAGGCACTTGCGATTACAACGTAGTTTTCCCATTGCTCAAACATGCATGGAAATTAATTATCTCCCTAACAATCCAGCATGCATGATTAGAACTTAATGTTAATATAATTAGAATGATATTTAATTAGCAAAGAGAATTCACGCATTCTCAAACGGATTCCCGATCGGACGACCCTTGGCAATACTTCATGTAAGTACAATCACACCCCAAGCTTTGCATATTCACTTATGAAATAAATAAAGAAATAAATAAATTTCTAACAATCACACCAATTATTTAACTCATACTTAATAAGTATCAATATGAAACTGTTATGGAAACTACCTAAATAACGGATAAATATATACTTGTCGGAGCGTAAACGCAATGCTGCCCTCATAGACAGCAAGATTGATTATTTTAATTTTAATTATAACGACATCTATTGAGTTATTTTGTAACTATCGACTTAAATTATTAGCGCCATCTATTTTGTTGCTTTGTAACTATTAGTTGAGTCAGTTTAAACGTTGCGGAAAGCACTTGGGTGAGTTGGATACAGAGAGATGGCAGCACTTGGACCAAGTCAGTTGAATTGGTCGATGGTCTGCACATTTTGGTGCAGGCGCATGATAAAAACAGTCTGAAAAGGGACCCACAGGGGTTGGACGTTGAGGCGGTAGTGGAGCCCGCAAGGGCCACTTTTCTGTATCGAATTTGCCGCGTTTAACGATTCATCCATCTACATCACTTGAATCGTTGTGTTATTTGTGCCATATTGATTGTGATTGAAGAATAAGACGTTTGTTAATGAAGAAGAGACTATTATTTTGAGGATCCCTCGTCACAACCATCCTGACAATGAAGACCAGACCAGGCAAACCGCCCCAGCGACGTCATCAGAAGTGCGATGCAGCCCGTGCCACAAATGAAAAGTGGACTGAAAACGAAATACCCGTATTTCTGTTATTTGACATTCTGTTACTGAACGTGTGATGAAAAAAAGGCGCCCTGCCGTTTCACTAGCGGCATTTCATGTGCAAGAAGAGAATTGTGAAAATCATCTGTTCCTGGTGATGAGCGGTGCGCTGAAAGGAAGTTTATCGGCAAGACTGGACCAGTCTGGACCTGGACCAGATTTCATGTGCTGGCGTAACCTGGCTGGAGCATAAGGATTGTTCATCGATAGGTTTGTCTGTATCTAGACAAACGGAGGTACTCTCATATTTTTTTATTTTGTGAAGCCGAAAGAAAGTAAATCTTATTTCTTTGTAAGTAATTTGTTGTAATAATAGTTCCTAACGGAACCAAGAATGTTTTATGATTTTACTGTCAACTACCTACATCAAAATTCAGCGGCAAACATTTTTCTAATTTTACTAACGTACAGAGTGTTTAGTAAATTTGCATACTATTGCGTTTGAGAAAAATTTTGACAGATGGATTGTACTTTGTTGTAAAGAAATAAGATCTAAATAGTAACATTTGCACATTGACAATTTTATACTCGGGGTACAGATAACATACGAGTTATCCGAACCCCGGATCCTCTTACGCGGCCATGTCATTTGACACCTTAAAGGCGAGCCGGGTTTTGTTTACAGAAACGTTATGTAGGACTCGACCTCGGCGGGCATGGAGTTTAAGTGGTGTTTTTATTCAAGCGGATGCTTTAAACTAAACATCTGTTAGAGTATTGTTTGGGTTTATAGTTTCGTGTAATAAATAATCACCACACAGTAGGACACAAGTCTTTTTTTTTCGTCATTAAATTACCTATAATTCTAAATTTAAAGGTATGACCTATTTCAAATTACAGTGAAATGCAAGCGCTGCATGGTGGTGCTATGCGGGTGCTGCCTATGGTGAGCCGTTCGTCGGCGCGACATCGGCGTCGGTCGGCGCAGTGGTGCAATGGCAAAGAATATATACACTTACGCGAAAAGAAACGACACTTAAGCATGTGTGCACGTAAAATCGCTTGCGGCTATGTGTGGGTATCTGGATGTGAGCGGGGGCCGTGAGAGGCGCGCGGGGCGGGGAACGGGCAGTCGGTGAATGCCTTGGCCTAGGGCTGGCGCAATCTTCATACATTCAAATGGAAACTACTAGGAAGCCAAAAAATGCGAAAGTTGTTAAAATTCAGTCGATAATAAATAATTATTGAGGGGACTAATTTTTATTTGGGCGATTATTGATTCACTCACTCAGTATTTTTGTCGCTAACTTAGTATTTCCTTTGGACGATTTGGTATTTTATTCGGACACATTAACTGTGTCCCACTGTTAGTAGCTTATTTTACATACATATATTATTATTATTATTCCCTTTATTACATTTAAAATACTTACTTACAGAATTATATTTCTAAACATAATTTTTTTACAATATAAAACATTAAAAAATATAAGATTTAAAAATACAAAAATGCAGTTCCCCAACGGTAGCAAGATCAGGATCCTGGCTACCGATGGTTAAGGATCCAGAGACAGACACAGAGTCTAGACAGTACTGCCTTCTGCATCTAACTCCCGATCCATCCACCTAACGCAAACCTTAAGAGTAAGGTGTTTATCGAGGTTCTTGGCTATCAGACCATGGGCAGATATGAACGGAACAACAATTGCTGAATCAATGTCCCACATGTCAACAATCTCGTGAGCTAAATCAAGATATTTGTTTTCTTTATCTTTTTCAGCTTTCCCGAGGTTGTCGTCAACTTGTCATGTCATGGGGAACAGCGACATAAACAATTATTGCGTGGCGTTCATGTCGATCTATCAATATAATAATAATATATATGTAGTAATAATACACTACAACAATATCAGGCTTATTAAAGCCTGATATTGTTGTATTGTAGCTAATGCTGCAATAGTCCTGCCTGTCTGTAATGATAGATCGATCCCAATACAATGTGGCATGGCTATTTTCAAGAACCTGTTCTGGTGCATACTTGTAGTACGGCACCTCGGATGCCACAAGATTATGTTTCAGAACAAGTTGTTGGTGTATTATCCTTGGTTATGTCTATGCAAATACTCGCCGATTGCGAGACGAGAACAACCGGAGATTATATGTCTAAGAGATTCACCCGGACGATGGCACGCTAGGCAAAATACATCCACTGTGCCATCCCTTAGGATATACTTTCGGTAGTTATTCGTCATCACATCACAACCTTATCCATAACTGCACAGACAAAACCTTCGGTTTCACCAAAATGATACTTGTTTACCGAGATATACCTACGTATACCTGAACATATTATTGATACCTGTACCCCTAGTGTAAGTTTTTATGTCAAAAAACGCAAACTATCGTGAGTGCGTATTTATGTCAATTTGTATGAAAACTGTATCAGCGCCTCTAGCGGCGAGTAGCGCGCTTATGCAGTTTTCATACAAATTGACATAAATACGTACTCGAAATAGTTTGCGTTTGCTTGACATAAAAACTTACACTCGGGGTACTGAAGTATTTTCGACTCGAAATTTGTCATTCGTAAATTGTCGCTAGCTTAGTTAATTTTTGCAAACAAAATATAACGCTGCTCGGTTTCTTATTTGAGTATTTTATTCAATGTCGTTCAGTAGTAGTAGTTATTTTGTCGGAAATTTTATGATTTCCCATTTGTATAGATATTTAATAAAAATATCTATAAAAGTTGATTGAAAATTGAACGTGTCTTTTATTAAATACCTAAATATTCTTCCACAAATTATTTATCATCCTACACGTAACCTTCTATGGCATAAGTCTATATTCCATTTCGTATCAACCCTAGCGTCGGCTAAACGTCACCGGCGCTCGAACTCTCACGGACACGGAGTGTCACCGCTGTGGCAATGGTGCGATTCTGCGGCGATGGCAGTGCGGCGGCGGCGCGGTGGCGTAGTGGCGCAACGCAACAGACAAGTAGCCGGTGCTGGCGGCGATAGTGTAGACAGAGAGATCTACTGGCATCGCATATCATATGATCGCAATTTGGTGAGCAGTTTTCATTTTGTCATTATTTGTGCAAACAGCACCGAAATGCTCTTTTCCGTTCAAAGGACATTCTTTTGTGCAGTTTTTGGCACTTTACTAGTTCAAACCTAGGATTACAATGATTGTTAATGTGAGATTTGATTTAAATTAGATTAGTAACGATAAGAGTTCGTATTAGATTGACAGAATATGGGAACATGATTTGATTTAGTTCAGAGGACTAAATATTTAGTTGGTGTTTTACCACATTATTAGTAACGAAGTGCTGAAGATGTGTTTGTTTTATTGCGTGGCTGAATGAGTCGGCACGTTGTTGTGGTACCGTGATGGTAAAAAGGGTAGAGTGGAAACACTTGTAGTATGTACCAAAAGATTATGTTTTGTTGTTGTTCCAAACTGTCAGTCTAAAACGCGTTGTGACTCAGTTCAGTAATTTAGACGTAACTAGTTGAGAGCTTTTATGTTCAAATAAAGCTTTAAGTAATAACATTATTTACAAGCAATTATCAGCTGCAGTGCAAATGCTTTGTCATTAAGTCAAACCAAACTCCGCCAAGATAAAGTAGAAATGGATTTCATGAGTAAACTTATGAGGAGAGTTAATTTGTGTAAAATGATATTATTAACGTTTACCCTAAAATAGTTTCGAAGTTGTTAAAACTAAGTTTTTAAAGACTTGACGAATAGCTCAGAAAGATGCCTCAAAGTGATGTATCCTCAGAATAAAATGTTTGTGATGTTGAATCGGGTGAGGACAGTGCCGGTGAAGGCCTGTCTAACTATGTGCAAACACTTACTGACATGGCTACTTATTTGGTAATCCGCACGCTTCAGTCGTAGTCGTAACTGCGATTCAATAGGGTTGTACAGGGCGCGGTGCGGCTGAGGCTGTGGCAATCTAGCGTCTCATGGGAGACTATGTGACAAATGGCTTCCTATCCGTGAGCGTAGGAACCTTAGAGTTATGTGTTTTCTCTTCAACCTTCTTTTCGATCCACTTACCCCAGAATACCTGAAAGTCAGGTTTCAGTTTCTGGGCGACTCCCATCATCGTGATCTTCGCTCCAGTTCGAATCTTCTTCTAAAAACTCCTTCCCATTCTTCTGGCTTCGTCTCCCATTCCTTCTCCCTTTCGGCAGTTCGCCTCTGGAACGCTTTGCCCCTGAAAATTCGCAGTGCCCCCAGCAAGTTCGTATTTAAGCGGTTGGTGCGAGAGCATTACTTAAATTCTCTACATTAGTCTCGTCATCTCTGACACATGTCATGGTATGTTAAGTATTGTATTGTATGTATGTATACTTAAGTATATGTATGTATATTATCGTATCAGTATATATGTATTATTTATTTATAAGATTGTATGTATAATTTAGCTTTATTATGTGTTTATTTAACTAATACGGTTTCTTTAAAAAAAAACTGTTATTCTTATTTTTATTGCCGCCACAGCATTTTGTCACTTTCTTTCCGGTTGACTGGTAGAGAATGCCTAAGGGCATTAAGTCCGCCTTTTGTATGTTTTTTTATTTTCATGCAATAAAGAATAAATATATATATATATGTCATTATGAGATGACCATGTATGTTGAGCATACCGATTCCAATGTGGGGATCCGTCTCATGGGAGACTATGTCATTACGATGACCATGTACATTGAGTGTACCGATTCCAATGTGGGGATCCGTCTCATGGGAGACTATGTCATTATGAGATGACCATGTATGTTGAGCATACCGATTCCAATGTGGGAATCCGTCTCATGGGAGACTATGTCATTACGATGACCATGTACATTGAGTGTACCGATTCCAATGTGGGGATCCGTCTCATGGGAGACTATGTCGTTATGGGATGACCATGTATGTTGAGCATACCGATTCCAATGTGGCAATCCGTCTCATGGGAGACTATGTCATTACGATGACCATGTACATTGAGTGTGCCGATTCCATGTGGGAATCCTTGCCACCTAATTTGTAGCTACTGTTAGTGATGTGTGTTGTTTATATGACTTTGATTATAATATTGTGATTACTGTAACTTACTATGAGGCATACTTTCTTCCTTATCTTTTATGTGGCTACTAACCTTTTAGTCAGGTTAAGCCGAGCGAGAGTTAGCTCCATTGAAGTAATTTTGTTTCAGATACACACGAGGACGTGTGAAACGTCAGAATGGCCGTGTCGGAGCGTAAACGCAATGCTGCCCTCATAGACAGCAAGATTGATTATTTTAATTTTAATTATAACGACATCTATTGAGTTAATTTGTAACTATCGACTTAAATTATTAGCGCCATCTATTTTGTTGCTTTGTAACTATTAGTTGAGTCAGTTTAAACGTTGCGAAAAAGCACTTGGGTGAGTTGGATACAGAGAGATGGCAGCACTTGGACCAAGTCAGTTGAATTGGTCGATGGTCTGCACATTTTGGTGCAGGCGCATGATAAAAACAGTCTGAAAAGGGACCCACAGGGGTTGGACGTTGAGGCGGTAGTGGGGCCCGCAAGGGCCACTTTTCTGTATCGAATTTGCCGCGTTTAACGATTCATCCATTTACATCACTTGAATCGTTGTGTTATTTGTGCCATATTGATTGTGATTGAAGAATAAGACGTTTGTTAATGAAGAAGAGACTTTTATCCCTCGTTAAAACCATCCTGACAACGAGACCAGACCCGGCAACCCGACCCAGCGACGTCATACTTATATACTTTTTTTTGTAAATACATACTTAATATACACACCCTTAACGCGTAATTAATTAAAGTGGTTTTTGAGGCTCAACTGCTTCTTTAGTGGTACACACACACCACCACCAATACCAGACCCAGAGGCCCTCGGTTCGATTTCCAGTGGGAGATATTGTATTCGGTTTGGTTGGTTGTAGGACTTGTCTTGAGTCCGCTGGGCTAGCTATAGCTACCACCATCTTATCTAAGGCTGACGCGATAACAACGATGTTTTCAGCATTGTTGTTGTTGGGTGTTTTCTATGTGTTATTAAATAGGTATTTACAAAAAAGTTTATAAGTATATATTTATTCGTTATCTAGTTTCCATAACACAGTTTCTTAATGAAAACTACTTACCAATGAGCTAGAAAATTGGTGTGACTGTAAGAAATTTATTTATTTATTGTTGTGTCTTGGCAGTTAGAGATGAGATAGCCAGTTCCTCAGTAGTTGTATATTCCCGGAGTAGTGCGCTTCCATACTCAGACTTACCTTACCTACTTAACATCAGTAATACAAAGCACGAAAAATATCATTATAGTAATCATAATATTGTAAACTATACCATCCGTCAATATACTACCAAAGCTATCAAAGTGCTTATATCAAAAATCTAATGAATTTTTGTTTCTGAAACGACAGAAAGAGATGCTGCTCTGTTTTTCATACAAAATGATACGATCAAGATAACCATTACCATAACGATACATACCTAGCTTTTCATGCTAGAGGTACATTCACTTAATAAGAGTGGTTATCGAAGTACAACTGTTTAGCTTCTTCTTCTTTTTCTTTCATGCGGTGGCGATTCCCATTTGGATTTCGCAAATAATATCCAGTTTAAAAAGCTCAGTTTCTTTGTTCCTGCGGACTCTGCTTCTTCAAGGCGTCTCGTAAGAATACAATACAAGGTAAATTTTAAGGCTATAGAACTCGCTGTGGACCTATTTGAAATAAAGACGCACACAATACTTATCGTAACCATACACCATCCTGCCTATCGTCTAATCGGCATGACGTTGCCGATTCGATTAAGTGAACTGACCGTGGGTGGGCGTGGATCGGCATGACAGTTATTCATCATCATCATCATTTCAGCCGTACGACGCCCACTGCTGGGCATAGGCCTCCCCCAAGGATCTCCACAACGATCGGTCCTGCGCTGCCCGCATCCAGCGGCTTCCCGCGACCTTGACCAGATCGTCGGTCCACCTTGTAGGGGGCCTGCCCACGGAACGTCGTCCGGTTCGCGGTCGCCATTCGAGAACCTTTCCGCCCCAACGGCCATCGGTTCTCCGCGCTATGTGTCCCGCCCACTGCCACTTCAACTGAGCAATCCTTTGAGCGATGTCGGTCGTTTTTGTTCTCCTGCGGATCTCATCATTTCTGATTCGATCGAGCAGGGAAATACCAAGCATCGCTCTCTCCATTGCTCGCTGGGTGACTTTGAGCCTTCTTATGAGACCCATAGTAAAAGACCACGTCTCGCTTCCATAAGTCATAACTGGCAACACACACTGGTTAAAGACCTTAGTCTTGAGACATTGAGGAATTTTGGACGCAAATATATGCCGGAGCTTCCCAAACGCTGCCCATCCGAGCTGGATTCGACGAGAGATGACAGTTATTACTTGATGGAATAATCAAAATTCAATTCTTTTTCAAGCCGATTGGATCATGCCGATTGAACCGTGTATAGCGTTATGCCGATTAGACGATAGACAAGATGGTGTATGGCCACTACATTGGTGTTTAGCTTGATGTGCTGCCGAAAGTACCAAACAAAGTAGGCTTAACTACAATTATTTTAGATTCTCCGTCACGATCCTATTTCGATTCAAGGGACAGAATAAGAGAAAATTTTTGCCAATTATCCTGTTGAGAGATTTTATATAAATAATTCATTCGACCTGATTTTTCTAAAGTGCCTGTAATTTAAGTGATTAATCGTTACTTCACCGAGGACTTTTGAAAGCAGCTGGAAATCTTGTAATTTTATAAAGACTTTCGGTTGAGTTTTGTTACAGTTTCTATTCTAATTAAGGCTGTTTCTTCTACATTAACATTTTTAATGGCGTAGTACTTTTGATGGATTTCGAAATAAATTACTGATTGAATTGAATAATAACCTATATACCTATTGAGAATATTGTTAGTTGATTTTTTTTGTTTGCTCTTCAAAGTGTGTGGTAATAAATATTATGCGCCCTTCAGATCGCTTTATTTTAACGGTTCGTTTATTTAATACTCAAATTCAATGTTCAATAAAAGCCTCGTTTAAATTGAGAGAAGATAAGAGTAATGTAAATATATCACACACTTCAGCAAGTACATTGAACGATAAAAATCAGGACTACGTTTGCACGCAATGAGATTTGCATAAGCAAGTTGAATATCGCTAACAGACTTCCCTGTTGTCATCTCGCAGATTTTTCTGGAATCGGGAACAGTTTTATTGAAATTGAAGATAAAACTTTGCTACCTTATCTTTTTGCATTTATTGAAATGAAGTATTAGATTCGCCCGGACAGCGAAAGGTCGTGGGTTCGAGT
Source organism: Crambus lathoniellus (assembly GCA_949710035.1). NCBI lineage: Eukaryota > Metazoa > Arthropoda > Insecta > Lepidoptera > Crambidae > Crambus > Crambus lathoniellus. Next base: position 3,690,009 of record OX453305.1, read on the forward strand.
CCCATCGGAGTTAATTGTGTGACGGTTCGTCTTTTCCTAATACTTAATTTTCAGTATTTTCAATAAGAAAAATTGCATTGTGAATGCAAAAATTCAATGTAAAAATTAAAATACATTTTTCATTTATTTTTTGCGATGAATAACCAAAAATCGTTATTACCTAACCTTCGCGTCGCTAAAAACACCACGTACAAGTACATTATAATATTCAGTATCAATGAACTAAAAGTAATAATTAATGTTTAGGGACCCCTTTTTACGTGACAATGTAAAAAGAAAACTTATTCATCCAGTGTGGAAATAACTCGACTATCAAGTTCGAAAGAGTAAGAATCAGAGTTCGATGTACAGGCAGCCCAAAGTATTTAGTTTAAATTCCGTGCATGTCGTGAATGTATTTTATGTTAGAGTTGATCTTAATCCTACTAATTATAAATGTGATAATTTAGATGTTTAGATGTTTGGAAGTTTGAATGTTTGTTGATCAATCACGGCAAAACGGCTGAAAGGATTTGGCTAAATTTGGGACACAGATACTTTGTAGCCTGGAGAGGAACATAGGTTACTTTTTATCCCGGAAAAATATCACATTCCCGTGTAGGATAACGTCGTGTAGTTCACGCGGGCGAAGCCGAAGGCGGAAAGCTAGTTTTATCATAAGACACGTGGGGTTACATGAGTACGGTTCTGAATAGTAGTCTGGGTTGGATGGTTGGCTGTCGATTGGAAACTTAACCCGAGATTTCAAACGCATATTTTCCCTTGGAGCTATTAAGAAAGCTTGGTGCGAATAGGAATTTAAGTTATAAATCCCTTTTCACATGACAATGAAAGAAAAACTTAGTCGTCCAACACTAGATTTATGAGGAAATGGCTCGATTATCAAGTTCGATAGAGTCAGCAATGTACAGGCATCCCAAAGTATTTAGTGTAAATTCCGTGCATGTTCTCAATGTATTTTATGTTAAAGCAAGAGTTTATCTTAATTCTACCATAATTCCTATATGGTGTTACATGAGTTCGGTTCTGGATAGTAGTCTGGGTTGGATGGTTGGCTGTCGATTGGAAACTTTACCACAGAATAATACTAAAGGACTTTACCCAAGACTTCAAACGCATATCTTCCCTTGGGGCTATTTAGAAAGTTTGGGGCGAATAGGAATTTAAGTTAAACATCACTTTTCACATGACAATGAAAAAAATCTTAGTCTTCCGAAATTCGATTAGTGAGGAAACGGCTCGATTATCAAGTTCGAAAGAGTCAGCAATGTACAGGCAGCCCAAAACAAAGAAAAAAGAGCTACGACGAAGCGGGAATTCTATTATCCTCTCCTGATTTGTAGCCGAGCACAATAAAATAGGAACTATATTGTGCAAGAGGAAATACTCAACACTAAATCTATTTTTCTATTACGGATTTTCAATGTACTATTGGCGTCATATATTTGGCCACTGCCAATATCTTCGGTATCGGAACAATCAGTGTTCAATACAACCTTTAAAGATACGATAGAATTATTTCAGTTGTATTGAACAATATTGAAACCATTATTTGTGTTTTAATATAATATTATACTAGCTGATGCTCGCGGTTTTACCCGCGTGGTCCCGTGGGAATATTGGAATAAAGTATAGCCTTCCTTGATAAATGGACTATCCAACACAAAAATAATTTTTCAATTCGGTCCAGTAGTTTCTGAGATTAGCGCTTTCAAACAAACAAAGAAACTCTTCAGCTTTATAATTATTAGTATAGATTACGGACTTTTATGAGACCTGCCCCTGTAGACAAGTGGCTTTCTATTAGCGAACTCGCCAGTCGAATAGAAAGAAAATGTATGGGATTGACATTAGCGGTCACGTGACATTTCGATTGCTAATGTCAATCCCATACATTTTCTTTCTATTCGACTGGCGAATTCGCTAATAGAAAGCCACTTGTCTAGGGGAGCTGAATACATCCTACAATCAGCAGTCTCAATGTCCCCACTGCTGGGGCACCTTTACGTATGGATCAGGGTGCCTACCATCAACTTTAAGACAGCGATTCAAAAATAGCGCGATGCAGAATAGGTTCCTAAAATGAATTGCTTTCTTTCGTACTCTGACCTTCTAAAAACTGGATCGCAAATGAATTGCTAAATGTTAATGACCGAACGATTTGTGTCCTTTTTCTTCTACCCGCCTCTTTCACTTGATTCTGTCATGCCCGGAGAGTGAGAGGGGCGGGTATAAACTGCAGGTGACATGTTAAATCGACCGGGTTATAAGTCAAATAAGAGTTCCTGACAGCTTAGCGGCTGTGAAATGTCATTGATCGATCACTGAATCGCTGTCATTGATATTAAGCTGTCGTGGTACGAATAAGCGAAGCAATCCAGTTTAGGTTCCTAAACAAAACCGCAATAAGAGTTGATGGTAAGCACCCAGGAGTTGGTTAATGGAAAGAAATTTGCGTTTAATTAATGTTAAAATTTTAAAGTTATTTTTTTATAATGCCTCACGAACTAAAACTCCGACTGACTTCTTTTTAAGCATAGAAAAAGGTTCCGAATGTTTCAAAAGTGCACTCTTATTGCTCGTTATCCCCTCTAGGGCCAAAGTTACCAGGTTTTATTGGTATTTGTTGTGGCAACAAACAGTCATTAAAATTAAAAATAAAAAACAATTTTGAATACAATTCAATTAAAAAAGTGATGTAAGCTCCTCATTTTTTTTAAATCCACAAACGGGTAGCACTTAGCCTTTAGCACACATGATGCTAAGTGATGACAGCACTTAGCATCATGAAGGCGCTACTCGGAAAAATATGGACTTTTTGATTTAAAACTATAGGACGGTTACAGTTGTTACAAATCTGGTAATAAGATATATATGTCTTCATACCTTTATCTAGAATCGTATAGTTTCAAAAACACGATTTTATGATTTTGCCTCGACACTTTTTCTTTTCGAAAAGACCTCTAAAAAATACGAAAAGTGAAGATTATTCTTAAATGGGGTTACTTACACTATTGGAAATTTGTTAAATTAGTGGACACCAATAATATTGAGGATCGTATAGAAGCATTTTTTTTTTAATCGCTGTAGTTTTTTTAATACGAAGTGATTTTGTGTTTTTTTTTGCCTAATCTGCAAAATCGGTCTCGCTCCCGCGCGCGTCGTTTTCTCATTGCTATCTCGCTTCAGCACATTTTTTCCGAGTATCGCCTGAAGTGAATGAAGGTGGAAGCGCACTACTCCCGGATACCTCAATTACTATGGAACTGGCTATCTTTTCTCGAAAGGCTGATTTACATTTGCTTAAGTATAGTAGCGAGTTAAGAAATCACTCAGTTAAGTGTAAGTTGTAAGTAGCGTCCAAACGCCTATGCGTTTGGACGCTATGCGAGTAAGTAGTCATAAGTTGCCGTTCGAGAAGAAGTGTCCGCTCCGCGACGAAGAGGTGCCTACCATCAACTCGTATTGCGGTTTTGTTTAGGACCTAAACTGATCTGCTTCGCTTATTCGTACCACGACAGCTTAATATCAATGACAGCGATTCAGTGATCATTCAATGACATTTCGCAGCCCTAAGCTGTCAGATCTCTTATTTGACTTATAACTCGGCCAAGCTGACATGACACCTGCAGGTTATACCCGTCCCTCTCTCTCTCCGGGCAGGACAGAATCGAGTGAAAGAGACGGGTAGAAGAAATAAGGACACAAATCGTTCGGTCATTCACATTTAGCAATTCATTTGCGATCCAGTTTTCAGAAGGTCGTAGTACGAAAGAAAGCAATTCATTTTAGGAACCTATTCTGCATCGCGCTAGTTTTGAATCGCTGTCTTAAAGTTGATGGTAGGCACCCAGTTGTAGGTTATTTTACTACGCTTCGGGGTGCGGAAGACGCACGGGGGCGGGGTGACTTGCACTTGACTTACCGAAAAAATAGAACCTCATCCTATTCTCTGTACTTAATCGTTAAGTTCTACTTGGCTGGCAAATCCGTGTCCAAACGATGAATGAACTTAACTGGCCAAGACCGTAAGTTAACTGGCTACTGTACTTATACAAATGTAAATTAGCCTTAACTGCCGGAACACAACAATGCTGAAAACATCGTTGATATGACGTCAGACTTAAATAAGGTGGTGGTAGCTAGCCAGGCGCACTTTGAACAAGCCCAACCGAAGTGAATACCATATGTACCCCAACTGGGAATCGAACCCGGGACCTCTGGGTCTGATACCGGTGGTATGTACCAGACCATAGATTCGGTTAAAATAAAAAATATATAAATAGACCTACAGTGCTTGAGTCTTATAGGTTGCTTATATACATGGTAATTTTTTGAATTTGATTGAATCAGGCGTCACTTGGCGGAAGTCCCTAACCATTGTGAAAAACGAAATATATGTAGCTTACTTCCGCAAAAAACTTTTTTTGCGGAAGTAAGCTACATATAGTTCGTTTTTCACAATGGTAATTTTTTATCACCCCGGATAATTTAAGGTTTATTCTACTCATAAAAACGAACAAATTTTACTATGGGACCAACACAGAAATCGCGAAAAAAAATTCAGCTGTCTCATACAAAATTGCAAAAATTTTTAATCAAAATGTTTAGAACAGCTGATTTTTTTCGCGATTTCAGTGTTTGTCCCATAATACAAGTTTTTTTTATTTACATGAGTAGAATAATCCCTAAAATTATCCGAGGCGATAAAAAAATACCGTGTAATACCTTTTATTTTATTATTTCATTCACTTCAATTATCCGGTCCCTTGCAGATTCCAAAGAACCGATTTTTCTGATGATCCTGGGACACAAACATAGAATACAAAGCCTCTTTATGAATAGACTTGAGTCGGAGTATGTCCAAATTATCTAATACGCCCGGTCTGACCGAGCCATTACGTCTCACAAATAGACCATTAGGTCCCAATCCCTTTGCTATTTCAAAAGGATGGAGGGTTAATTTACGATCTCAAAATTTAAATCTACGGCCAACTTGTAACAACCTACGGGTTAACTGTGTTGTTAAGCCGAATTATTATGAAGTAAGCTTGGATTGCTTACTGGAGGAAAATGTTTTAATGTTTTAAACTGCGCGCTGTTACGGTAGTGCACCCTTTATGGTAATAGTTTCGTTTAAATTTTTGTTGTATGGTGCATATTAATGACCGTAAAGCGTTTATTGTAGGTTTTAAAAACACGTTGAATGGATTGGATGCTGTTTTCGTTAACTAAAAAGAAATTACTCTAGCTATTAAATTTTATGAATTAAATTTGGTAGGTATGCTATGGTAGTGTGGTTTGTTTTTCTTTTATCTAAGTACAAATTATTAAATCAGTTACTAAATATCGCGAATAAGAATGCTCTTTTTATCTACTTTTCCTAGAAATCATCGATTATTAAGTGTTCAGTACACCCCTGCCTATACCGCGGAGCCGGCATGGCGCAGTGGAAGATTTATCATGAGTAGACTCCGGACAAGAACTAGGTTTCAGCGGGGATGTAAACTGAACAATTGGACTGCGATACACAGCGGATAGAATTTGTGAAGTAAGGTGATTTTACATACGGGTCCGTGTGTCGAATGTCTCCAAGGCAGAAGTGGTGTAAGGGAGCGCGCGCGCCCCTGGGGTCCTTTCTTCGTCTTCTGCAGACCTTACCAACTCGTCACCTTACGCACAACACAAATAACACACAGGGTCCCAAGACACTGGGCAACAATACACCACGACCCACGCGGGGGAGCTTTTTTTATTACGATATATTGTCCCGACAACAAGCGCGTGTGGTAGAAAAGGTTATCTTTCAAAGCATCCGCGACCGGCCACTCCAGAGATGGCATCAAAACCTTGGTCGTACAAAACGGGATCACATAGATAATTTAAGATTTTATTCAAACTCGATATGCCAGGCACATTCAACGCGAGCGATTTTTAACAAATTCAGCAAAATTATTCCGACATTTTTCCAAGAAGAATTCCAATCAAGTGTCACTGTCAACTTCAAGTGACAGCTAAATGTCAATTTGACGTGACATTAGAGATGCGTTCAGAAACGTCGATCTTTTTCGAACATCCCCCCGCCCCGGACCGTTAAGAACGGTACGTCAATCTACGGGTAATCGGGAGAGCCCACTAACTGCTCTCTTCAAAACCGAATCTCGAACCAAAACCTCAGCAAAACGAGGAACTCCGTCAGTTCCGGGGTAGAGTTTAACAATGCGCCCCCTTCGCCAACATAGGGGCGGCAGGTTAGCATCCTTAATCAACACGAGGTCGCCAGTCTGGGGTGGGGTGGTTTTATCTGTCCACTTCACGCGCTGTTGTAGGATATGCAAATACTCCATCGACCAACGTGCCCAGAAGTTTTGGGACATCTGTTTCAAAAGTTGGTATCGCGACAAACGATGGGATCCTACATCCTGAATCGGATATTCAGGCAACGCCAAAAGGGGCTGTCCGATCAAGAAATGACCTGGGGTCAACGCTTCCAGGTCATTCGGGTCCGAAGACAACGGGCACAAGGGTCGCGAGTTGAGGACGGCCTCAATTTTACAAAATACCGTATCAAGTTCCTCAAACGTGAGAATAGTTTCTCCAATCACGCGACGCAAGTGTGTCTTGGCAGCCTTTACACAAGCTTCAAAAATTCCTCCCCAGGTCGGACAAGCTGGAGGGCTAAACTTCCAGATTATCCCACGCCGGGAGAGGGTGGTTCCAATGTCTATTTTATTATCAACAAAAAACTTAACTACTTCCTTAAGATAATTACACGTTCCCTTATAATTAGTACCACAATCGGAACGTATCAATGTCGGCAGTCCTCTACGGGAAACAAATCTGCTCAAGGCGGCGACAAAGGCTTCGGTAGACAATTCCGAGACAATTTCAAAATGGACAGCCTTGGTGGACAAACACACAAACACGCACAAGTACGCCTTATAGGTTTTAGCATTACGCAGTCTCGAAGCCTTTACAGTAAAGGGACCGGCGAAGTCGGTGGCGACTCCGGCAAAAGCTCTACATTCCGTGACGCGATCAGCAGGCAAATCACCCATCTGGGGCTGCATGGTCGCGGCCTTCAATCGATAACAAGGCAGGCAACGGAAAACCACAGTGCGAATGGCTCGACGAGCAGACAAAATCCAAAATTCACGCTGCAAAATGGCCAACAAAGCATTACAGCCAGCATGTTGTGCATTCACATGGCGATCTGTTATTATCAGTTGAGTCAAATGTCCGGCTTTAGGTAACAAAAGGGGGTGACGAGCTCCATACGGCAGGTTCGCATTTCGAAGTCTTCCGCCGACTCGCAAAAGCCCACTCTCGTCCAGGAAGGGATTCAATCGCGATACCGCGCCCTTCAACTTGCGACGGCCTAAACGCAAAATTTCAATCTCGGACTCAAAACTATCAGCTTGTACTCTCCGGACCCAAAACAAGAGCGCGTCCCTACGCTCGTCCGGAGTGAGAACCGACGAATCACGCCTCGCGCGTGGGTTTCTGCAATTGTACGCAAAACGTCTGATCCAAGCAGTAACACCAAGCAGCTTCTGTAAGGAGCTGTACCGATCCAACAACAAATCCTTTTCCCCGGCGGGGTTAGTCTCCAGGACGCATGCCCGCATATCAGGAACGGCTACGTTCGACAACGCTGGAGAGGGCGGCCACTCCGACTCAGGCCGCATCAACCACTGTGGGCCCCACCAGAGGGGGTGGTTAAGTAGGGTTGGGGCTACACAACCCCGAGACGCACAATCCGCGGGATTCATGGTTCCCGGCACGTGTCTCCAAATCAACTCGATGTCGGAATTACAAATCTGCGACACTCGATTGGCCACAAACACGTCCAAGGTGTGCGCCGGAGCCTTCAACCAACAAAGGACGACCTGACTGTCCGTCCAAGCATAAACCTCTTGTATCTTAATAGATCGACCTAATGTGAGCCATACGTGGTTCAACAAACGCATTAGGAGGGCAGCTCCACACAATTCCAACCTCGGGATCGTATGACGAGTCCGAAGGGGAGCGACTTTGCTTTTCGCTATCACCAGATGCACAGCAACAACTCCGTCAACAGTAACGGTGCGGAGGTACACGGCCGCAGCAAATCCACGTTCGGAGGCATCGGAAAAGCCGTGAAGAGTAACTTTACAATTTTCAGAAGGGAGGAATAGCCTCGGCAAATGCACTTCATTAATCTCGGGGAGGGATGAAACGAAGCTCGACCAATCTCGGAGTAACTCGTCCGAGAGGGGTTCATCCCACGACACACCCGAAGCCCATAACCGTTGCAAGAAACACTTGGCCATAAACAGCACGGGGCAAATCCACCCATTGGGGTCAAAGGTACGTGCGACAGTAGACAATACTAAACGCTTGGTCCAGACTTTCGGTGGTCGTAAATCCACACAATACGTGAAAGTGTCAGAGACCGGTTTGTACTGTACGCCAAGGACGGTCACCACATGGGGATTATCAACATTTTCGAATAGGTGGGGGTCCTGCTGGTGCTCTTCGGGCAAACCTACCAGTACATCAGGCGAGTTGGATATCCATTTCCTCAACTCGTAACCTCCCGACTTCAAAAGGGCGGTGAGTTCATCTCTCAGGACAATCGCCTCTGAGACAGATGAGGCGCCCGTGCAAATGTCATCCACATAGACGTCACTGGCCAAAATGGCGGAGGCGCGAGGGTATCTCAAGCGCTCCTTCTCGGCCAACTCCAACAAAGAACGAATCGCAACAAACGGGCTCGAAGCCAAACCGTACGTATTCGTATTCAATTCATAAATCAACAAGGGGTCCCTAGGACTCTCTCTCCACAAAATCAATTGGTACCTCCTATCCTCTGGATGGATGACCGTTTGTCTGAACATCATCCGGATGTCAGTCATAAATACAATTTGGTGCCGCCGGAAGTTGGTCAAAATGTCTGAGATCTCCGTGTGCAGCTTGGGACCTACATGCAGACACTGGTTCAAGGACGCTCCAGTGGAGGTGGGAGCCGAACCGTCAAAGACCACCCGAATCTTTCCGGATTTCAAAACGGCGTGGTGCGGCAAAAAGAAGTGCTCAACGGAGCGCCAATCCAAATCGCTCACGGACATGTGCCCTAACTCCTCATACTCCCGCATGAATTCAACATACTTCTGGCGGAAGACCGGATCCTTGCTCATGCGACGCTCCATCGCCACTAGCCTACGTTCCGCTAGCGGTCGGGATTCGCTCAGAGGAGGTCGGCCGGCACGAAAGGGGAGACGGGTGATCAAACGACCAGAGCGGAGGCGACCAGTGTTATTCTGGTAATACAACTCGCATTCATCCGCTACTGGGTCAACCCGCGGGGCTGGTGGAGGTTCCTCAACCTCCCAAAACTTCTGCACCACTTCGGAGAGAGACACATTAAAAACAAGACCGCGATCCTCATCAAGGGAATCCAAAACGCGGCGAGCAGGGCCCATCACAACTGTACCGAGTGTCGTCTGCAGAGCTACCAAGCCATCTGGCTGCAAAACTCGCTTCCCCGTCAACAAAACTCGCCCCAGGACATCGGCTCCAAGGAGAGCATCAATCGGGCCTGGGCGGAAGAAATTTGGATCGGCGAGTGGGGAATCAGACACCAAAGACAACATACTCGGTCCCAAGTCAACTGAAGGTTGACGGCCAACAACTGTGTCCAATACAATCGCCGAGGTCTTAATGCCTGGCGTGGACTTATTACGTGAGGTAAATGTGAAGTCAACATGCCCTAACAACCCGGGGACTTTCACATCGCCAACACCTCTCACGCCTTCCGTGTGGGGGTGCACCTTGAGGCCCAACCGCCTAACTAACCAAGATGACACAATACACCCCTGAGCACCGGAATCCAACAAGGCGCGAACTTCCACAAGGTCGCCATTCAATCCCCTGACAAGCACAGAGGCCGTGGGCAACAAAACGGTCTCTGGAGGGGTGGCTACAATCGACCGTAAACACGTTGATTGCTAGTATGTGGGGTCCCCAGACGTCCCCCCATGGTAAGGGGGTCGCTCATAGCGATCCAGTGGGTCCCATTCTCCCACATACTGCCCACGTCCAAATCGCCCGGTATCAGGCGGGTTATATCTCCCGGCCCCTTGAAGACGGGGCGGGCGCCGCTCCAAACGCGGGTATTCGGCGAGCGGCGGCGAGAATCGGTGCCTATCATCCACCGTGTACGTCGCCCCATAGTCGCGGGGGCACGGTGACCGATTTTCAGAGGGGGGGTCCCGGGGACCCCCGGCTGTGCGAGGCTCAACACGTTGCGGGGGGCTTCTACGACCTCCCGCAACGTTCGCAAAATCGAACCCCCTAGTTGGGGACCGATTTCCCATGGGGGGGTCCGTGGGACCCCCGCCCGTGCGAGGCTCAAAACGTCGCGGGGGGCCTCTACGACCTCCGGCAACGCCCGCATAACTCATCCCCATCCTTGGGGATCGGTTTCCCATGGGGGGGTCCCTGGGACCCCCGCCCGTTTGAGGGTCCAAACGTGGCGGAGAGCGTCTGGGGCCACTCTGGTGGCCACTAGAACTGCTGCGGGATGCAAACACCGCGGGGGGTCCGAGACCCCCACCCATACGAGGTGATCCTGCAGCGACACGCTGCGGCGCTCCGCCGCCCTCTGGGCTGTTCATGCAGAGGAGGGGATGGTGGTTGCCCTTACAAAAGTGGCATGGGTGCGCTTGGGTACATTCGCGCTGCATGTGCAGGCCCAAGCACGAGTAGCACCATGTCCGTTGTCGCGCGATCGCTCGACGGCCTTGGACGCGCTGGTCGAGGAACTTATCACAACGGGTCGTGCTGTGACCCGGTTCCCGACAGTACAAGCAGCGGGCGGTCTCCTGGACGGCGGCATAGCGGCCGGGCGCGCGAGGGGCCATACGCCCCCTACGGGGGGGTCCGGTGGGGGATCCACTCTGTGGCACAGGTCGTTCGGGTCCCATAGGACCGGCCAGAGAGGAATTATCTGCCAGTCTACTTTCTCCTTCCAGGAACGTCAAGAGGTCCGAGAAGGGTGGCAGATAAGTCGCACTATCCCCACCATACTGCTGCTCAAAACGGACCTTAACAGAGTCCGGCAACTTTCCCAGGACAATGTGCAGTAACAAAAACGACCACTGCTCCACTGGGAGTTTTAAATTTTTCAATGCGTTGTAGGCAACCAACAGCGGATTCAACAAAGCCACTCTCAAGTGCATCACGCTGGCAACGCGGGGTAAATTCAAAATGGCGGCAACATGGTTGTCCGCCAGACGTCGTACGTTCTGGTACCGACGGGCAATCAAATCCCTAGCAATAGGGTAGTTTTCATCCGAGGGGGCCAAATGTTGAACTGATTCAAGGGCCTCCCCTTCCAACACGGATGAAGAGGTATGACGCTTTACCGAGGCTAAGGTAATAAAAGAGATGTGACTTGTTCGGTGTCAAGATGTATATTGAGATAATAATATTGAGTACAATTAAAGATACATTATCTTAGTAAGCGATCTTATTCTAGATTGCTGAGAATGCTACGCGTGTGTTCCAATTTTCTGTAAATGCGCGATAATGCAAACATCTTGTTTGTGTAATATGTTGCAATCATACTTCATCTCCCCTGAAAAAGTGGAAGGATCATCCCCTCCCTGCAAAAAGGAACAGACTCGTAACATTGACTTTAACGAGCTTAACCAAAATTTAATTACTTAAGTAAAATAAGTAAACAAAATTTAAACATTATCAACATAGCAAAGTTAAAACTATTTCATTTATTAAATCGTACTAATACAAAAACGTTTTACAATATAAACAATATACCTAATTAAAATTGTATCTAATTAAAATGGTATCGAATTGAAATGGTATTGAATTAAAACGGAAGCTTCACATTTTACACTTAATCATAACAATAACAAAGTGTTAAGTAACATGGTATGTAATTAAGTACCTATACTTATAATTACGTATCAAATAAAATAGTTATTTATTGAATGGTTTGGTATTATTCTTATGCACAATTATAGCTTTATTTTCTTTTAAAATTTCTACATTAGACGTCATATCTCTTAAAACTTTATAAGGGCCATTGTAAATACTATCTAATTTATTTCCTACTTGGTTCTTTAATAATAACAAATCGCCTAACTGATAGGTAACATTATTGCTAGTTTTATCATACAATAATTTTCTTTTCTCTTTAGATTGTATCAAGTTACGTCGTGCGTCGGATTGCGCTTGTTGTAAACGATACTTAAGTTCTCGGGGATAACTGTCATAGTTATATAAGGGGTCGATTTCTGATTGTAAATTATTTGGAAGGTTACAAATTTTTCCAAAAACTAATTCGAAAGGCGTATATTTAGTTTCACTATGCACTGTGGTATTAAAAGAAAAACACCAATATGGAATCCAGGTGCTCCAGTTATGTTTATAATTATTACACTGGATTCTCAGAAAAGCTCCTAGGGTTTTATGAGTATTTTCTAAAGCGCCTACAGTTTCGTGATGGTACGCCGTAGAATTTAATTTTTTAATATGTAATAGAGAACATGTTTCGGACATCACTGATGACATGAATTCGGTTCCCTGGTCAGTCAATATTTCTCTAGGAATACCATAACGTAAAATGAAATTATTGGTAAAAGATTGAGCAACTGTGACCGAGTCTTTACTAGGTAATGGATACGCTTCAACGAATTTGGTTAAATCGCATTGTAATGTCAATACATATTTATTATTATAGTCATCAACATCGAGTGGACCCATTATATCCAAACTAATTCTTTCGAATGATGAGTGGGCTGTTGATGTTATGGTTAAGGGCTGCTTAATATGTTTATTACTATGCTTATGATATTGACATTGATGGCAATTTTTAACAAAAAGTTTTACATCATTACTCAAACCTGGCCAAAAATAATATTGCTTAATGTTGTTCATCATTCTATTAACTCCTGCGTGTCCGCTGGTAGGTAATAGATGGAAATCATTTAGTATTACTCTTTTTTGTTCACTATCATATATTCTTAATATATTTTTTGTTATGAGAAAGCGCGGGGTAACAGAGTTAATTCTTTTTGTTGCTTGTACAAGACTTTTGATTTTACTCTCGTTACATTTTTCTTTAATAATAAGTACCTCATGTATGCCTATTTTTTGACATAATGACTCTAAGTCCCTCGCTAACACCTCTGGGGTAGATGACGATCGGGTACTCAGATATATCGCTGATTGCGAAGGTACGTAAACGTAACAACTTGCATTAGAAATAATGCTATCTTTAGACTTTGAATAATTGTCAAACTTTAATTGATTAAAACTTAATTCAGTTACGTCATCGGGTTTCTTGAGAAGTTCTACCGCAATAGGTTGATCAGGCCTAGTGCTGGTGGAGCTCTCTGAAGAAGAATCAGTGGGGGTTTTTAATTTTTTACTTTGTGCTCTAGTTAAAACTGATACTGTGTTTTGATGTAATGATTTTAAAGTAGAAGATGTAATAGGTATGCGACTCAATGCGTCTGCAGCTGCATTGTTTCGTCCTGGAACATACTCTATTTCAAAATCATACTCCTCTAGGAATAATCGGAATTTAGTAAGTCTGCTTGTTGGGTCTTTCAAGTTAAATAAATAAATTAACGGTTTGTGGTCTGTTATAATTTTAAATTTACGTCCATATAAATAAGGGCGAAAATGTCTCACAGACCAAACAATTGCTAAAAGTTCTAATTCTATGATGGGATATCTCGTCTCGGCGGGTTTCAGGTTTCTACTCGCATACGCGACTACTTGACCGTTCATGTTAGATAAAACAGATCCTAAACCTGTCTTACAAGCATCTGTTTGTAGCCGAAAGATGTTACTTTCTGAAAAATCTGGATAAGATAAAATAGGGGGTTGAATTAATGCTGATTTTAATTTTTCAAATGCCGTTTGACACTCTGATGACCATAGAAACTGTACATTCTTTTTTCTTAATTGATTTAAAGGATAAACAATGTTTGCAAAGTTCGGTATGAATCGTCTGTAGTAATTTGCAAACGCGACAAAACGATTGACATCGTCGCAGTTCATCGGCACTGGATAGTTTTGCATGGTTGCAATTTTACTTTCATCTGGTAAAATTCCGTCAGAAGTTATTTTGTGTCCTAGATATATTATTTCGTTTCGCAAAAATTCACACTTCATAGGATTTAATTTTAAGTTAACTTTTCTAAATCTCTCTAGTATACTAATTAAGTTTTTATTGTGGTTTTCTATAGATTTCCCGAAAATTACGCAATCATCTAAATAAATAAAAGCCTTTTTATAATTTAAGCCTGACATTGCAATAGTCATAAGACGTGAAAATACACTCGCAGATGTCCGGAGACCCATGGGACAGCGTTTCATCTGAAAAATTTTATCACCAGCAGTGAAAGCTGTGTACTTTCGTGAATCTTCGCTTAAAGATAACTGATAATAGCTTTGCGAAAGGTCTAATTTTGAAAAATAAATGTTATTTGCAAGCGAATCTAAGATATCAGTTATATTAGGCAAAGGGAATTTGTCGTCCTCAATACGATTATTTAACTGCCTGTAATCTATAACTAATCGCCATTGTTTCTCGTTTGACCTATCTGTTTTTTTTGGTACAAGCAAGACGGGACTAGACCACTCTGACGTAGCCTCTTCTATAATATCATTTTCGAGCATAATATCTATCTGTTTCTGAACTTCCTTCCTTAGTGCGAACGGTAATCTATGTGGCTTGACATAAACTGGCGAGACATTAGGTTTTAAAGTTATATTATGGGTCATTAGGTTTGTACAAGAGAGTTTGTCGCCTGGCAGATGAAAAACATCTGCGTACTTAGCGCAAATACTTTCAATACTTCGTTTTTCTTCTAAATTCAGTTCAGGTAAATTTAATAATCCTAATAATGTTTTTACACGATCGACAGAAACCTCCTCTTTTTCAAAATTACAGACTTCAAAATCATTCAATGAAAAAGTCTCTAAATCGGTAAGATCTAGATCAACTTCTTTCTCAGTGGTGTTTAATATCCTTACTGGCATGCGACCATTACAAGGTTTCGCTATTATACTTCCTATAAAAACTCCTTTCTGTATCTCTTTAGATAAACAAACACAATCGTCGCCTAACGATGTAGGTATATATTTTATTACCTCACATCGTGGCGGTATCAAATGTCTATAGTGACTCAATATAGGTATAGACACATAATTACTATCTTTAGTTAAAAGCAAAGTATTTTCTTTATAGTTAATTATAGCTTGATAGCGTTTCAAAAAATTATCACCTAAAATACCATTTGCAGAACAAGACATATTTTTAAACACATACATTTTTTCTCTAAAAACTAACCCATTATAAGACAAATCTAAGTAAATATATCCTTCAGATACTAGTTTACCGCTAACACCTTTTATAACTAACTTCTCAAATGTAATTAAATTCAATAACTTCGGATAATCGCATAACCATTCGTATTTTAAAACACAAAGGCTTGCTCCGCTATCGACTAAAAGATCGATATTGCTATTACTTACGTTAAAAGTTACGGTACTACTATTATTGTAGTTTAAAACATAATTTTCAGTAGGAACGAAAAAAATCTAAATTATTATCGTTCTGGGGCTCAGAACGCGCTTGTGACTCACTATTGGTCGATTGCTCGTGGCTAGCGTACTGCACACGTTGAAAAGGCACAGCTGAGCGCGGCGGGCGCGGGCTCGGCCGACCGCGGTCACGTGAACGTGATTGTGTTCCTTGCGCGGCGCGGGAGTCTCGCGACATGTACTTACCTTGTTGTGGTCTCGTGTTTCCGGCAGCGTACCTATTGTTTGCGCTAAATCTATTATAGTAACTATATTTATTAGAATAATTACTTGGCTGACGCGGATAATTAGTAGGTGTGCGTGAGAAATTACGAGTATGAAACTTTTTAATGTTCATAACTTCCTCGTGTCTGGTAGACATTGACTGCTCGTCTAGGGCAGTTCTTATAGCCTCTGGTAAAGAATCAAAGTGACGTGATGCTATGATAGTACTAAGCTTTTGATTCACTAATCCATCTGAAAAGCGCTTGATTGCAACCTTTTCATTAATGGGACGCAATACTTCAAACTTAGTAGCGTCGTCATCCGCTTGTGCTATGGTTAAATTCACAAAAAGTTGTTCTAGTTCCGAGCCGAATGACTCGATCGACCTATGACCTTGACGACAGTTTTGTAATTTGTGTTGGATAGCAACAGCAGATTTTTTCTGAATCAAATGCGTATTCATATCTCTAATTAAATCTTTAATAGTTGGATAACTACTTTTTAAACGTAATTTTGCGCTAGGAGAGAGCCTAGTTTTAATCACAAAATCAATAAGTAACCCATGAGTAGCATCGCTGATCATTGAACTATATAATTGTATACCATCAATTAGAGATTTAGTGACGTGTTCTTGACCTGTCATCGTTGGTAAAAGTGCAATGGCTGTCTTCAAGTCAAATTTATCTTTTTCTGCCATTTTTGAAATACTACTAACACTTAAAGTCTCTAAAGAAATAATTTTGTCATAAATGATCTGAATGTCATTTGCTATTTTATTAATTAAAGTTATATCTTTAGTTGATACCTCCGATTTTTCAACTAAATTATGTACTTGAGCTAAAATATACTCTAATTTCGCGTATTCAAGTTTTGCTTCATTAAATTTCGTAAAACCTAACTCTTTTTGACGTCTATCTGGTCCTAGTTTTACTAAATTATCTTTAATATACAATAGTTTCTTATGCAATTCATTTAAATCGGAAATAATAAATGACATTATCTAATAAGAAAAAAATGTAATCCTACATATTATTTAAAACGTTTAGGTATAAAATAACTTACGACTTACGGTGGCATTATAGCGCGCGAATAAAATAATTACGTCTCTGCACGATGAGTAGGTATGTGGTGACCGGCGTGGCGTGTGGGGGCTGGGGCTGCGGGCTGGGGGTTTTCTCATGCTCCTTGAGTGTGTAGGATCTTCAGACTTCTAAGATGGGTTCCTGGACCGCTTGAAACAGCTAACTGAAGATCGGGCTGGGATTTCCCTTGCCCCTCGTACAATGGGCCGGGTTTCTACCCTGGACACCTCCTGGTCTACGCTGATGGTTGAGTCGACGTCGTTGCCAGTTCCACGGAAGATATTGTGTTTCTTAGAACTGCGCTGTTGAATTCTCTACGGAGTCGGTTGACAATTCGGTCCCAAATTTTCCGGATGCAGGCGTAAATGATGAGTATAACGATGAGAAGCAGTATGACGGATAGTAAAATTTCTGTTGTAGTGAGCTGGCTTGAAGTTTTCTGCGTTGCTTGGGCGTCGCCGCTGGCGGTTTGTGCGATGATAACTTCTTCTTTACTTTGTGGTGCTCCCATATTATTGTTTTGTCTTCCCAAGTAATGCGATGAACAGAAGTGTAGAGCCAAATAGCACCGCAACGAAGACTGCTGCTAGTATGGTGTTGAAAATTTTGCTTTGCTGCTCCATGTAGTAATGATTTTCCCGCAAAAATTTATAAGTTCGGTTGGCAAAGGGTCGCCATGAAGAGGTATGACGCTTTACCGAGGCTAAGGTAATAAAAGAGATGTGACTTGTTCGGTGTCAAGATGTATATTGAGATAATAATATTGAGTACAATTAAAGATACATTATCTTAGTAAGCGATCTTATTCTAGATTGCTGAGAATGCTACGCGTGTGTTCCAATTTTCTGTAAATGCGCGATAATGCAAACATCTTGTTTGTGTAATATGTTGCAATCATACTTCACGGATAATAAATAAGCTAACTTCTGGCCCTGGGTCAAATCATCCCGGGCATGTACCAGACTATCAAAAATATTAATAAAGCCCTCCCAGTCCTCTAGACGACCAGCAAAACGCCTTAAGTCTAAGGGGGCCAATCTAGCAAAGAGAGGGGGCATACTCTTAGATGTGACCGGGGACGGGCTCGGTTCATTCTCTCTTGCCACTTGCAAAGGTCGAGCTACCTGGGTAATTCTGTCCGCAAAATCATAACACTGGTCCACATCCAAACCGACTTCTTGTCGCATTTCCACCTCGGCCTCAACAGTCCTTTCCAAAAATAAGGCATACTGCTCATCAACAACAGCCAAACGTATGGGCAGATCTACGTATCTGTTCAACAAGGCCTCCGTCCTATCAGGTCGATCCAACAATGCGACTGCAGACGCTAACCACCGTAACTCAGAACGTATTTTGGCTTTAGCAGAGGAGGCCGTCATTGTAACGTCACAAATTTATCAACAAAAACAACAAATTCAAAATATTCACTATAACACAAAATCTCCAATATTTGGAGGTTATTACTAACCACAAAATTCCAATATTACAACAACAAAGTATTTATAATGACACAAACTCTTAAATATGTGGAGGTTATCAGAAAACAACAAAACTCACTGACTATTGAAATTCACTCAAAATCACTGACTATTGAAATTCACTTGGATATCAACACAACATACTGTTACACAACAACAAGTTAATTTTAATTATTTCAAAGCACAAGTTTCAATGAGTTTCAATGTGTAAACAATGTCCCAAATCATTTAAGTTTCACTAAGTATTGAGTGCAAACTTATTAGCTAACCTTTTATTAGCTATTATTTTAGCAACAAACTTGTCAATATTCACAACTCAAATTTGCTAACAAACTGAATAATAATTATTATGAGCAAAGAAAGGCATCTGTTTACAATTTGGAACTTCAATACATGACTTCAATACATTAATTACAAGACATGGAACCTGTTCAGTACACCCCTGCCTATACCCGGGGAGCCGGCATGGCGCAGTGGAAGGTATCATGAGTATAGACTCCGGACAAAAACTTGGTTTCAGCGGGGATGTAAACTGAACAATTGTACTGCGATACACAGCGTTTTAATGTGAAGTAAGGTGAATTTTACATACTGTCGGTGGTCCTGGGCAGTGGAGACAGAGGGCGCGCCCCCTGGTAAATCTTCTTCTTCTGCAGACCTTACCAATTAGTCACCTCACTCACAACATAAATAACAGCGTTCACAAGACACTGGGCGTTTCAACAATAGATACACAATAACACACGGAGGAGCCTTTTGTCAAGATATATATTGCCCCTGCAACAACGCGTGTGGTAGAAAAGGTTATCTTTCACTCAAAAACTCCGCGACCAGCCCGATGGATGGCGTCAAAACCTTGGTCGTACAAAACGGGATCACATAGATAATTTAAGATTTTATTCAAACTCTATATGCCAGGCACATTCAACGCGAGCGATTTTTAACAAATTCAGCAAAATTAATCCGACATCTTGTACAAGAATTTCAATCCAGTGTCACTGTCAACTTCAAGTGACAGCTAAATGTCAATTTGACGTGACATTAGAGACGCGTTCAGAAACGTCGATCTTTTCCGAACATCCCCCCGCCCCGGACCGTTAAGAACGGTACGTCAATCTACGGGTAATCGGGAGAGCCCACTAACTGCTCTCTTCAAAACCGAATCTCGAACCAAAACCTCAGCAAAACGAGGAACTCCGTCAGTTCCGGGGTAGAGTTTAACAATGCGCCCCCTTCGCCAACACAGGGGCGGTAGGTTAGCATCCTTAATCAACACGAGGTCGCCAGTCTGGGGTGGGGTGGTTTTATCTGTCCACTTCACGCGCTGTTGTAGGATATGCAAATACTCCATCGACCAACGTGCCCAGAAGTTTTGGGACATCTGTTTCAAAAGTTGGTATCGCGACAAACGATGGGATCCTACATCCTGAATCGGATATTCAGGCAAAGCCAAAAGGGGCTGTCCGATCAAGAAATGACCTGGGGTCAATGCTTCCAGGTCATTCGGGTCCGAAGACAACGGGCACAAGGGTCGCGAGTTGAGGACGGCCTCAATTTTACAAAATACCGTATCAAGTTCCTCAAACGTGAGAATAGTTTCTCCAATCACGCGACGCAAGTGTGTCTTGGCAGCCTTTACACAAGCTTCAAAAATTCCTCCCCAGGTCGGACAAGCTGGAGGGCTAAACTTCCAGATTATCCCACGCCGGGAGAGGGTGGTTCCAATGTCTATTTTATTATCAACAAAAAACTTAACTACTTCCTTAAGATAATTACACGTTCCCTTATAATTAGTACCACAATCGGAACGTATCAATGTCGGCAGTCCTCTACGGGAAACAAATCTGCTCAAGGCGGCGACAAAGGCTTCGGTAGACAATTCCGAGACAATTTCCAAATGGACAGCCTTGGTGGACAAACACACAAACACGCACAAGTACGCCTTATAGGTTTTAGCATTACGCAGTCTCGAAGCCTTTACAGTAAAGGGACCGGCGAAGTCGGTGGCGACTCCGGCAAAAGCTCTACATTCCGTGACGCGATCAGCAGGCAAATCACCCATCTGGGGCTGCATGGTCGCGGCCTTCAATCGATAGCAAGGCAGGCAACGGAAAACCACAGTGCGAATGGCTCGACGAGCAGACAAAATCCAAAATTCACGCTGCAAAATGGCCAACAAAGCATTACAGCCAGCATGTTGTGCATTCACATGGCGATCTGTTATTATCAGTTGAGTCAAATGTCCGGCTTTAGGTAACAAAAGGGGGTGACGAGCTCCATACGGCAGGTTCGCATTTCGAAGTCTTCCGCCGACTCGCAAAAGCCCACTCTCGTCCAGGAAGGGATTCAATCGCGATACCGCGCCCTTCAACTTGCGACGGCCTAAACGCAAAATTTCAATCTCGGACTCAAAACTATCAGCTTGTACTCTCCGGACCCAAAACAAGAGCGCGTCCCTACGCTCGTCCGGAGTGAGAACCGACGAATCACGCCTCGCGCGTGGGTTTCTGCAATAGTACACAAAACGTCTGATCCAAGCGGTAACACCAAGCAGCTTCTGTAAGGAGCTGTACCGATCCAACCACAAATCCTTTTCCCCGGCGGGGTTAGTCTCCAGGACGCATGCCCGCATATCAGGAACGGCTACGTTTGACAACGCTGGAGAGGGCGGCCACTCCGACTCAGGCCGCATCAACCACTGTGGGCCCCACCAGAGGGGGTGGTTAATTAGGGTTGGGGCTACACAACCCCGAGACGCACAATCCGCGGGATTCATGGTTCCCGGCACGTGTCTCCAAATCAACTCGATGTCGGAATTACAAATCTGCGACACTCGATTGGCCACAAACACGTCCAAGGTGTGCGCCGGAGCCTTCAACCAACAAAGGACGACCTGACTGTCCGTCCAAGCATAAACCTCTTGTATCTTAATAGATCGACCTAATGTGAGCCATACGTGGTTCAACAAACGCATTAGGAGGGCAGCTCCACACAATTCCAACCTCGGGATCGTATGACGAGTCCGAAGGGGAGCGACTTTGCTTTTCGCTATCACCAGATGCACAGCAACAACTCCGTCAACAGTAACGGTGCGGAGGTACACGGCCGCAGCAAATCCACGTTCGGAGGCATCGGAAAAGCCGTGAAGAGTAACTTTACAATTTTCAGAAGGGAGGAATAGCCTCGGCAAATGCACTTCATTAATCTCGGGGAGGGATGAAACGAAGCTCGACCAATCTCGGAGTAACTCGTCCGAGAGGGGTTCATCCCACGACACACCCGAAGCCCATAACCGTTGCAAGAAACACTTGGCCATAAACAGCATGGGGCAAATCCACCCATTGGGGTCAAAGGTACGTGCGACAGTAGACAATACTAAACGCTTGGTCCAGACTTTCGGTGGTCGTAAATCCACACAATACGTGAAAGTGTCAGAGACCGGTTTGTACTGTACGCCAAGGACGGTCACCACATGGGGGTTATCAACATTTTCGAATAGGTGGGGGTCCTGCTGGTGCTCTTCGGGCAAACCTACCAGTACATCAGGCGAGTTGGATATCCATTTCCTCAACTCGTAACCTCCCGACTTCAAAAGGGCGGTGAGTTCGTCTCTCAGGACAATCGCCTCTGAGACAGATGAGGCGCCCGTGCAAATGTCATCCACATAGACGTCACTGGCCAAAATGGCGGAGGCGCGAGGATATCTCAAGCGCTCCTTCTCGGCCAACTCCAACAAAGAACGAATCGCAACAAACGGGCTCGAAGCCAAACCGTACGTATTCGTATTCAATTCATAAATCAACAAGGGGTCCCTAGGACTCTCTCTCCACAAAATCAATTGGTACCTCCTATCCTCTGGATGGATGACCGTTTGTCTGAACATCATCCGGATGTCAGTCATAAATACAATTTGGTGCCGCCGGAAGTTGGTCAAAATGTCTGAGATCTCCGTGTGCAGCTTGGGACCTACATGCAGACACTGGTTCAAGGACGCTCCAGTGGAGGTGGGAGCCGAACCGTCAAAGACCACCCGAATCTTCCCGGATTTCAAAACGGCGTGGTGCGGCAGAAAGAAGTGCTCAACGGAGCGCCAATCCAAATCGCTCACGGACATGTGCCCTAACTCCTCATACTCCCGCATGAATTCAACATACTTCTGGCGGAAGACCGGATCCTTGCTCATGCGACGCTCCATCGCCACTAGCCTACGTTCCGCTAGCGGTCGGGATTCGCCCAGAGGAGGTCGGCCGGCACGAAAGGGGAGACGGGTGATCAAACGACCAGAGCGGAGGCGACCAGTGTTATTCTGGTAATACAACTCGCATTCATCCGCTACTGGGTCGACCCGCGGGGCTGGTGGAGGTTCCTCAACCTCCCAAAACTTCTGCACCACTTCGGAGAGAGACACATTAAAAACAAGACCGCGATCCTCATCAAGGGAATCCAAAACGCGGCGAGCAGGGCCCATCACAACTGTACCGAGTGTCGTCTGCAGAGCTACCAAGCCATCTGGCTGCAAAACTCGCTTCCCCGTCAACAAAACTCGCCCCAGGACATCGGCTCCAAGGAGAGCATCAATCGGGCCTGGGCGGAAGAAATTTGGATCGGCGAGTGGGGAATCAGACACCAAAGACAACATACTCGGTCCCAAGTCAACTGAAGGTTGACGGCCAACAACTGTGTCCAACACAATCGCCGAGGTCTTAATGCCTGGCGTGGACTTATTACGTGATGTAAATGTGAAGTCAACATGCCCTAACAACCCGGGGACTTTCACATCGCCAACACCTCTCACGCCTTCCGTGTGGGGGTGCACCTTGAGGCCCAACCGCCTAACTAACCAAGATGACACAACACACCCCTGAGCACCGGAATCCAACAAGGCGCGAACTTCCACAAGGTCGCCATTCAATCCCCTGACAAGTACAGAGGCCGTGGGCAACAAAACGGTCTCTGGAGGGGTGGCTACAATCGACCGTAAACACGTTGATTGCTAGTATGTGGGGTCCCCAGACGTCCCCCCATGGTAAGGGGGTCGCTCATAGCGATCCAGTGGGTCCCAGTCTCCCACATACTGCCTACGTCCAAATCGCCCGGTATCAGGCGGGTTATATCTCCCGGCCCCTTGAAGACGGGGCGGGCGCCGCTCCAAACGCGGGTATTCGGCGAGCGGCGGCGAGAATCGGTGCCTATCATCCACCGTGTACGTCGCCCCATAGTCGCGGGGGCACGGTGACCGATTTTCAGAGGGGGGGTCCCGGGGACCCCCGGCTGTGCGAGGCTCAACACGTTGCGGGGGGCTTCTACGACCTCCCGCAACGCTCGCAAAATCGAACCCCCTAGTTGGGGACCGATTTCCCATGGGGGGGTCCGTGGGACCCCCGCCCGTGCGAGGCTCAAAACGTCGCGGGGGGCCTCTACGACCTCCGGCAACGCCCGCATAACTCATCCCCATCCTTGGGGATCGGTTTCCCATGGGGGGGTCCCTGGGACCCCCGCCCGTTTGAGGGTCCAAACGTGGCGGAGAGCGTCTGGGGCCACTCTGGTGGCCACTAGAACTGCTGCGGGATGCAAACACCGCGGGGGGTCCGAGACCCCCACCCATACGAGGTGATCCTGCAGCGACGCGCTGCGGCGCTCCGCCGCCCTCTGGGCTGTTCATGCAGAGGAGGGGATGGTGGTTGCCCTTACAAAAGCGGCATGGGTGCGCTTGGGTACATTCGCGCTGCATGTGCAGGCCCAAGCACGAGTAGCACCATGTCCGTTGTCGCGCGATCGCTCGACGGCCTTGGACGCGCTGGTCGAGGAACTTATCACAACGGGTCGTGCTGTGACCCGGTTCCCGACAGTACAAGCAGCGGGCGGTCTCCTGGACGGCGGCATAGCGGCCGGGCGCGCGAGGGGCCATACGCCCCCTACGGGGGGGTCCGGTGGGGGATCCACTCTGTGGCACAGGTCGTTCGGGTCCCATAGGACCGGCCAGAGAGGAATTATCTGCCAGTCTACTCTCTCCTTCCAGGAACGTCAAGAGGTCCGAGAAGGGTGGCAGATAAGTCGCACTATCCCCACCATACTGCTGCTCAAAACGGACCTTAACAGAGTCCGGCAACTTTCCCAGGACAATGTGCAGTAACAAAAACGACCACTGCTCCACTGGGAGTTTTAAGTTTTTTAATGCGTTGTAGGCAACCAACAGCGGATTCAACAAAGCCACTCTCAAGTGCATCACGCTGGCAACGCGGGGTAAATTCAAAATGGCGGCAACATGGTTGTCCGCCAGACGTCGTACGTTCTGGTACCGACGGGCAATCAAATCCCTAGCAATAGGGTAGTTTTCATCCGAGGGGGCCAAATGTTGAACCGATTCAAGGGCCTCCCTTTCCAACACGGATAACAAGTAAGCCAACTTCTGGCCCTGGGTCAAATCATCCCGGGCATGTACGAGACTATCAAAAATATTAATAAAGCCCTCCCAGTCCTCTAGACGACCAGCAAAACGCCTTAAATCTAAGGGGGCCAATCTAGCAAATAGAGGGGGCATACTCTTAGATGTGACCGGGGACGGGCTCGGTTCATTCTCTCTTGCCACTTGCAAAGGTCGAGCCACCTGGGTAATTCTGTCCGCAAAATCATAACTCTGGTCCACATCCAAACCGACTTCTTGTCGCATTTCCACATCGGCCTCAACAGTCCTTTCCAAAAATAAGGCATACTGTTCATCAACAACAGCCAAACGTATGGGCAGATCTACGTATCTGTTCAACAAGGCCTCCGTCCTATCCGGTCGATCCAACAATGCAACCGCAGAAGCTAACCACCGTAACTCAGAACGTATTTTGGCTTTAGCAGAGGAGGCCGTCATTGTAACGTCACAAATTTATCAACAAAAACAACAAATTCAAAATATTCACTATAACACAAAATCTCCAATACTTGGAGGTTATTAATAACCACAAAATTCCAATATTACAACAACAAAGTATTTATAATGACACAAACTCTTAAATATTTGGAGGTTATCAGAAAACAACAAAACTCAAGTATATAATTATAACTCTAACTCTCAAGAGGTTATAACTTAGACACAAACTAACTTTGACTTTATAAGTCAAAAGTTATTCAGTTCAAACAAATCACTGACTATTGAAATTCACTTGGATATCAACATACAACAAGATAATTTTAATTATTTCAAAGCACAAGTTTCAATAAGTTTCAATGTGTAAATAATGTCTTAAATCATTTAAGTTTCACTAAGTATTGAGTGCAAACTTATTAAGTACCCAAGCCTTTTTAGGACAACTTTTTATTAGCTATTATTTAGCAACAACTTGTCAATATTCACAACTCAAATTTGCTAACAAAACTAAATAATAATTATTATGAACAAAGAAAGGCATCTGTTTACATTTTGGAACTTCAATACATGACAATTAATTACAAGACATGGAACCAATAGCAAAAGGAATGCCCTTTACTTTTCAAATGCAAGTTAATTACCATTTACAAGTACAAATTAATCCAGTCCGGACCAGATGGTCATCAAACGGCACTGATTAATAGACAAAGTTTTGGCGTGGGCCTCTCAGGCCTTCAAACTACGCTCTGCTACCAAGAAATGTTCAGTACACCCCTGCCTATACCCGGGGAGCCGGCATGGCGCAGTGGAAGGTATCATGAGTATAGACTCCGGACAAAAACTTGGTTTCAGCGGGGATGTAAACTGAACAATTGTACTGCGATACACAGCGTTTTAATGTGAAGTAAGGTGAATTTTACATACTGTCGGTGGTCCTGGGCAGTGGAGACAGAGGGCGCGCCCCCTGGTAAATCTTCTTCTTCTGCAGACCTTACCAATTAGTCACCTCACTCACAACATAAATAACAGCGTTCACAAGACACTGGGCGTTTCAACAATAGATACACAATAACACACGGAGGAGCCTTTTGTCAAGATATATATTGCCCCTGCAACAACGCGTGTGGTAGAAAAGGTTATCTTTCACTCAAAAACTCCGCGACCAGCCCGATGGATGGCGTCAAAACCTTGGTCGTACAAAACGGGATCACATAGATAATTTAAGATTTTATTCAAACTCTATATGCCAGGCACATTCAACGCGAGCGATTTTTAACAAATTCAGCAAAATTAATCCGACATCTTGTACAAGAATTTCAATCCAGTGTCACTGTCAACTTCAAGTGACAGCTAAATGTCAATTTGACGTGACATTAGAGACGCGTTCAGAAACGTCGATCTTTTCCGAACAGAACCAATAACAAAGGAATGCCCTTTACTTTTCAAATGCAAGTTAATTACCATTTACAAGTACAAATTAATCTAGTCCGGACCAGATGGTCATCAAACGGCACTGATTAATAGACAAAATTTTGGCGTGGGCCTCTCAGGCCTTCAAGCTACGCTCTTGGCTACCAAGAAATGTTCAGTACACCCCTGCCTATACCGCGGAGCCGGCATGGCGCAGTGGAAGATTTATCATGAGTAGACTCCGGACAAGAACTAGGTTTCAGCGGGGATGTAAACTGAACAATTGGACTGCGATACACAGCGGATAGAATTTGTGAAGTAAGGTGATTTTACATACGGGTCCGTGTGTCGAATGTCTCCAAGGCAGAAGTGGTGTAAGGGAGCGCGCGCGCCCCTGGGGTCCTTTCTTCGTCTTCTGCAGACCTTACCAACTCGTCACCTTACGCACAACACAAATAACACACAGGGTCCCAAGACACTGGGCAACAATACACCACGACCCACGCGGGGGAGCTTTTTTTATTACGATATATTGTCCCGACAACAAGCGCGTGTGGTAGAAAAGGTTATCTTTCAAAGCATCCGCGACCGGCCACTTCAGAGATGGCATCAAAACCTTGGTCGTACAAAACGGGATCACATAGATAATTTAAGATTTTATTCAAACTCGATATGCCAGGCACATTCAACGCGAGCGATTTTTAACAAATTCAGCAAAATTATTCCGACATTTTTCCAAGAAGAATTCCAATCAAGTGTCACTGTCAACTTCAAGTGACAGCTAAATGTCAATTTGACGTGACATTAGAGATGCGTTCAGAAACGTCGATCTTTTCCGAACATTAAGCTTTGATAAGTCCCATTGGTAATAAGTATGAATCCCAAAACGTATTAAGCAATTATTGTGCCCAAAGTAATAAAGTACCCAAATATGTTTATTCTAATATGCTTCTACAAACAAAACTTTAGCCCACCTTTATATCTGCTCTAAAGCACTAACATAACATCTATGCACACAAAGTGATTAAAACTTTCATCAAACTGAAAACATCGTGGTCAGTGCGACTAGCTGGAACTGTTCCCCCGCCAGTTGCTCATAATTAATAATAGAGGGCAGCACGTCGGTTGCATACAGACGAGCTTATTTATGTAAATCTATGCACTGACGCTCCGTTTCACTAGGCACATATCTAAATACAAGACGGAACTTATGTCTGCCCTATCTCTTCAAAAGCTGCACCTGTGCACAAGAAATACTTTAAACTGATAAGAACATTGTGGTCAGTACGACTAGTTAAAGCTTGCCCGTAATTAATATTAAATAGAAGGCAGCATGTTGGTAGTACGGGGGTTGCATAAAGACTATCTTATTTATGTAAATCCATGCGGCGGCGTGACGCTCCATTTGACTAAAAGCTAACTGTTATAAGGGGTTGAGCTAAGTCATTGGTTTCGTGGTGTAAGCATTAAACCTTTATTTACATACAAACTTATTACAATATACATACAAAATTAAGTGCTTCTGCGCTGCGCGAGGTTTGCATACAGTAGAAGCTTATTTATGTAAATCCATGCGAAGGCGCCGGGTCGGGGCGGCGCGTCACTCCGTTTGACTACTTTCCAACTATGCAAGTGATTGACTAACTGTTGGTTTG
The DNA here is from genome assembly GCA_949710035.1 of Crambus lathoniellus. Taxonomy (NCBI): domain Eukaryota; kingdom Metazoa; phylum Arthropoda; class Insecta; order Lepidoptera; family Crambidae; genus Crambus; species Crambus lathoniellus. The sequence goes on from OX453305.1 coordinate 3,718,318, forward strand.
AGTGGTATGATAATTGGTATACCATTTACGAATCTAAACAATGTGTTAACCTGTAATAGTAAGCAAAATGATATGCTTCTATACTGATTAGAAATCTATATCTTCTTGCCTACAGCTATGCACAAGAAGTACGTAAAAATACACTAAACTGAAAGAAAATAATAATATCATCCTTACAGAAGCGCATCCCAGCTTCTGTGCCCTAAAATGTACGTACGTAAAGTAAAGTAAAGTAAAGTTTCATATAACTGAATATGTCGTGGTCAAGTACGACTAGTTGAAGCTGTTGCCATAATGAATAACAGAGGGCAGCACGTTGACGGCGCGGGGTCTGCATACAGACGAGCTTATTTATTATGTAAATCCATGCGGCTTGACGCTCTGTTTGACTAAACGCCGAATGTCTAAGTGTTTGACGAACTGTTGGTTTTGAATCATTTACAAACCTAAAAAAATTACTTTTAACCTGTTTAAGTAAAATGATATGCTTCTATACTGATTACAACTCTATCTCATTGCCTAAAGCTATGCATAAGCAGTACCTACGTAAAAAATACACTAAGTTGAAAGAAAATAATATCATCCTTACAGTATCGCACGCCAGCACCTGTACCCTAAAACGTACGTACGTAAAGTACTTAAAAGTTTCATTTAACTGAATATGTCGTGGTCAAGAACGACTAGTTGAAGCTGTTGCCATAATGAATAACAGAGGGCAGCACGTTGACAGCGCGGGAACTGCATACAGACGAGCTTATTTATGTAAATCCATGCGGCTTCACGCTCCGTTTGACTAAACGCCGAATGTCTAAGTGTTTGACGAACTATTGGTTTTGAATCATTTACAAATAGGGCCTGCAGTCGAATATTCGAATATTCGAATAATTCGAATATTCGCCCCATTTTAATATTCGAATAATATTTACGAATATTCGAATATTCGTTTTTTTTTAAACATCACATTTGATCAAACGTATCTTACGTGAACGCATCCAATAGAAGGCTCGTTAGTGTTCGCCGTCATTCGGGAACTCTCGGAACTACTCTCGGAAGCGATCGCTCACGCTTACTTCGGTCAACTCACTCATGCCACTCGATCGACGCCATTGTTTGTTTACATCAACCGGCCGGCAGACTTTTAAGTCCGATTGCAATGCAGTGTATTAAATAACTGTTATTTATATGAGAATTTTATCGAGTTGTGTGTTTTAGTCATTCATGTAAGTAAGTATAATTTTATAATTACTTGTTGTTGTTAAGGTTTTGTGTTATTTTACATCGCATCAAAATCTAACCTTAAATATTTTTTATTTAAGAATATGCAAATAATAGAATGCGTACAAATGTACGCATACTATTATTTATAATAATAAATAATAAATAAATTATAATAATTAATAATTATTATTTATAATAATAAATTTAATGTTTAGAAATATAATTCTGTAAGTATTTAAAATGTAATAAAGGGAATAATAAGTTAAAATAGATAAGTGTTGTGTTTCCTTGCTTGTATTAGTTGCATTGCATGATAACAATGGAACTATCAATCTATCAAAGCTCAGCATTGTGTAAAAATTTCAAGTTGCTGTGTTACTAAAGAGAACGGAGTTTTTGTTTTTACTGCATCTTTTGCACATTTTCCGCGATCACTTGTCATATGTTCTTATTTTTTCAACATAAGATTATATTATTTATTCACTCAAAAGCCTAGAGTTAGTAAGCCTAGTCGAGCAGCTCGGCCTAGCAACCAGGGCCCAGTGACTGAGGCATTACTCGACTTGCCTTCCACCATTTACATTGGTAAAGTAATTGGGCCCAGAACCTCTGGTAAAAGTACTGGGCCCAGTTGGTTTTCCGTGTGAGTCAACGGTTTACACAGGGCAAGTAGGCAGGCGAGTCGAGTTACAATTGGTGGGGGAACAACTCGGCTGAGCACTATGCTCCGCGCGAGACCACTCGACTCGCTCAGTACTCAGCCCAGTTTACGTGCCCTTTCGTTTACATTTGGTCGAGTTAGCCTGCTTTTTGTCGCTCCCTACTCGACTCGGCCGCCTACTCGACTAATGTAAACTAGGCTTTATAGCCTACTAGCTGACCCGGCAATCGTTGTTTTGACATATAAATTATAGTAGACCAGGTGAACTTCGTATCACTAAAATCTAATAAAGATTTACACAAAGCTGCCATTCAAATTAATACAAAATAAGAAGACTATCTCTAATGTGTGTGTTTGTACACCAAAAGCTGCCTGCACCAGACAACAGATAGCGCTAATTATACACTTTCAATAAAGAGACCCAAGATTGGTCTCTACTTCCTAAATATAAAAAAATACTCTGTGAAATAGAGTGCGTGACATATAACTCTGCGCGCACGCGCGATTGAGACATTTTTAGCTTTAGTTACAGTACATTTTTTGGTCTAAGCTCATTGAAAAGATTAGTATTCGTATTTGACCGCACGTCGACGTAAGAAAAATGACAGTATTGTATCGAAGGTACGACAGTTAAACGATTTTACATTCAAAATTAGCATGGTTCTTTATTCTTCTGAAATAAAAAGTACCCTATGTTACTCTCCAGCTCTCAAACTATCCCTATACCAAAAATCACGTCGATCTGTGGCTCCGTTTTGACGTGAAAGACGGACAAACACACAAAAATGGGGCCAAACTGAATGCTGAATTTCTTATAGAAATAAGGCTGCATTTACTACAGCCGAGAACTGTCGAGGATGGTTTTGAAAACCGAGCCACAGGCGAGGGCTTTAATCATTCGAGACAATGCAAATAGCAACTTTCCATGTAATTTCCAAGTAATGATGATCTCAATGATGACAGGGTTCATTAGAAGAAGTTGTTGATTTTATGATTTTATAACATTTTGTCGCAATAAATATTCATAAAAACTTTACTGAGCACTTTTCATTTCATTGAAAAAGACTGTTATTACCACTTAAAACCCTGTTTTATTTGACTTTATAATATTTCGAATAATATTCGAATATTCGAATGTCTGAGACAAAATATTCGAATATTCGAATACCTAAATTTGTCGAATATTTGCAAGCCCTATTTACAAACCTAAAAAAAATACTTTTAACCTGTTTAAGTAAAATGATATGCTTCTATACTGATTACAACTCTATCTGGTCTTATGTGAATAGACATGTTAACAAGCGAGGTTTTCCTGCTACTATGGCATACAGTAACTGTGAGTCTGATGACCCGAAAACGATATGCAATCTTTTTAGTAATTATTTTGGATCCGTATATGAGACTAGCTCCGTAGATAATTTTGATATAAACGTGCATCATTCAGAAAGTAATTCTAAATGCAATATAACAAATGTAACTTTTACTCGAGATGACGTACTTAAACAGCTTAAATCTTTGGATATACCCCCTATTTTTCTTAAGTTTACTGCCGACAATATTAGTACCCCTCTTGTGATACTATACAACAAATGTTTGTCAGAGGGAGTTATGCCTGATGTCTGGAAAACTGCTAATATAACACCAGTATACAAAGCAGGCTCCAAGGCTGATGTAACCAATTATCGTCCAATATCATTGTTATCCATCATGCCGAAGGTTTTGGAGAGGCTAGTCCATGAAGCAATTTACACTGATTTGCACAACATCATTCTTCCACAACAACACGGGTTTGTGAAAAAGCGTTCAACAGTAACAAACCTGCTTGTTTACACTAACTTTTTATTCAAAAGCATGGATCAACGCATTCAGGTTGACACAGTGTACACGGACTTCTGCAAAGCCTTCGACAAGGTGGACCACGAACTTCTTCTCAGGAAGATTGCTTTTAATGGAATACGAGGAAACCTTTTAAGATGGTTTCATTCCTACGTAGTAAATAGAAGTCAAAGGGTAGTAATTAATGGGTATGCGTCGGATATCATAGTGGCAACCTCGGGCGTCCCGCAGGGTTCAATTCTTGGGCCTCTGCTCTTTGTTATCTTTTTAAATGATATCAATACCTGTTTTACGCATAGTAATTTCTTGCTATATGCAGACGATTTAAAGATTTTTAAACAAATCGAAGATATTCACGACTGTATGCAACTACAACAGGATCTTGATCGCCTGAGTGACTACTGCATGAAAAACAAACTACACTTGAGCGTTCCAAAATGTAAATTTATAACTACCACCAAAAAGAAAAACAAAATTGATTTTAATTACTCTCTTAACGGTACTTATCTTGATAAGGTTTATGTAATTAGAGACCTGGGTGTTTTGTTGGATTCCGAGTTGCATCTAGAAGACCACATAAATCACATTATTAACAAAGCATTCCAAATGTATGGGTTTATTATGCGCAGTTGTGGGCAGTTTAAGCTACCGAGTACCTACTTATACCTCTTTAAAACCTTAGTAAGATCGCAGCTCGAGTGTGCGACAGTTATATGGAACCCTCACTATGATAAGTATAGGAGCGGCTTGGAATATGTACAAAGAAAATTCCTCAGACGTATCAATTATAAATGTTGGCATTCTAAGCTTTCATATAAACACTTACTTGAAAAATTCTCAATGCCTAAACTTGAAACGCGTAGAGAACTATTTGATTTGGTCTGCTTGTATAATATCATACACAACAACTTTGATTGTATTGAGTTAACTGACTGCATTACGTACAAGATTCCTAGCCGCTCTCATCGCATTCGTAGCAACTATCCGCATTCGCTTTTTCAACTAGATAATAATAACACTAATGCTGGTTTACGCGCACCCCTGCAACGAATCATGCGTACATTCAATGAACGACTTAAAGAATCTGAAGTCGATATCTTTTTAATTTCATTGCCCTCTTTCAAGAGTGCAATCCTCAGTACACTGTCGCAAGCACAACCACAATTACAATCCAAGTGAGCCAAAATTTGTTTTAAATTTGTTTTTTTTTTATTTAATTTTGTTGTGATCCTATTTATGAATATATTATGATTACTTTTTTTCTTTTAACCAAGTACTTGTAATGTTTTGAGTAATGGTAGCGTATGTTTCAATTTATTTTGTCTCTAACTTAAACTTAAATGTATTTGTTAAGTATACTGCATGTCAAAACGTTTGCTGTATCAAGTAACATGTGGACATTGATGCTGGTCCTACACTTAGTCAAAACTGTTAAGTGTAATTTTAAGTAATTTCATATTGTATGACTGTTTTTTGTCCCTGATGAAATAAAATAAAATAAAATAAAATAAAAATCTCATTGCCTAAAGCTATGCATAAGCAGTACCTACGTAAAAAATACACTAAGTTGAAAGAAAATAATATCATCCTTACAGTATCGCACGCCAGCACCTGTACCCTAAAACGTACGTACGTAAAGTAGTTAAAAGTTTCATTTAACTGAATATGTCGTGGTCAAGTACGACTAGTTGAAGCTGTTGCCATAATGAATAACAGAGGGCAGCACGTTGACAGCGCGGGAGCTGCATACAGACGAGCTTATTTATGCAAATCCATGCGGCTTGACGCTCCGTTTGACTAAACACCGAATGTTTAAGTGATTGATGCTGAAGACGAAGTGTTTGTGTTATGGTGCATTGTGTTTACTTTTTTAAAAACATTTTTTGTACACAAAGGTAACAACGAGTATGAATGAGAACCAAGAACTAGGATTCTCGCACAATAGATGTTTAGATCAGCCGATGATCGGTAGAACACAAGAACGTTTTATAGAGACCGCTCCGGGGAGCGAGCACGTCCGCAAGAATGCTCTAACTAAGCAACAGCAGGTGTTCGCACGCACTAGAGCCGTTTTTTTATATCCACAACGGGGTAGCACTTAGCCTTCATAACACCCTGATGTTAAGTGGCGAAAAGGCTGAAGGTGGAAGCGCACTTCTCCCGAAATACTCAATCACTAAGGATCTAGCTATCTTATCTCTAACTGCTCGAACACAATACCTAATGAAAACATTACACTTATTAGTTAAGCCGGGTCTCCAGAGAAAGTTTTTTGAAAACATTCAACAAAAACACATACACAAAACTTTGTTTCTGATAAATGTTTCTTGACATGCGCCGTCTATACCTACCTCTCTTGGCTTGTGTACACAAACAATAGTTTCTCTAGCAAACAAAATGAGTTCGGACGAAGAAGACGTAGTTTCAGATCGTATCTTTATTCCAATTCATCTTTACTTGCATTGCTCTAAACCACCGTAGAATCAAACTTGGCGCGAAAACCAAAACTTTTTTTTGTAATGGCTTCTTCCATTTTACACAGAAATTCGGCCATTGTCTAGCGATTTATCAAAATTAAAAAAGTTAAAAGTTGTCGAAATGATAGATTATGTACAGTACCCTGCCCCTCGATCCGCGCGGGGGAAGTTTTGTGTACGTGTTTTCCACCGGGCATGGAAAGCAAAAACATTGTTATTATTTATCTATCATTTAATCTTTTGTTATGTGTGTGTAATTTTACTAGTTACTGTAAGTGGCAATTTTGTTGCCGTTGTAATTATAATGAATAAATAAATAAATAAATAAATTGTTGATGCAAACAAAAATGTGTAGTGAAACGATGTTTTGTGTAGACAGTTTTGTTGAATGTTGAGATGTTTTTGTTGATTGTGTAGGGCAAAACACGCGCTGGAGACCCGGCTTTAGACATACACAGTATGTAATGTATTTTTTTTTTTGTTCAGTGGACAACTCTTAAAGACTTGAATGCAATGCTCGACGTACAGTCCCCTAGCATGAAAAACTATCGTTATCGTAATCGAATTGTTAAGTCTTCTTGTCAGTTAAAAAAGTCTTGAATGGGTGGTAGGAAAATATTAACGATTCATAAGTATATACATGCTTATTATGTCTATGTGAAATAATAAATATTTGATTGATTGATTGATTGATTAACTAAAAAGCTGTCAAAGTGATGCTGTCAAACATACCTATTGTATATTGAATTAATTCAGTTCCGTATACGACCGAAAGAGAAATAATACTTACGATAACGATAACGGTTACCATAACGACAGTCAGAGACACCAGAGTCAATTCTCTAAATTTCAATCACAAATTCGCATATGACTTTCATTGGTTTTTTATCAATTCGACATAAAGATTCGCGTTCAAATGTGAAATGAAGGTGATGTGACGGCCGAATATCCTTAAACAAAGAATTGGACCCCTGTTCTCTTCAGAACCCTTTCCTTCCACGATACTGCGAAAAAGCTTGTATCAGCAAATTTTGCTTCTCCCTGTATGCTAACCGATACAGCAATCTCGCAATCTCCGCGAAAACCGGGTTTGAACAATAAATTCGCAGGGAGTATTCAAAATTGTTCCCGGTGCACACGGCCAGCCTGCAAGGTGTGGTCCTCATGAATAACACAGCGGCGCCGCCTTTGCCATGTCTCCACAGTAATAACGGCGAATTCTTTTTACACCTACCCTGATTTGTGGACTGGGGCAGTAGTTGAATCAGTCGTGATTTTAGCTGTAATAGGCACTTTAAAGGAAATTATTGGATAAAGACTTGTGATGAGTGGGGCTTTTTTGTACTATTAAGCGATCTAATAGAAAAAGGTTGGGGGATCCGTGATTGGTGCTAGGTTGGGAGCACGTGAGCTCAATAATAGTACCCAGACACTTCGATACCCAGATCACAATAAAAAACATGAAATTGTAACATGTTTACAACACAAAATGTTGTAAATCAAATACCTATTAAAAAAACGACCCATAACCTCAAGTAGCTCCGCACCGGGAATCACCCTCGGATCTTTCACTGTCCAAGAAAATGCTTGCTTTGACCGCTGAGCTACGGATTCTCTTTTATACTTCTTACGCGCTGTGAGCCAGCGTTTATATTTGGTCGACTTTGTCTAATATTTCATTGCCAATATAGGTAATAAAAATTGCATTGTAAATGCAAAAAGTAAAAAATTATTAACACAAAATGTATTTAAATGCTACCAACTGTCTTTAATACCATAGCAAAGTTAACTACTTTTAATAGGTACTCAGAACTGGAAACGAACTTCTAGAAACGACTAAGTTACTCGAAGCTGAGATAAATAGATGCCTCACAAAGCTAACGGTGCAGAGAGGTGCAGAGGGAGTGAAATCAGATGTTGTCACTTCAACTCACTCACTGGTTCGAGAGTCAATTCGATCTACTTAATCGTCCGCAATCTTCGACACCGCGACAATTTTCTGTTTCATAAAATGTTAGTGACCATAGATTTAGCTTCAGAGGCTTTAATAAATCCGTCATGATTTCTGATTCTTAGGGAAAGATTTTATAAACAGGAGTGGTTTATTATATTTGTGTAAAGCTTATTTAAGTATATCCGAAAAAACTGAACATTTTCATTCAATCTGATTTCGAAACATTACCTGATCGTCAATAAATTGAATATCTCAGATGAAGAGAGAACGTGAAGGCCGTAGTTCGTTTTCCTTGTCGTTCAATTTCATTTATTTGTTTTTACTAATAAAACCACTAGATTAAGTAGTCCATTGAAATCGAGCTTCACTATCACGAATAATAAAAGTAGGAGATACTTAATAATCAAAGTTCAAACCAAACTTAATCTTGATCACGTACCTCCAATATCAAAGTCCGCCAAGAATCAGGCTCTAATGAGAATCCTCTACTAATTGGAATGCTCGTTTCATACTAGCCCGTGATAGAAGCTTAAAACTTTATTATTTACCGAACGAATCTTACGTGATGCCATTCCTCTGGCAGCATTTAATTCATATGGAAGAGTCTTGAATGTACCCTAATTGTCATATCTTTACATAATTATGTCATTTAATTCAAATGACAGAGGAACATTTTAGGTGTTATTAAACTTTCCTACACTATTAAAAACGAAGTATTAGAAAAAATCGACCCGTCTCACAACTAGCTCACCTTTCACTGTCCGGGCGAATTTTCTAACTTTTGAGCTAGGAGAACCTTAGAATTTATCAAATACTTCTTACGCGCTGTTAGCTAGCATTTGTTTCATCAATGTGAAGATATTACTACCTCGATAAACCTAACTAGAACTAGAACCTAAGAAACGCTGGCAAGTTTATTGCGCCTGATCTTCTTGCCAGTTTAAAAAGTCTTGAATGGCTGTAGGAACAGGTTGATGATTCATAAGTACATATTTATTATTTCTAAGTGAATAAATATTTTTTATTTTAAGAAAAAAAATACCTAAGTAGGTACCTTTCTAGACGAGATGAAAATAAAATATTTATTTTTACTATTTTATGCATTTACAATGCAATTTTTATTACTGAAAATATTGAAAAAGAAGTATTAGATAACTTTTTAAACTTTCATGGTCATTAACACTGTAAATATTAGAAAAACGACTGCAACTGCGCCGAAATATCGGAGACTTGACAACAAATCAAAACGAAGTATTAGATGTTTGTGTTTTCCCTTACTTTATTTTCAATAATAAAAACTGCATTCTGAATGCATAAAAAAATAAAAAAATAAATTCTACACTAATTTAAGAATATCAAAATATTAATGTATTCGAAAAGTGTACAGTAAATAATGCCTAATATACCTCATAGGAAAGAAAGTAAGCTTACTCTCTTTACCTCCATCTGGCTCGAGGGCAAAAATGAGATCTAAGATGGAGCGAGTTTACCATGAAGGTTTTGTTAATAAATATCCAGTAATTTAACATTTTTACGCAGAAATAAATACGCTACGAAGCGTAAATCACTTGTTGGATGCTGTTCACAGGGCACAGCTGTACATAATATTTTTTTGTTTTGATTTATTTTGTTAGTAGAGAAAAGCAAGATAAAATTCCGCAGTCGTTGTCACCCAGCATTACGAAATTTAAAGGCTGATAGCTTACAAATAAAAACAAATACTTAAGTTTTTTTAAATACCTTTTGATATCCCATAACTCGGGGCCGGTGCCTACCATCAACTTCAAGACAGCGATTCAAAACTAGCGCGATCCAGAATAGGTTCCTAAAATGAATAGCTTTCTCTCGTACTATGACCTTCTAAAAACTGGATCGCAAATGAATTGCTGAATGTGAATGACCGAACGAATTGTGTCCTTATTTCTTCTACCCATCTCTTTCACTCGATTCTGTCATGCCCGGAGAGTGAGAGGAACGGGTATAACCTGCAGGTGTCATGTTAGCTTGGCCGAGTTATAAGTCGAATAAGAGTTGATGACAGCTCAGCGGCTGTGAAATGTCATTGAATGATCACTGAATCGCTGTCGTTGATATTAAGCTGTCGTGGTACGAATAAGCGAAGCAGATCAGTTTAGGTCCTAAGCAAAACCGCAATAAAAATTTGATGGTAGGCACCCTGTTTCACTATGTCTGTAAGTTTTGATTAGCTGTTACTCGACAGACAGGCCATACAAAACTGTCAAGTAAACTGGAAAGGATCTCTTAGACGGACATTGTGAAACAGACACGGTTCTTTGTCCTGTCATCAAAACGAAACCACAAAGTCCAAGCAGCGGCTGATATACTATTGATTTTTGTTTTCTCATCAAACCTTTCTTAGTCAATACAAAGATTTGTATGGGAAAGCCAAAAATAACTCTCATTTTACCTGGACTCCTATAACCACAAACTATATTATATTCTTTGAAGAAAATAACGAAACCTGTATTTTTTCTTTTATTATCACTTAATACTATAATATTATTAAGTTAAGGCTATCAAAGTTATCCAAAATAAAATTACGTTTGCTGACACAATGCACCGTGCGGAACAGATGATAACGCGCCCCCCGCCCTACTCGGACGATAGTATTTGATCAGTAAATGCTGTTGTCATAATTTGATCAGATTTTTTCTTTTGTGAAAAATTTACCTACTTACCTTTTATTTTCAAAGATGTAGTGTTTGAGTACTACCAAATGCCCTGTCTAATGACCCTGTATATTTGCGTCCATCTACCAATATTTTTTCAGAGACATCTCATGGTAAAGCGATTGGAAGATCTACAGTAAAATAATCAAGATTTCTTAATTCAAACGTTTTATTTTCTAAGAAAATGTAATAAAAGTTAAATGCAAACGATAAATCTAGCGTGAAAATTAAAGTTTCGATTGAAAAGTTAAGAAAACTAATAAATTGTGTTTAATCAAGCAACGAAATAAATTAGCTTTACTTCGAAAGCAAAGATTTATAGTTACTATACTTAGGCAATAAACTCTTAAGGCGCTACTCGGAAAAAGTATGGACTTTTTGATTTAAAACTATAGGACGGTTACAGTTGTCACAAATCTGGTAATAAGATTTATATTTCTTCATACCTTTATCTGGAATCGTATAGTTTCAAAAACACGATTTTATGATTTTGCCGCGACACTTTTTGTTTTCGAAAAGACCTCTAAAAAATACGAAAATTCAATTCTTAAATGGGGTTACTTACACTATTGGAAATTGGTTTAATTAGTGGACACTAATAATATTTAGGATCGTATAGAAGCATTTTTTTAAAATCGCTGTAGTTTTTTAATACGAAGTGATTTTGTGTTTTTTTGCCTAATCTACAAAATCGGTCTCGCTCCCGCGCGCGACGTTTTCTCATCGCTATCTCGCTTCAGCATAATTTTTCCGCGAAAACCGGGTTTGAACAATAAATTCGCAGGGAGTATTCAAAATTGTTCCCGGTGCACACGGCCAGCCTGCAAGGTGTGGTCCTCATGAATAACACAGCGGCGCCGCCTTTGCCATGTCTCCACAGTAATAACGGCGAATTCTTTTTACACCTACCCTGATTTGTGGACTGGGGCAGTAGTTGAATCAGTCGTGATTTTAGCTGTAATAGGCACTTTAAAGGAAATTATTGGATAAAGACTTGTGATGAGTGGGGCTTTTTTGTACTATTAAGCGATCTAATAGAAAAAGGTTGGGGGATCCGTGATTGGTGCTAGGTTGGGAGCACGTGAGCTCAATAATAGTACCCAGACACTTCGATACCCAGATCACAATAAAAAACATGAAATTGTAACATGTTTACAACACAAAATGTTGTAAATCAAATACCTATTAAAAAAACGACCCATAACCTCAAGTAGCTCCGCACCGGGAATCACCCTCGGATCTTTCACTGTCCAAGAAAATGCTTGCTTTGACCGCTGAGCTACGGATTCTCTTTTATACTTCTTACGCGCTGTGAGCCAGCGTTTATATTTGGTCGACTTTGTCTAATATTTCATTGCCAATATAGGTAATAAAAATTGCATTGTAAATGCAAAAAGTAAAAAATTATTAACACAAAATGTATTTAAATGCTACCAACTGTCTTTAATACCATAGCAAAGTTAACTACTTTTAATAGGTACTCAGAACTGGAAACGAACTTCTAGAAACGACTAAGTTACTCGAAGCTGAGATAAATAGATGCCTCACAAAGCTAACGGTGCAGAGAGGTGCAGAGGGAGTGAAATCAGATGTTGTCACTTCAACTCACTCACTGGTTCGAGAGTCAATTCGATCTACTTAATCGTCCGCAATCTTCGACACCGCGACAATTTTCTGTTTCATAAAATGTTAGTGACCATAGATTTAGCTTCAGAGGCTTTAATAAATCCGTCATGATTTCTGATTCTTAGGGAAAGATTTTATAAACAGGAGTGGTTTATTATATTTGTGTAAAGCTTATTTAAGTATATCCGAAAAAACTGAACATTTTCATTCAATCTGATTTCGAAACATTACCTGATCGTCAATAAATTGAATATCTCAGATGAAGAGAGAACGTGAAGGCCGTAGTTCGTTTTCCTTGTCGTTCAATTTCATTTATTTGTTTTTACTAATAAAACCACTAGATTAAGTAGTCCATTGAAATCGAGCTTCACTATCACGAATAATAAAAGTAGGAGATACTTAATAATCAAAGTTCAAACCAAACTTAATCTTGATCACGTACCTCCAATATCAAAGTCCGCCAAGAATCAGGCTCTAATGAGAATCCTCTACTAATTGGAATGCTCGTTTCATACTAGCCCGTGATAGAAGCTTAAAACTTTATTATTTACCGAACGAATCTTACGTGATGCCATTCCTCTGGCAGCATTTAATTCATATGGAAGAGTCTTGAATGTACCCTAATTGTCATATCTTTACATAATTATGTCATTTAATTCAAATGACAGAGGAACATTTTAGGTGTTATTAAACTTTCCTACACTATTAAAAACGAAGTATTAGAAAAAATCGACCCGTCTCACAACTAGCTCACCTTTCACTGTCCGGGCGAATTTTCTAACTTTTGAGCTAGGAGAACCTTAGAATTTATCAAATACTTCTTACGCGCTGTTAGCTAGCATTTGTTTCATCAATGTGAAGATATTACTACCTCGATAAACCTAACTAGAACTAGAACCTAAGAAACGCTGGCAAGTTTATTGCGCCTGATCTTCTTGCCAGTTTAAAAAGTCTTGAATGGCTGTAGGAACAGGTTGATGATTCATAAGTACATATTTATTATTTCTAAGTGAATAAATATTTTTTATTTTAAGAAAAAAAATACCTAAGTAGGTACCTTTCTAGACGAGATGAAAATAAAATATTTATTTTTACTATTTTATGCATTTACAATGCAATTTTTATTACTGAAAATATTGAAAAAGAAGTATTAGATAACTTTTTAAACTTTCATGGTCATTAACACTGTAAATATTAGAAAAACGACTGCAACTGCGCCGAAATATCGGAGACTTGACAACAAATCAAAACGAAGTATTAGATGTTTGTGTTTTCCCTTACTTTATTTTCAATAATAAAAACTGCATTCTGAATGCATAAAAAAATAAAAAAATAAATTCTACACTAATTTAAGAATATCAAAATATTAATGTATTCGAAAAGTGTACAGTAAATAATGCCTAATATACCTCATAGGAAAGAAAGTAAGCTTACTCTCTTTACCTCCATCTGGCTCGAGGGCAAAAATGAGATCTAAGATGGAGCGAGTTTACCATGAAGGTTTTGTTAATAAATATCCAGTAATTTAACATTTTTACGCAGAAATAAATACGCTACGAAGCGTAAATCACTTGTTGGATGCTGTTCACAGGGCACAGCTGTACATAATATTTTTTTGTTTTGATTTATTTTGTTAGTAGAGAAAAGCAAGATAAAATTCCGCAGTCGTTGTCACCCAGCATTACGAAATTTAAAGGCTGATAGCTTACAAATAAAAACAAATACTTAAGTTTTTTTAAATACCTTTTGATATCCCATAACTCGGGGCCGGTGCCTACCATCAACTTCAAGACAGCGATTCAAAACTAGCGCGATCCAGAATAGGTTCCTAAAATGAATAGCTTTCTCTCGTACTATGACCTTCTAAAAACTGGATCGCAAATGAATTGCTGAATGTGAATGACCGAACGAATTGTGTCCTTATTTCTTCTACCCATCTCTTTCACTCGATTCTGTCATGCCCGGAGAGTGAGAGGAACGGGTATAACCTGCAGGTGTCATGTTAGCTTGGCCGAGTTATAAGTCGAATAAGAGTTGATGACAGCTCAGCGGCTGTGAAATGTCATTGAATGATCACTGAATCGCTGTCGTTGATATTAAGCTGTCGTGGTACGAATAAGCGAAGCAGATCAGTTTAGGTCCTAAGCAAAACCGCAATAAAAATTTGATGGTAGGCACCCTGTTTCACTATGTCTGTAAGTTTTGATTAGCTGTTACTCGACAGACAGGCCATACAAAACTGTCAAGTAAACTGGAAAGGATCTCTTAGACGGACATTGTGAAACAGACACGGTTCTTTGTCCTGTCATCAAAACGAAACCACAAAGTCCAAGCAGCGGCTGATATACTATTGATTTTTGTTTTCTCATCAAACCTTTCTTAGTCAATACAAAGATTTGTATGGGAAAGCCAAAAATAACTCTCATTTTACCTGGACTCCTATAACCACAAACTATATTATATTCTTTGAAGAAAATAACGAAACCTGTATTTTTTCTTTTATTATCACTTAATACTATAATATTATTAAGTTAAGGCTATCAAAGTTATCCAAAATAAAATTACGTTTGCTGACACAATGCACCGTGCGGAACAGATGATAACGCGCCCCCCGCCCTACTCGGACGATAGTATTTGATCAGTAAATGCTGTTGTCATAATTTGATCAGATTTTTTCTTTTGTGAAAAATTTACCTACTTACCTTTTATTTTCAAAGATGTAGTGTTTGAGTACTACCAAATGCCCTGTCTAATGACCCTGTATATTTGCGTCCATCTACCAATATTTTTTCAGAGACATCTCATGGTAAAGCGATTGGAAGATCTACAGTAAAATAATCAAGATTTCTTAATTCAAACGTTTTATTTTCTAAGAAAATGTAATAAAAGTTAAATGCAAACGATAAATCTAGCGTGAAAATTAAAGTTTCGATTGAAAAGTTAAGAAAACTAATAAATTGTGTTTAATCAAGCAACGAAATAAATTAGCTTTACTTCGAAAGCAAAGATTTATAGTTACTATACTTAGGCAATAAACTCTTAAGGCGCTACTCGGAAAAAGTATGGACTTTTTGATTTAAAACTATAGGACGGTTACAGTTGTCACAAATCTGGTAATAAGATTTATATTTCTTCATACCTTTATCTGGAATCGTATAGTTTCAAAAACACGATTTTATGATTTTGCCGCGACACTTTTTGTTTTCGAAAAGACCTCTAAAAAATACGAAAATTCAATTCTTAAATGGGGTTACTTACACTATTGGAAATTGGTTTAATTAGTGGACACTAATAATATTTAGGATCGTATAGAAGCATTTTTTTAAAATCGCTGTAGTTTTTTAATACGAAGTGATTTTGTGTTTTTTTGCCTAATCTACAAAATCGGTCTCGCTCCCGCGCGCGACGTTTTCTCATCGCTATCTCGCTTCAGCATAATTTTTCCGAGTATCGCCTTAAAGGGTTCACTAATACTTCGTCAAATAGTATTTTATAAGTGAGAAATTCTGAAAATATCTTTTACCAAATCTATTATTACGGTTCGTAGACAAACTATACTTATACATCTCTTCGCATAAGTTTAAAAATAAATACACGTTTGAGAATATTATTGCATAACCTATAATTTCACTATTGAATTTATAGCTTTAATAAATTATATCTGCGATATTTTATACACAAGGCTGAGTTAAATATAAGTTAAATATACCTATACATGTTAGTATTATATCCAAACAATCTTTTTTTTTATAAAAGCTTATAGTCTATTATTTATATCTAGGTCCTGCTTCACAAATCCAACAAGGTTAAATATTGATTCATTATAACATTTATTCCGTAACAAAAGCATTAGTTAGGAGACGCCGTCCAGTGCCAATGAACAAGCTGACGGGTGTTGGCCCTGACAAATATTCGTTTCCATCGGGACATGCAAGCAGGGCTACAATGATAGCTTTTATTCTGAAATGTGTTGATCCAGTGTCCATATTTTTCTATCCTCCACTTCTTGCATGGGTAACCTCCGTATCAATATCTAGAGTGCTATTAGAAAGGCACTATATTCTGGATGTACTGGCTGGTTTAGGAATTGGCATTATGGAAGGTCTCTTTATGTGTTTGTTATGGTTCTCACAGAGTACTTCTAGTAGTATCTTAGCTTCACTTTCTGATGAAAAGCGTGATGGAGGTGAATTTCATGTTTAAAAGATTAATATACTTACTTAAGTAAAAATAAGTTGGTTGTTCAAAATAATCTTACCTTTGTTAGTGACTAATATTATGTTATGGTTTTTTATTATCTTCTCATTGTATTAATTAAATCACAATAAGAAAGAAAGCATTTATTTAAATGTTTAAGCCTGTTTCAGTGGAGATTTCCATTTTTTTTTTAATTTAGCTAAGAATTAGTGTCCATACAATAACTAAACCAATAATAGTTATAAAGTCCACAGCTATTTTCTATGCACAGATTTTATAGATAATGTCAAGCAAATGTAAATTATTCTAACTTCAAAGTTGATATTTGAACGAAAAGCACCGAGCTATCGCTCAAGTCTCTCAAGAGTACTTAATGCTAACAAAAGTTTGATTTCCATATATGCTTACGCAGTTTGAGTGAGCAGAAATCTTAATTGAACGAATCTTGGGCGTTTAAAGTCACGTGTTACTAATTGTGCCGCGATTCTCAATCGGAGCACGTTCCGTCTGTGGGTATAGTATACTGCCTTATTTCGACGACAACGGAAATTTACCGAAACGGCTATATTAGCTTTGTTGTTACGGGTTTTAATCAGATTCATTGCTTTTGTTTGCTTTTTTTCTAAGTTTTAAAGTCACAGTTAGGATTGGGAAGCGTAGAAGTATGTGTCATCTGTGGGTAGCATAATAATGTTATTTTGGCAGCAACGAAAATTTGTCAACGGCCGTATTAGTTTTGTTCGTTAAGCGGTTTAATCAGTTTTATTTTGTTTCCTTTTTTTTCAGATCGTAGTTTACAATGTATGTGAAAGCTGCGGCAGTCATTAACTAATTATAGAAGTTTTGTAATATAAAATGTGCTAAAGGAACTCAAGTAAGTAATATAAGACACGATATAAATCTTGTGACTCAAGTTGCACAAGAAAACCGTTTCCGTACTTCAGTGTTCAGACTCACCTTTTAAAACTCAGTAAGTACTTCAAAAGATGGCTGTGGCTCCCCATGTCTACTAAATCCACAACATCATCGTTAGCCATTTAATGTCCCCGCTGCTGGGGCCACAGAACATGGAAAGGCCTTTAACCGCCTTTGTGGTCTAGTGGTTCACACCACCGATTTCAGACCAAGAGGTCCCGGGTTCGATTCCCAGTGGGGGTACATATTGTATTCCGTTTGGTTGGTGGTAGGACTTGTTCTTAGTTCGCCTGGCTAGCTACCACCATCTTATCTAAGTCTGACGCCATAACAATGATGTTTTCAGCATTATTGTGTTCCGGCAGTTAGAGATAAGATAGCCAGTTCCTCAGTGATTGAGGTTTCCGGGAGTAAAGCGCTTCCATCTTCAGTCTTATCACCACTTAACATTAGGTGTGATGAAGGCTAAGTGCTACCCCGTTGTGGATAAAAAAAAAAAGAAAAGTAAATACAAGAGAAAAGAATCTTTCCGTGTTCTGTGGCTGGGGCGCTGGCCTTCTTATCGATGGACTAGCGGCCGCACGCGGTTTCACCCGCGTGGTTCCCGTTCACGTTGGAATATCGGGATAAAAAGTATCATCATGTGTTATTCCAGCCTATAATCTATCTCTGTTGCAAACTTCATTCAGATCCGTTCAGTAGTTTTTGCGTGAAAGAGTAACATACATCCATACATCCATACTCACAAACTTTCGCATTTATATTAGTAGGATAAGTAGTTATATAATCCTACAACATACTTTGGGTATTTGACTGTTGTTGAAATGTAGATATTTAATTAAGACATTCAGAAAATAACATTATTGATTATCAAATGTGAAAAAATAAATTCAATCTGTATAATAACAAGCGAATAATGAGCTACTTAATTGTGACTCTAGCTATCTCTTTCTAAAACGAAATTTTCTATGGCGAGAGTATGGCGCTATAGAAATGTGACGTCTCATTTCTATAGCGCTCTCTTTGTCTAATTAGAAATTTTGAAGCTCTAATCGCTGAAAATATGCAAGATATTTGAAAATAAATACCTATGCTGTGTTGCCACTAATTCAATAAACATTTTAAGTCAATAAAAAAAATTCAGTCAAATACCCAATTATATAAATAGCTTCGTAAAAACACACATTTAAAACAATGTAGACCCTAACTATATTTTCGTAGAATGAAATGCTGCTACGTTATGTAGCAACGTAGCAGCGTAGAAGCATTTCGTAGCATTGAGGCTGACTTTTTTCTCACACACGGGATTAACCTAACTATGGATTGCATTATTGGCATTAAAATACATACACAGTTCACTTTTGCCTCTCAATTTGGATGAAGCAATCAAATTGAACAATGTAAACGTAAAAGTGAATTATTCAATGTCAATGTGCACCTGTATTTCTGCGCCTATCAACCAAAGTGAATCAATTTGGTTGATCCGTGTAATATTAGCTTTAGGAGCTCGTGGTTAGCGCGCTCGGCCTGCAATCGTTGAGAACTCGATATTAAGCAACTTTTGCACTGGTTGATTACGCGATGGGTGACCAAAACGTTACGAGCTTCGCTAGGCACGTCTTGCACCTTTCAAGCTCGATAGGAGGCCGGAGCAGGGATTAGAACCGCCCAGCCCTGACGCGAAGCCTATTAGGCTTGGTAGGAGGGCTGGGCACGGTGAGGGACAGGCCCTGTGTCTGCCACATGCCATTTTGTATACGTAAAGACTGTATTTGCTCTCACTATAATAAAAAAGCTCATCTCGCACAAGTCTCAGCTGCATTTGCAATCGTGAATACCCACCAATCCGCAGTGGGTTCGCATGGTGGGTCATAGCCACTGACCTCTATAATACAAGTACGCTGGACTTCAAACTATCAATTTCAAAATGAAGCCATTTGATTTTCGCCATTTTGGCGCTGATAGCAGCGTGAGCGTCCATGGAACTAATAATAGAGATGAAAACATAGCTAAAATTACACTTAAATATAATAAAGTATGAGTAAAAACATTTATTTTAAATATAAAATAGTATTTATAAGCTTCAGACAAGCTTTTGAAACATTTTTAACCATGAAAATCACTTACTTGTAGAAGGTTATCTCGCTGCCTTTATGATAGCCAGTTCTACAAAATACGCATACTCTCATTAAAATATGTTCAGATCACTTAATATACATAAAATACACAAAGTAAGGTCTTATTCCGCAGTTTTCACGTAAATTATCAGAGAATTACTCAAAACAACGATCACCCATTTGCAATTTTAGTACCCGAGACGCTCGAGAGGGGCGCTTTGAATCGTCACAAAAAACAACTGTCATTTCGTATACAACATTAAGTCCAGCGTACTTGTATTATAGAGGTCAGTAGTCATAGCCCATGCTCCTCACTATCCATAAGGAAAGCCTGTGTTGGAACTGATCTGCTGGAGAACTGATACATCTGCTGGAGCAGAAGGGACATTATATGGCTTAAAATAAAGATGCATTGCTAGACTCAATTTGAGCATAAAACCATTTCATCTATCATAAAGTTACTATTATTATAAATATAATAAAGTCAACAGTTTCAACGTGGTTGCACGGCTTAAATTACAATTTCACTGAAGATCTACTTTAAATTTTAACATAAGTGACATCAATTTACAATCGCATTCAATATTTGTTCAATTTACTTGTAGGTATTAGCCATAGCATGTTCTTTCTGATTTTGTTTAAAATACGTTATAAGTCTATATAAAAATACTACAGCAGCTAGACTAACATTGTGTTAATAGTGGAAAACATCTGGGTGCCTACCATCAACTCTTATTGCGGTTTTGTTTAGGACCTAAACTGATCTGCTTCGCTTATTCGTACCACGACAGCTTAATATCAATGACAGCGATTCAGTGATCATTCAATGACATTTCACAGCCGCTGAGCTGTCAGGAACTCATATTTGACTTATAACCCGGTCGATTTAACATGACACCTGCAGGTTATACCCATCCCTCTCACTCTCCGGGCATGACAGAATCGAGTGAAAGAGACGGGTAGAAGAAATAAGGACACAAATCGTTCGGTCATTCACATTTAGCAATTCATTTGCGATCCAGTTTTTAGAAGGTCGTAGTACGAAAGAAAGCAATTCATTTTAGGAACCTATTCTGCATCGCGCTATTTTTGAATCGCTGTCTTAAAGTTGATGGTACGCACCCTGGTCTCTGTTATACAGATTTTGTAAAATCTAACACAGAGGTCAGAGACCTTACATATAAGATTTTATTCAGTCGTTCTGTTGTTTTCGTATACCAAAATGTAGGGTGTTTTATTGTATGATAATGTTTTTTTTTTAATTTTTTAATATTAATTATATCATGATAATTACATAATACATTGTTAATGTAAAATAATGTCTAATGCTGCTGCTTCATATCAATAACATAAAGAACTTTTTGCTTTTCACGAATGAGCTGTCAAAGGACCCATTGAAGAAAGTATAACCTCGTACTTGTGTTCAGTGGTATGACCACAGCAAAAAAAAAACTACTTAAAAAAAGCGTGTTAAAAAGCATTCCTTTTTTTGTTTTACTAAACGTTCGACCAGCATCATTGTTTAAAAGTGAAAAGTTTTTGCTTAAAGATAATAGTTCAATCGCAATTTACCGTATTTCACATACAAAACCGTAACTAAAATCGGTTTACCGTAAGAAAACACAATTGTACAACATTTTATTTGCTTGCTAACAGAGAGAATATTACAAAACCGAGTAAGCAGATTGTGGTTGGAAACAATTAAAATCCCCATTGGGAGACCAACATTTTTGTAGTCAAGTGAGCATCGCTTAAAAGTTCATGCAGTGGATTAATTACTTTTCAACAAGTTTACGAACGTCCAATATCCCGAGATTATTAAAGTTACAATAATAAATCTTTGGATTACAGTCTAGTTTTGGTAAGAAGTTACATCTTTGATCTCATAATTAGTAGAAAAATATAATTTTCATTAAAAAGTTTGAATATTCCCACGCACGATGTATCATTATAGTTTCACCGATGGACTCGTAATTTAAACTATACCTGAAAAGAGTGAGCATCGCTTAAAAGTACATGCAGTGCATTAATTAATTTTCCACTAGTTTATACGAACGTGTCACGTTTACCCGAGTCTAACTTACTTGTAACTTACTTACTTACACTCAGCCCTCAGAATATGCATACTATCTGTTTTTTTTTAATTCTTTACTAGCGATTATCTGGCTTTGTGCAGGTGCAATGAAGTATACTCTTAAATCACTCTGACTGTACGTTTCTTAAGGCGCCGATTCCCGAAAATAGGGTATTTTAAGTTATGGATTACTCGCAAACCACAAATACTCAAGTTTTGGAAAAAATATATGTTATTTTACAGTTATTTATATTTATTTATTTATAAATTTTTTTCGATTGGTGATATTTTACTGTGCCAAATAAAATCCCAAACATCCGTCTAATCGTAATCCAAATATCCTATTACTTGCAGTATACTTGATTTTAGTTAATGAAAAATATACGAAAATAATTGTCTATGAATAGCCGAGGGATTCCGGCCGTCATAAGTTTAAGTTTGTTTTTATTAAATTTTTAATTGAGTTTTAAGTGGTTTTCGATTCGCGGGGCGCTCGCGGGTTCACAGTTCACTGCCGGCTGCCGAGTCTGCCGAGCAAGCATTAGCGTGCTATTTCGGTCGGGAATTATCGCCTTAACTAAATAAATAATGTTACAATTGATTTGATTTGTTTTGTCCGCACCAAAACCCGTTGCGTGGTTTGAAAGACGTATGCGTACAAACGGCGGAAAGTGACTTTGTTTAATGAAAGACCTCTTCTAAACATAAAGATTGGTAAGTATCAGTTTTATTAGAAAGCTAACATGAAATCTTATCAAGAAATCAGATTGTAAAGCAGTGTCACACTCGTCCAAAACTGCTCCATAAAAACGATGATGAACTTATGAACAAAACGTACTTTATTTGCAACGCTTAAGAAATTTGTTCGGCAGATATCTGACTAAAATCATAAATGCAAAAGTTTCGATGTTTGCTACTCTATTACGGCGAAATGGCTGAACGCATCTGAATGAAATTTGGCACAGAGATACAATATATAGTCTAGAGTAGCATATAAGCTACGTTTGGCTCCCTGAAAATATCTCATAACAACGTCCTAGCTCACATCTGTCGTTATCCCGGCGTTTCCTCTTCAGTAAATTAAACGCTGCGCTAACGCGGCACAGATGTCATACAATTTATTGTATTATACATTCACGCACGCCGCAGTTACGCAGCATATGTGCCCCGTTCTCATGTGCCAGCAAAAACGCCGCGACGATGCGATACGTGCGTTGCAAAGTCGCGAACGTCTGCGTTGCGAGTACTGGACAGACGCTAGAGTGAAGGGGCTCAAAGAAGGGTCATAAATCGAAATAAACAGAAAGATCTATTTTTATTTGTTAATACTTCTAATCATTGTTTTGTTATTTTACTAATCAGATATCATGATTATTAATTTACCTCGCGTTCATATTCGACTTAGCTACTCTAAGTCGAGTATGAACGCGACTCTTAAGTGAGTTGAACGGTACGATCGATGCTAGAAAATGGGTCGTATCGTGACGACTTCGAGGAAACGAGTTTTTTTAATAAAGCATTTGCACCTTTAATTGTACTTGTTTGTTGGTTGTTAACGGTAGACGTGAATAGGCTTTTTAGCGCCTTTATAAGGCTACGGTTTGGTTTTCAAGAGGTTTTAGGGGTTTATTTGAGTTCAAAAGTTGGTAGTTCGATTTTCATTGTACCGAATATGGTGTGTCGATAACTCCGTAGTAGGTAGTACGATGTTTTATTCTATCGATGCTTCATAGGCGCGATGTAACGTTAGTGCGAAAAACTCTAACACCCACTTGCAGGAAGCTCCATTAAAGTTAATGCTTCATTAAGTCTATTGCTGTCACTTTTCGTTGTCAAGAAATAAAAAGTGACAGCAATAGATTTAATGAAGCATTAACTTTAATGGAGCTTTCTGCAATTAGGTGTCAGTCGACAAACCTAACAGCGATGATTCATTAGTTTGTTTATTTGTTTGTTCGATTCCTCGTGTACACCCTCGTGTATACCGGACTCGGCAGGCTCGCATTGCGTGTGCCGCAGGTGGTATACTAACGTGTTAGATTGGTGGTTTTATATCGTATCTAAATCTGTCACAAATACATAATTCTTATATTAGTTATCCCGTATTTTGTTTCTGATAGTCCATTAGCCGTGGAACACCCTGAACATCCCTTTTTACCAACTCTATAACTCGCTAATTCATACAGGCAGGCACGTTATAATAAATAACAAGTAAACACAAATATCTTATTGAGCGACGCAATAAGTCTAAAGATCCTTCTTAACATATAGCCCGTTAAAACTAATGATTCTACATATTTTGATAAATACAAAAAAAATGTAGAATATTTTTTGTGGGTATTGAAAATACCAAAAAAATTGGATAATAAATAACTATGAACAATGCAGTAATTCCTTATGAGTTCTTAAGAATAACCCTTTCAAAAGCATTAATCAACAAATTCTTAAACATAATAACTAAGTATCTAAAATCACCAATAAAACGAGACCAAAATAACCGCTCAACTGTTTCACAAAAAACAACAAATGAACAACAGGTCTACCGAGTTTACTTACGGCGTATCCAAATCCCGGTCACAATAATTACATAGTGCTTAGTTCAGCTATCCCGTATTCAGTTTCTGATAGTCCATTAGCCGCGGAACACCCTGAACATCCTTTAATACCAACCCTATAACTCGCTAATTCGTATAGGCACGTAAAAGGGAAATTAACCCACTGTTCTTAATTACATTTTCGCATGCTTTACTTTCGCTTAAAAGGGTAGCTTTGTACACTGTTTACCCGTCCTACTTCATTCGAATAACTGAAAGTTTTTACTCTAACTTTTTATTATGATTAAATTTTAATACCCACTCTAGTAAGTCGTGTTGGCTTAGAATATTCTTCAAGTTTTGAGTTCTTTTGCTAATTTTCCTTTAATCTAGCGTTGAACAGTTGTGAAACTTATTATTAAGTAATAAAAAGTCTTTATTTAATTAAATCAAGCTTAGGATTTTAGATATATTTTTCGGATCGAAATGTTAGCTTATTAAGTATTTTTAGGGTTTCGACAAAAAACAGAAGACGAAACCCTTATAAAAACTACTGGACCAAATAAGTTAAAGTTTTGTACTCGTGTGCTTTTTCTGTGACCCAAAGAAGAAGCTATAACGTAAACAACTGAAGTTTGAATTTGGAACTTATGGGGGGAGACATAAAAAAAATTGTTTATTGCGTTATCATGTGGCCTTTCAAACGAAATGTCTTCTTGTAGTGATTTCAATCATATATTTTTTTATAGACCTTAAGTCGGTTCTTTTGAAGTTATTCAAATATAAGAAGGCAAAAATTTACCATTTCTCTCCCTTCAATTTGCTTACTAACTACCAAAACGGCCGACGACCAAATGAGTTGAAATTAAGCATATTATTTATGCCTGTCCAGTCCTAAAAGACAGAGATATAACGTTACTCCCTTCCAAAACTTACAAATCAATCGGTAGAATGTAAGTTTCAGTGTAAAATATGTTTTTATCTAAGTATCTATTTTGTTAAAAAAAACCTTGTGTGACCATCAAATACTGCCACACATGGTTGTGTCATAATATATACGAGTCCGTATGGTCTCTGTTATGCAATGTTGGGGGTCAATTCTTTAGGTAAAAACGAAGTTCTTACATCCGATCCGAATTTCGATTTCGAAGGATACTCGACCGCTGTGATTTAATAATGCAAACTCGCTACAAAAGTTCTGAGGACTCTTCTTTGAGGTACTTCGCCTTTCCTGTCTTATTCATATCATAATCATTTATTCACTTGAAACATGGTATAAAAAGTTGTTATTTAATTTAGTTCTCATGTTTCACTATTAAAAATAGCATGCAAATTATTAATCAATCAAATACAATTTAAACAGAAAAAAAAAATAATACAATTCAATACAATAATAATCCGATTCAATACAATAATTATGTCAAATATACCTATTTCCATGATAAAAAATAATGTCAATAGTAAAATAATTGTGTCATAATTTAATAGTTCCCTGATAAATAGTAATAATTTAATTTTGGTAATGTCATCAATATTCATCATCATCATCTTTAACTGTCAGTAAATTCTTTAATAGAGTAAAAGTTGTTTCTGTTTAACCATTTAAAAAGGCTTTTCTTAAAATTATAATTATTTAACATTTTCAAATCATTCGGAATCTTATTGTATATTCTTACGCACATTGCAACACAACTCTTATTATATTATATTATCCGTTGTAAAAAGCCAAAAGACCAAATTAAATAGATAAGCTTTCCATTGCAGATTAATCAAGAGGGCATTTTGTTGTAGGAACGAAATAGATCATATAAAAATACCAAAGTAGGTAAGTACTTGCGTTAATTTACCCTGCTACAACTTAGGCTGAGATAGGGTCCTGAGAGGCTCGTCACATTAATAGTATTTTTTATGTTACTTTTGTTTTTGCATCAATTCACAATGAAATTTATATTATTGAAAATGAAGTATTATAAAAAAACGACCCGTCTCACAACTAGCTCCGATGGGACTCGAACCCACGACCCTTCACTGCTCTAGAGCAGTCACCCGGATAGTGAAAGTTCGTGGCTTCCGGGTCCTTTATGAGCTAGTTGTAAGACTAGAATAGCACCAAGGTTCTTCTCGAATTCGTAATTCTAAAATACGATTTTCGTTTGCGAGTGCACCCCTGCCGAACAACTGCCGATCGTTATCCGTTTAATAAATGCATGTTCACGCTTAACTGCGAACAGTTGAACGCTGCTTTTACCTAATAGCGGCCCATCTTTAACTTATGGCACGCTCTAAGTGTTTTCAATATGTTACGAAACAATTATTACATGTAGGTAAAGTCGAGTTCAATAATATCTATGCACTTTTGAACTTTGTCGTAGTAATTATTGTGATAATTTGTACAGAAAGTCAAAGACGATGTCAAAAAACTTAATGCGGCAAAGTCGGCACAGATATTATTAAACTCGACTGTACCTATTTTATGTGCGTGCATATAAGAACAAAAATCATGAAAGATTGGTTAAATGTTATGCCTTTTTGTTAATTATCTAATTCTGACGCCATAACAATGATGTTTACAGCATTATTGTGTTCCGGCAGTTAGAGATAAGATAGCCAGTTCCTCAGTGATTGAGGATTTCGGGAGTAGTGCGTTTCCACCTTCACCTTGTCTCCACTTATCATCAGGTGTGATGAAGGCTAAGTGCTACCCCGTTGAGGATAAAAAAAAGATAACTACAAGAAAATAATTTGTCTCCTTTTCGTCGTTTTAGTACATCGACATAATACTTGTATTTTGGCATATCAAAAAGTTTTATATGCAATAAGAAACACCAATGTTGCATACTTACTCAAAAATAACTTCATAAAGTGAACTCCTTGATTATTTTTTGTTAAGAAAATTAATTAAAGAAAAATCAAACCGACTTCTAAAACTACTTGCTAACTGAAAAGAAAAAAATAATATCTTTAGAGTACAACCTACCCTTTTAAGGTCAGTGCCTTTGTCATCATGCATGCTCCTGACTGGCACCGACCTCAAAAAGGTAGTTATAACTTAAAAGTTTAAAGTTGTTTTTACCTTTTTAGTTGGCAGGTATTTTTTGAAGTCGGTTTAATTTTTTTTATTGCTTTTTTATGCTTGATTTTTAATGTAAACTGTACAATAAAATACATAGTCGTATCTCAAAAACTACTACACCGGCTTTGATGAAACTTGAACTGTTCCTTAAGTTGAATACACTTGATTTAATTCAAAAATAATCATCTCGATATAACTTTTAGTTTTCTAGAAATTCGTGGACAAACAAACACACATACATTGTACACTTACGAAATTTAGCACACAGGCTTGGAAGTCTAAATAGAAAGCTTAATTCAAATATAATCCTATTCCAACAATATTACATAGGTACATACAGGTGAAACTGATAACCTCCTTTTTTGGATTCGGTAAAAAGTAAAACACTGTTTAATATTTTATTAACAATTAGAACGCAAGAAAATTCCATAGGTAAGCTTATTAATTTAGTCAAAGAGATTAAACGAACACTTTAAAAAAATAGACCATTTTATAAAAATCATTCTTATCTTGTTACCTGAAGCTATCAAAAATGCAATATAAATTATAAGCAGTGAGAAATTGGAGCGCTCTAGTTATCTTCAAGGATTAATTAACCGGTCATCCTCATTTACCACGCTTTACTTTCCTTCCACGATCCTTCTTGTTAGCGTAAAAATGTTGCACGTCTTTTGAATTAAGTGTTTTTACAACGTTATAAATTTAATTAAACGATGCTGTTGAGAAACAGACGAATTTACGTTGATTATAAAAAAAAAAAACACTTTTTGTTGTTTGATCTTAAGCAATGAAAACGCATTCTGCGGGTTCGTATGTGGCGGGTCGTACAATTCCCTGAAATTTGATTTCTTGTTTTGTTGAAAATTGTTTACTGTTGACGAGTCTTTATGAAATATAGGTACACATCATATAGAGCTGCGTGCTCTACATTATGCTAAACATCAGGGCCCCGATTGCGGTAATCCTATGACGCATAGTGTGATATTTTTTAGGGATAAAAAGTAGCCTATATTCCTCTCCAGGCTACAAAGTATATGTGTCCCAAATTTCAGCCAAATCCGTTCAGCCATTTTGACGTGATTGAGTAACAAACATACAAACATCCAAACATCTAAACTTTCACATTTATAATATTAAGTAGGAAGTAGGATGAATTACTTGAAAAAATTGACCCGTCTCACAACTAGCTCCGATGGGACTCGAACCCACAACCTTTCACTGTCCGGGCGAATGCTCTAACCACTGAGCTACGGAGTCACTAGGAGATCACGTTGATAGCCAGCATTTATTTCAATAATGTAAAGATATTACTACCCTCACACTCGAAAGAAATAGGTACCTTTCCAGATATTTAATTGAGACGGATCGCTTTTTTCTAATATGTACATCATTTTTAATATTTTAAATAAGTATTAAAAATTCCATTGAAAATGCAAAAAAGTAAAAATAATACGTAAGAGTATGTTAATTACAACTTCATAAAATAGAAATATGTAAGATATTAAATGATGGGCTTTTATTTTTACCTAGCGGATCCTCGCGGTTTTACCCGCGTGGTACCCGTTCCCGTGGGAATATCAGGATAAAATATAGCCTATGTCACTTGGTAAGAATGCAGCTTTCTAATAGTCAAATAGTTTTCTAAATCGGTCCGTACTTAGTTCCTGAGATTAGCGTGTTCAACTAAACAAACAAACTAATTCCTCAGCTTTATAAAATTAGTATTGATGATAAATCGTGATTTTGCTTTTTTTTCACTTTCTGTTTGGATCATTATGAAGTAAAAACTTGATAAGTTTATTACTTTAAACTCTAGTAGAATTTAAATGTTGTACCTACATGTTAATTCAAATAAATAATGAACCTTGGTCCGTTTCACTGGTCTCATGACTGTAGTTTGTGGTACACGAGTTAAAATCTCTCGAACCTAGTGGTTTAGTTTAAGGCTTTCCTTGCTGTAGTAAAAACTGCTAGAATTGAAAAGAAAGCGTTTATTTAGCACGATATTATCCTACTAATATTATAAATGTGAAAGTTTGTAAGTATGGATGATGGATATATGGATGTTTGTTACTCTTTCACGCAAAAACTACTAAATTTGGCACACAGATAGTAGATGGCCTGGATTAAAACATAGGATTCTTTTATTTCGATATTTCCACGGGAACGGGACGGGAACCACGCGGGTAAAGCTGCCGGTGGCTGCTAGTTATTAATAATGAATTTACTAAAAAAGGTTACTCAGCCATTATCACAACGTAAAGCTGTGATTTTGATTTTCAGCGGATACTGAATTGTTTTGAAGACATGTTCTACCTAGCTTACAATATATGTAAATAAACACCCTATCCTTATTTGATACATGTAAAAAGTACTTTATATAAAGGGTGTTTTTTTTAGAGGTATAGAACTTTAAGTTGGCATTACTTTTCAAGATGGCGACCGATTTGACAGCTGTCAAGTGATTTATTCTCAGTTTGGTTTGGCAATTTATCATGAATAGACTCACGCCTGAACAACGCCTGCAAATTGTGCAGTTTTATTTCGAAAAACGAATAGGAGATTGCCGTTGTTCCCGATTTTCATAAGCGAATTTTGTTTAGCGATGAAGCGCACTTCTGGTTGAATGGCTACGTCAACAAAAAAAACTGCCGCATTTGGAGTGTAGCTAATCCTCAAGTGTATGTCGAAACACCGTTACATTCAGAAAAACTGACTGTTTGGTGCGCTTTATGGGCTGGTTGAATCATTGGTCCGTACTTCTTCAAAAACGATGATGGCCAGTACGTTACAGTTAATGGTGATCGGTATAGAGCCATGATTACTAACTTTTTCATTCCTGAATTGAACAGTCATGATGTCTAGGAGATGTGGTTCCAACAAAACGGCGCAACATGTCACACAGATCGTGCCACAATCGATTTATTGAAAGACACGTTTGGTGACTGTCTAATTTCACGTTTTGGACCTGTGAATTGGCCTCCCAAGATCTTGTGATTTGACACCGTTAGACTATTTTCTGTGGGGCTATGTAAAGTCATTGGTCTATGCGGATAAGCCACAAACGCTTGACCATTTGGAAGACAACATTCGCCGTGCTATTGCCGATATACGGCCTCAAATGTTGGAAAAAGTCATCGAAAATTGGACGTCCAGATAGGACTACATCCGAGCCAGCCGTAGCAGTCATATGCCAGAAATTATATTTAAAATGTAATGCCACAAGATTATCTTTCGAATAAAAAAAAATTCATGTCAATCGAATAATCCATCGTTGTTTTATTGCAATTTAAAGTTCTATACCTCTAAAAAAAACACCCGTTACATTACATAAATGTCACGGAATAATAAGATTAGTTTGAGGCTACTTTTGCTGGAGTAAAAACTGCTACTTACATTGAAAATTATAGCTCAGCGGTCAAAGCATTCGCCCGGACAGTGATAGGTCCCGGGTTCGATTCCCGGTGGAGCTACTTGGAGCATGGGTATTTTTTTCTAATATTTCATTTTCAATAATAAACATTGCATTGTTAATGCGAAAAAGTAAAAATAATTGATACATGATTTACATCTGGTTTGCAAGCAAACAAAAACCCTTATTTAAATTTTTACTTTTTTTGCATTCACAATGTAATTTTATGGTTGAAAAATGGAAAATGAATCTTTAGCGATTGTCAAATATCGGGAAAGGTATTTCTTTCGCGTGTGGGGGTAGTAATATCTTCACATTGATGAAATTAACGCTGGCTATACAGCGTGTAAGAAGTATTTGATAAATTCGACGCTTCTCGTAACGACTCCATAGCTCAGTGGTTAGAGCAGTTGCCCGGATAGCGAAAGGTCGTGGGTTCGAGTCCCATCGGAGCTGGCTGTGAGACGGGTCGATTTTATCTAAATACTTCATTTTCCATTTTTTCAAACAAAAACCCTATTCTTATTTGATACATGTAAAAGGTACTTAAATTACGTAAATGTCACGGGCATAATAAGTTTAGTTTGAGGCTACCTTTGCTGTAGTAAAAACTGCTACATGACAAATTATTTTCGATACAAAGATACACCTGGTTTGCAAGAAAACAAAAACCCTTTTCTCATTTGATACATGTAAAACGTACTTAAATTACATAAATGTCATGGGCATAATAAGTTTAATTTGAGGCTACCTTTCTGGAGTACAAACTGCTGCATGTCAAATTGTTTTTGATACATGATACATCTGGTTTGCAAGCAAACAAAAACCCTATTCTCATTTGATACATGTAAAAGGTACTTAAATTACATAAATGTCACGGGCATAATAAGTTTAGTTTGAGGCTACCTTTCTGGAGTACAAACTGCTACATGTCAAATTGTTTTCGATACATGATACATCTGGTTTACAAGCAAACAAAAACCCTATCCTTATTTGATACATGTAAAAGGTAGGTACCAAAACAGCGGGCTACGCTATCATGAAAAATACGGCGCTTGCCTCCTGTTTATTTAAGCAAGGTTGTACTGCGTAATTTATTAAGGCAGATAAATTTCAACCCTAAGCGCTGGTGAGGCCCCCAACGTATGTATTGATGAAGGGTTAAATGTATTACACGGGGTGAAATTTATATTTGCAATTTGTTTTGTGTACCAATGAAACTCTAATTTTAATCCAAATATCTTACAAAAAATACTTTAAAATGTTATTTAAATTTTTACGATTTTGCATTCACAATGCATTTTTATTATTGAACAATTGAAAATGAAGTATTTAGAAAAAAATCGTTGTTCTGAGACGGGTCGATTTTTTCTAAATAAGTACTTACTTATTGCAAATTATATTGTTAAGAGTGCGTAGTCTGCTCTGCACACTTGCGCCGCTATTGAAAAAAAAATAGTGTTTAAGGCGATACTCGGAAAAATTATGCCGAGGCGAGATAGCAATGAGAAAAAGAGGCGCGCGGGAGCGAGACCGATTTTGCAGATTCGGCTAAAAAAACACAAAATCACTTCGTATTAAAAAACTACAGCGATTTAAAAAAAAATGCTTCTATACGATCCTAGATATTATTGGTGTCCACTAATTAAACCAATTTCCAATAGTGTAAGTAACCCCATTTAAGAATAATCTTCACTTTTCGTAATTTTTAGAGGTCTTTTCGAAAATAAAAAGTGTCGAGGCAAAATCATAAAATCGTGTTTTTGAAACTATACGATTCTAGATAAAGGTCTGAAGAAATATATATCTTAATACCAGATTTGTAACAACTGTAACCGTCCTATAGTTTTAAATCAAAAAGTCCATACATTTTCCGAGTAGCGCCTTAAATAAAGGCAAAATTGTGAATTATCTCTCTGTAGTGCACTCCGAAGAAGCTTTGTAGTACTTTTTATCGCTTAAATGATATTTGTTAGCCTGCCGTTTAGTTTAATTCGGTTTTTTTTGCGAACTATGGCCACTTTTAGCAATAAAACTCCATTAAATTAAACGACAACCTAGAAAATATTTATAAAGCAATAAAAAGTACCACAAAGTTCCTTCGGAGTGCACAACAGAGAGATAATTCACAATTTCGTCTTTATTGAAGAACTATGTTTTTTTTCAATGGCGGCGCTAGTGTATAGACTATACGCCCTTAAATGCGTGCGGACATTAATAATTAAGTAAATGTTTTTGCGTACGTTGGTATTACCATCAATAAACATTTCAATAGATAGTTAAGCAGCTTAAATATGTACAAACATAAATTAACCTATTGTTAAAGGGATTTGAAATTACGGTGTTTCTTTCATTCTAATGTTAGTTGAGCGCCCTATCAAAGATGCTTCACATTCAGTTGTTTGATATTATTAAAGACAAGCGGCCGCCCGCGGTTTCACCCGCCTGGTTCCCGTTCCAGTGGGAATATCGTGATAAAAAGTATCCTATTTGTTATTTTAGCCTATAATCTATCTCTGTTGCAAATTTCATCTAGATTCGTTCAGTAGGTTTTGCGTGAAAGAGTAACAAATATCCATACAACCATCCATACTCACAAACTTTCGCCTTTTAATATTAGTAGGATTTATTAGTATTTTTATGTAAAGTGCAACATAAAAGCACGAAATCAGTCGTCGAAATAATGCGGTATTAAATTCATAGGTATCAACGAAACCTTCATCTTAAATCATTTTCTTAATTAATGAAAACCGCATTCAAACCCGATCATCATCAGCCATTATAAGTCCCCACTGTTGGGGCACAGGCCTTCCTTATGGATGGATATGGAAAATGAGCCATGACCCACTACGCGGACCCAATGGGGATAGCTGCTGGGTCATCATCATACCGCACCCGCTTCGTCACCCATGCAGTGGCGACGCAGGAGGTAGCGGCAATGACGAAGTGAATGTGTAGTACATACTGTATATAAAGATAGTTTAAAATGTTAATTGTGTAGTGACATAATACAGTAGGTAATCTGAATTGGTCACTAGACTAGACACTATATTAACACGCTCAGCGCCAAGCCTATTTAGCGATACTTGTGTTTAGTTTGTTAAGATTTGTTTTATTGATATCTTACAAACTATTCACCCGATTCCCAACGCAAAACTCTTTGAAAAACCACGTGGGCCAGAGCTTTATTTTGGCCATACGAAACATATATATAACGTGTGCGTAAGTGATACACAGTCTCAAGAACGAAGTATCGTGTGTGGAAAATTGATACACAAGTGTTTGGACACTGTGTATCATTTTTGATACACTGGCGCCGGGAGTGTTAAACATTGGACACCATCACATACATTGTTCCAATACCAAACTATATAGTACTATATAGTATACTAGCTTGAGCACTAGTGTTATGGAATTTGGAAACAACGACCGGTATTATACCACATACACCCAGACCCGAGTAAAGGTCACAGCATATATATCAACTCGTAAACGGAACGTAAACGTATCAACTCGAGTGGTTCAGTATTCTTTGTATGAAACTCCCTACTGCAAAGCACACTAATCGGAATCGTAACGTAATCGCCTCGCCTCGGGACCAGCCAGCGGTAAGCGCGGCGTCGCCTAGCCGTAGCCGAGTCGACGCTGATCTGTCTGATTTTAACTGTCAACGTTTACGAAAACTATCGGATGAACTGCTCATTTCGGTTAAGCAGTCAAAGGACATGAAAGAGACAGAGCGATAATTTTCGATTACGAATATAGTTTGCCAAACTCATACTAGGGGTACCGGTTTGGCTACGTCATACGTGCTTAGTGCTTACGTTAGGTTGACGCCTTTTTTTTTTTTATTTATCAAAAGGTATGTTACATTTTTCACTTGTATAATTTCCCGCCAAACTGTGTACACAGTTTGCTGGCGGGATATGCGCTCTTCAACAAACTACGACACATACCTACCTCACAAAACATACAATTTTATAATAGGTGCCCATATCATAATCATAAGTGCCAATTCATAACATAAATAACCTTATTTAAGTATTTCGTCTAAAAGAGAACTTTTTAGTTTAGCCTTTAACACTTTTCCACACCTGGTTGATCGCGAGGCGAAAGGCGATACGGTGTCGATCCTTTTCCGAGTTGATACAATGTGCTGTGACCTTTAGTATTGGTAAGTTCGTTTTCATTATTTACTCGACGGGGAATCGTACACCGGGATCTCTAGAGATAGCGATACTTCGAAAACCGGTGCGTACACTACTCAGCCACGGAGATCGTCAACACTGTTTAAAAAAATCAAAGTAAACTTTATGATTTATCTCTTAGTATTAATAAGTGTACCTACACCTTTAACTTCGAAACCATATTAGGCAGGCTAGCCCTTTCAGACCTGATTAAATTTTTTGTGTCCGAATGAACTTATTTTTTTTAGCTAAAATAGACTACAGAGAATATGAAAATAATAATGTAATTAATATCTATGTTTTATAGAGTTTATTATGTGAATATATGAACCTTACCGTTTTTGAATAATAATACATCGAAATAAGTAACTAAATATTTTGTAAAGTTTTATGTCCTCATTTGTGGACGCCAGGTCTGAAAGGGCTAGGGAATTACGACAGAAACTGGGTAAGAGTTTTCAGCTACGCTAGCTGATATGAATAAAAGTGCAGGCAATCTCGAACCAAACCGGACTTCCCTTGAATAGAGCGCTTCACGTAATGGCCATGGCATTGCAGATTAGATTTTCTGCCTAGCCAAGACGTTTTCAGAAATCTGTGAGATTGCTTACGGATTTATCTTATCGCACTAAAATTCTTATTATATCTGATTATTTTTACGATATTGCATTTAAAATGCAATTTTTATTTAAAAAAATATAAAAAATGAGTGTTTAGAAAAAATCGACCCGTCTCACAACCAGCTCCGATGGGACTCACACCCACGACCTATCGCTATCCGGGTGACTGTTCTAACCACTGAGCTATGGAGTTGGCGTCTTATTATAATTTCGAAATCACGCTAGAACATATGGATGAAAACTGGCTCAAAGACAGGTAGATTCTTAAAAAATTTGGAAAATCCAAAAGTGCACGCCTCATAACGTTTAGTAAAAAAATAGAATAAGCTCTAGTTCTATTTTAGATCTGAAAATTATTTCTATCGCTGAAGAAAAAATGAAGGAAAAGCTAGTATTTTGATTTTATCATTTCAAATATGGCGTTAAGGGGCGGTGGCGCGGCCCTAAAACATATCATGCTCTATTTACATATTTTTTTTGATTAACTGTTCATTACTAAGTGGTGACTATAATGAAAAATTGTTAATTGGTAATATCGATGTCGTGGTCAGATCATTGAATTGATCATTGCATGAAATGGTTAG
Source organism: Crambus lathoniellus (assembly GCA_949710035.1). Lineage (NCBI taxonomy): Eukaryota > Metazoa > Arthropoda > Insecta > Lepidoptera > Crambidae > Crambus > Crambus lathoniellus. Next base: position 3,754,493 of record OX453305.1, read on the forward strand.
TCGTATTTAATGTTTTTATCAAAGTTTGGTCTTATCATTGAACTTTAATTTATTTATTTAATTTTAACGATATGAACAGCTGAAAACAGAAAGAGTGGCAAACATTTTCTTTGACCTATTAAATATAGATGTATCAAGCTATATTAAAGAAGTAACTTTTATAGGCAAAATGAGTAATAGAAGACCACTTAAAATTGAATTTATTGGCAAAAGATTTAAAAAGTATATATTTGAGAACTCCATATACCTAAGAGAAGCTGGATTCAGTGTCACTGAATATTTAAGTCAACAATTAATGCAAGAGAGGAGAAAATTTATACCGGGCCTTACGCACAGCACGACAGCAGGGTCATCATGCAATAATAAAAAAACAACAAATTAATCATTAATGGGAAAGAAATTACGGACTCTTCAAAAAATGATCGAAACTCCTACGTGCCCATGAAAGAACCTGGAAAAAATATGACAGCTATTGTCCAACCGCCGGACGATCACCGTGCTTCAACTTCAGCAAGCCCACGAGCCAGCCAATTTGTTAATTCAAACCAAAATATTGTCTACAATGAAGGTGTAAACGCGGCCAGGAACTCTACCTTTCGTAACAAATTCTAATGTTAAATTTAATATACTTTTCCAAAATATGCAAAGTATTTTTAATAAAATTCACATTCTAGAAGCGTTGATAGATGAAATATCGTGTTTTGATGTTATTTGTATATCCGAATCTTGGCTAAATAAGTATAAAAAGGATTTGCTTAAAATAGATGGGTATACAGTGCGCTCTTCATTCTGTCGGGAACATCACGATGGTGGTGGTTTGTATAGGTACTAATGAAAAACACATTGGAATTTTATGATAGATTAGATATATCTTCTTTATCTGTGGAAATGGTTTTCGAAGTATGTTCTGTAGAAATCCCTATGTATAACATGTTAATAATAAATATATACTGGCCTGTTAGTAAAAGAGAAGTCGATACATTCTATTTATGTTTAGAAAAACTTTTAAGTCACATATCTAAAAAAGATTCGAATAAAAATATTGTTATAGGCGGCGACTTTAATGTCGACTTTCTAAAAAATAAAAGTGAAAAAAATAGATTAGCCAACATAATGCTATCTTATAATTTCCATCAGAAAAATAAAGAACCAACTCGAATTACACCAAATAGTATTAGTTGTATTGATTTATTGTTCATAAACTTCAAAATAAAACAGTTTCAAATAGCCGCCCACGAGTTTGTGTTTTCGGACCATCGTGGCTTATTAATTACTCTACCTATTACTAAAAACAACTTAAAACATTTTTTAATAAGCAGACGTGTTTTTAGTAGCATAAATATAAGTAAATTTAAAAGGGAATTGTCTAAAGTGGATTGGGAGCATATTTTAAAACCCGATAATAATATCAACGAAAATTATAATATTTTTAGTGAGATCTTACAAAAAGCTTTAAATAAACACATACCAAAGAAAAATATAAAAATAAATAATAAATCGAAAAGAAAATATTTAACGCTAGGTTTAAGAACATCATGTCGTTACAAACGACTCTTAAAGACACTTCTATGTAAAACAAAAAATAAAAATGTAAAATATTACTATAAAACTTATTGTAAAATATTAAAAAAGGCTGTTAACGTATCAAAGAAAATTTGTAACAGAAATAGATTGAAAAATTCATACAATAAAACTAAATCTATGTGGCAAATCATAAATAAAGAGACAAACAAGGACGTTCCCAGAAATAGAAATATACGCCTCAAAACTACCGATAACAATACTGTAATCGATCCCAAGATTATAGCGAATACGTTTAATCAATTCTTTGCCTCTATGGGAAATACACACATAAACTCTAATAAGAATAAGAATAAGAATAAGAATAAGAATAATTTAATTTAATAGTTCGAATGTAGGACCGTTGTCGTCAACCCATACCAATAATATAGAAAACACCTTCTTTCTGAGTCCTGTTGAACATAAAGAAATAAATTCCATATTAAAAAATCTTAAAAACAAAACATCCTTCGGTATAGACGAGATACCTCCTAGTCTAATTAAAAGTTGCGCTGATTTAATAACGGTCCCTTACACAATTTTGGTAAATCAATCCTTTCCCGATGCTTTGAAAATATCTGTCATAAAGCCCATCTATAAAAAAGGATCAGTTACGGATATTAATAATTTTCGACCTATAGCTCTCCTACCAACGTCGTCAAAAATATTTGAAACCGCAATGGTAAAACGCCTTTATTCTTTCCTAGAAAAATACAAAATCTTGCACGAAAATCAAAACGGCTTCAGAAAAAATCACTCTACGACCTTAGCTATTTATAAATACATTAAAAACGTCATGGACGAGATTGACAGAAAGAAATATGGAGTAGGCCTCTTGCTCGACATGAGTAAGGCTTATGATAGAGTCTCTTACAGAATTCTTTTGGAAAAAATATATCAATCAGGGATAAGAGGTGTGCCCCACAATTGGTTCAAATCTTACCTTGATAATCGTTCGCAATGTGTAGAAATTGAAAACACTAACTTTGAGACAGGCAAAATCACCTATACTAGATCCGATCCAACTCAAGTGACTGGCTCTATCCCGCAAGGTAGCGTCTTGGGCTGCGTTCTGTTTCTTGTTTTCATTAATAATCTCCCTAATATACTTGACAACCTCTGTGTACTTTTTGCTGATGACATTTCGGTTTTGATATCTTGCTCTGATACTCTAGAATTAAAATTAAAATTAGACTCTACATTGAACAAAATTATGTTATGGCTCCAATCTCACAACTTACAACTCAATCTCAGTAAAACAAAATTAATTCAATTTAAATCCTATCAAAAGACCCCTTTACAAATATCTTACAAATATAGAGGCATCGAACTTGAAACAGTTAACTCAGCTACTCTTCTGGGAGTGGAGCTGGATACTCACTTGAATTGGAAATATCATATACAAAAACTTGAAAATAAAATGTCTTCTTTTATTTATGCGCTCCAACACCTTAAACGTGTAACAGACTTTAAAACCTCCCTAGCAGCATATTATGCATATGCATACTCAGTCCTATCTTATGGAATTATCTTGTGGGGAAACTCTCCAGACGTAAACAAACTATTTATCCTATAAAAGAAATGCATAAGAATACTAACAAATATAGACCAGATGGAATCGTGCAGACCTCACTTTATTAAGCATCAAATATTGACACTAGTATCCATCTTAGTTCTTGAATCCTGTATATTTATAAGAAAACATCCCGAATTTTACTCACCCATAAATAGCATTAAAAGAAATAATAGATATTTAAATAAATTAAAAGTACCCTTTACCAAATTAACATTAGTTTCTTCCAGTCCCCACTTCTTGACAATCAAAATCTTTAACCATATACCTAACTACATAAAAAACATAGAAAAAATTGACCCATTTATTAAACAACTAAAAACATTCCTGATTAACCAATGTTTCTATGACTTAAAAGAATTTTTTGAATATAAGAATGTACCTAATAGATAAATTGTTATTATTGAAATAGATTGTTATTATATTATTATTTTATTAATCTTTATCATATTTTAATTGTTTCATTCATTATTCTTATTCTTTGGATATGCCTAATATTATGTTATCTATGTTTAATTATTGTAATCTCAAAATTATAAATGTAATTAATTTTATTATCATTATTGTAATAGTAATAAAGCCCTCTAGTCTAGTGCCATTGCTATGCCCTTGCAGGGCGTCACATGTTTACTTTTATATTTCTGTAACACCTCGTTAATAATGTGACTTGCAATAAATATATTATGAATTATGAATTATGGACCAGCTAAACGAACGGTCATTTCATGAAATGGTCAATCGTTAGTGACCATATCGTAAAACAGTTACATCGTGTTGCGCTAGAGGCGCTGATGTCATTTTGTAATAGTTTGTTGTTTCATTCCGGACATTATTATTTGTTACATAAGTTCAAAATAATGCACCAATTGCAAGTGCAGTTAAATGAGCGTTAGAGTGTCGTAAGGGGGTGCAATACTTAGAAAAATCAAAACCCAATAGAGTAAAATGGTAATGGTAAGTATGTTAGGTTAGTGTGACAAATCAAGAGCAAACCCATTAAAAAAAAAATTTTTCACTTCTCATGCTCGTAAAGTTCGTGTTTATGTTGGGTATAGGCTGCATAAAATCGCTTTTTATGCTCTAGTGCATAAAGTAAAATCTTCGTCTAAGACTAGTATAGTATTATATTATCTGTGGTCTAAGTCTCAGACTTTAAGACAAAGATCGTCAGGTAAACAGCCACACACGCAATTAAACTTCGTAAAATAAACTTATTATTTCATTCTGTTCCTTCAATTTTGTACATAATCCATGTTAAATTAATAAAACTAGGCAAAATTAATGAGTTTTCTAAGAAATAAGTATTTCAAGAGCATTATGGACTACGATCTAATGCTAAAGTCACTGTGCTACCAATGCCACGTATAAAAAAAAGAAAAAGAAATTCTTCCCGCGAATATGGTGAAGTCTTTATTTTTTCTTTTTTGCAATATTGGTATTTATTTTCCTCACACTCTAAGTGAAAAGCAGAGTGTATTACTTGTACATAAAGCCCATTTTACCCTCGAATTGACTATCCACCTTCGCCTACGGCTCGGATGGATATATACATCTCGGGTAAAATAGTACGTTTTATGCACTTGTTGTACAATCTACTATTTATGACAAGCTTTTTTGCTGACTGTATTTTAATATTGTATTGTCATCTGAACCAAACGTGTATACAAAATTTCAGCTCCATCGGACACTGGGAAGTGGGTTAAATTAAACTTGCAAGATTTGTCCCCCATTAACTAACATACTAACTAACTAACATGGCAAGTTAATAAAAAGCTTGTAAAAACAGCGCGAGCCGAGCGAGTGAAGCGCCAGAATACCATTCAAAAAGAAAAAGTTTAATGACATGGAAACCTTGAAAAAAAATAGTACCTACTTTCATAATATGTTTGGTAATTTCATGAAATAGTCCAATTTACATGATATGGCCAAACATTGTTTAAAATATCATTAAACGTTGTACTTTCAACGATATTATCAATTTAAAAATGATCATTTCATGAAATACGACTATTTCATGAAGTGACCAAAAATAATAGTGGTTAAAGAATGAAATTGGCGTTTTTTGTTTTGTACATATAACTTAACAACTTTTATGATATTAGAAATACATAATTTCTTTAATATTGCGTTACATTAAGACCGTATCGAGCAGCTTTTGATAATTTAATAACCACGATATTTGATTTTTTACATAGAAAAAACTTATCTAGAAAATTACGACTATTTTTGTTTCCAGAATTTTGTACTTTATTAGTTGTAACTTAGTGAAAATATTTTTTTTTGCTCTTAACGAATATGTCATTTAGTAGTTAAATGTCCATAAATACGTGTGTAAAATTTTGTAAAGTTACATAATATTAGTCGTTGAATAAATTACTAAGTAGTAATCTTAGTATGGGATTTTTTTTACAAAAATCTCTATACAAAACGGCAATTTGATATTTTTACCCATAATATCATGAAAATTACCAATTCTATGATTCAAACACGACATCGACATTGTTTGCAAGATTGTATTAGGTATTCGTTATTAATTCAGACTGATATAATATTCCATTCAGTTTCTTACTATTTACTTTACGTAAATATATCAACAAAAAGAAATTCCAATTCTTCTTTTGAAAGTAAAAACATGTCTCTATATTCAATTTCAACTGAATTCTGGAAAGTTTGAATTGAATTTATGTTGTGTCGTTTTACTTTGACTCAGCTCTCTTGAGACTGTCAAAATATGAGTTATTTTCAACTGTTACAATGCATTGTGATCTGAATAAAAACGATCACAACACTGCCATTGAAAAATCTACACAGAGTGTACAAACGATTAATCAATTTGAAATATATGTTGACGTCTAACCGAGCTGGGTTCCACACAATCCTTTAATCTATCGTTTTTTAAATTTTTAGCTTTCTCTCGCAGTACATTTATTTTATTTCTCGATATTTATTGGATTTGTTATAAAATAATGCTTTTATTTGTTGAAGCCAGCTTTGTTAATGGATATATTTTCTAATGCTCAAACCAACTTTGATTCTTCCTTTTCGCCCCCTTCAAAATTTACTTTTAAACGCAATAAGATTTTCTCGATGGTTTAATCAGTCGGATGGTTAAAACGTCTATATGTTACACACTACGTTCCTTTTTGTTCATTTGTTTTATTAATATGGTAAATAGTCATAAGTATATATTATCATATATATCATAGTATAATAGTCCTAACTATAGGAAAAATGTGATAGTAAAAAAACCACATCACATTTTTCCTATACTTTCAGAATTATTGCATTGTGAATGCATAAAATAATTTAAAATCTCAACCTTGTAACTGTTATAACAGTTATAAACTTGTATAAGTTTATAACTGTTCTGTAAAATCAAAAGTTCTGTAAATTTTGGAAACCAACCACCCATTTCTAACCGAAATTAAGTACCTATACCATAGACCTTTTAATCTATGTATGGTGTCACAAACAGACATGTTCAATTGTTCAGATACACCAATATTTGTCTTTTGCGGAGATCAAACCCATCTTATGCACAAAGCGGGTATTCATACCCCATTTTTTATATTGAGAGGAAATACCCCTGCGCCAAAGAGATCGTCAATATTGGTCATAGTATTCATTTAGTAGTTACAGTCTTACAGTATTATTGTTTATCATTTGCAGGCTCATGCAGCAGACATGCACACTGCACTTTATAAATGTGCGGTCGGCTAAGCCCAATTGCCACTGTACTAGGCTTACGTAGATGCATGGGGTGTTTCAGTGTTGCTCTCTCAAAATTTATGTATCAATAAACGCTATAGTTCTCTTCTTAGGCAAGACTTATTAGCAGTGAGTTGTAATTTGTAATTAAAACTTTTACGGATAACTAACGCACGTTTTGTTAATACTTTTGTATGTATTTAAGTAGGTAAGTATTACTTTTAGGGTTTTTGGTTTTCTCTATATTGATCTCTCCTTTATTGAGGCCCCGTGGTCACAGTGACTTGGGAACGTTGAAATGTCTCGGAAAAACCAAAAAACCATACAAAAGTGTTAATAAAAGAAGCGCTAGTTATCCGTAAAAAGTTTTCTATTTCAATGAACTATGAGCGCTGAAATCTATGATTTCTTTATTAAAATTTGCAATAAAAATTGTAGGTTTGAAAAAACGAAACATCTTAGGAAATTTCTCCGTTTCATCGGGCCTCGAAGTACACCATCGAAAATCTCAAAATTAATTATCATCAAAAGTCTCTACCACGCCATCACGAAAGCTGTAAACAAAGATAAGCTGCAAAATTACAATTCCCTAAAAATTCTGAAAGACATTGACACAACAATAATGTAGCAGTATTTCAGCGGCGGAATGCCTACGGCGAGGGAATAAGGCATAAACACATTACTGAAACATGAAATTCATCTTGGAATGGCTCTCGGTCCGGATTCTGTGTGCCCCCTAAATAAGGTCGTTACACTTAGAAGGCGGAAGACCGAAGACGGGGCAACATATTCATTTAAATGCTGGCATTGTTGGTATTTAATTTTATTTGTTACATTCAGCCTAGTAGGGCCTATTTCACAATGTCTAAGTAAGTTCTGTAGGGCAACATGACGGCAACGAGATAGCACGAGATAGTTTGTCGCGCGCCTTCCAACCAATCAGCAGTCACGCGCGCTATCTACGAGCGATCTGATTGGTCGAAAGTAACGCGACAAACTATCTCGTGCTATCTCGTTGTAGCATGTTAGCCCTACTGATTAGCTGTTACTTGACAGATAGTCCATACAAACTGGAAAGTATCTCCTAATTTGTCATTGTGATTTTATTTGTTACATTTACGCCCGAATACTCGTACGCTACTTATCTTTGGGAGCGTCTCAAACATCGCCCTGTCACTTTAAATGTCAAACGTATGAAAGAGATGCCATGATGTTTGAGACGCTCCCACAGATGATTTGCGTTCGAGAATTCTGGCGTCAGCCTCTTAGGGCCTGTTTCACAATGTCTAAGTATGTTCTAATTAGCTGTTACTTGACAAATAGTCCATACAAAACTGTAAATTAAACTGTAAAGTATCTTTTAAGGGCACGTACTTCTAAATTATCGAAATCATAAAATACATTGTTGAAGTTTCATAAACGATCTTGATTATTTTGTGGCTAGAAACACGATATTCGTATATATCGTATATAATTCGTATATTCGTATAACACGACAATAAAAAATTTCAAAAACAAAGAAAATTTTCATTATTTTTATATTTTTTTGGTTTTATACTTAGATTATTAATCTCTAGCTCACGAATAATATATAGAAAAATAGTTAATGACATATTGCAGACTATTCTCAGGCTACTTTTTCGAAAAGTGAATTTATGCTCAAAATAACAACAAAAACATTGAAAAAATGAAAAAGTTAGGTTATTTTCATTACTCTTCACACGTAAGGAAAAAGACAAAGACAGAGTTTTTGGAAGTTCCTGCCCTTAATCTGACATTGTGAAACAGGGTACTTGGAGAGAGTTAAGATATCCACAATTAAAACAAAATAGTAATGAAACCCAAATCGTTTTTTATAACAGCTAGATGCGGATGTAATCCAGTTTCACAGTCGGCCTTTTTTGTTCTTTGCTCCGTGAATTAAGACGTCTAAGTTGAACGTCACGGAGCAATGAGAGACGATTAAACTGCAACGAGATTAATCGTTGAATAGACCCAGTTTCTCTGCATTAAATTGTTTTAATAAAAAATAAGGCTTTAACCGATGTTGAATCAGAGAGGTATATCAATTTAAAGTTACCAAACAAGTATATAAAAAAAATATTACAGTTTTGGAATAAAAAAAATAGACCACACTTTTCATCCTGCACTAAAACGGCCAACAGATGTTCTAAAAACCTAGCAAAAGAACCTTTATTTATCTCGAATACACAATTAATTACCTACAAAAATAAATAAATAACTTCTTACATTCACACCAATTATCTAAGCCCTTTTTAATTTCATTAAGAAACTGTATCATGGAAAACTTGATAACGGATAAATATTTACTTATATACTTTTTGTTTGTAAATACATACTTAATATACATAGTAAACACCTAGAACAACACAAATAGACATGTTCATGCACACAAATATTTGTCTTGTTCGGGAATCGAACCCGAGACCTCTGGCGCAGAAGGTGGGTAGCCTACCCCTGCGCCAAATCGGACGATAAAACTTAAAAAAATGGCTATGATCATTAAGTTACTTGATAGTACATACACCGTATTGGTTGCACCAAACCTTTTTACCACACTTTTATTAGCTTCACTTGTAACTAAGGTCCGGTTGCTCGTACATTTAACTTTTGTTAAAATTGACAAAAGTTAAAATTTAACTGATGTCAATTTTGACATCGGTAAAAGAAAAATACATTGGTTATTTTAGGGTTAAAAGTGTTGTCTGTACTATTTTATTAACCTTCCCTTAATTACTAATGGCAAAATTTAAACCACCCCCACCCTGTCGGTTATTTTGACCGCCGTTAAAACTGTAATTTGACTGCTCGTTAAAGTAACCGCTGCTTCAACAACGCTTTTTAAATTTGACCGCCGGTTAATTTTACTTTAACCATAATTTAACCCTAACCAAGCTTCGAGCAACCGGACCTAAGTCACAATGTAAGAAAATCTTGGAATTCCATTTTAACCTACTTCTAATTGCCGTATTGATTTGAAACTTTGCAAGTCTATATGAATCCGATGACAATACAATAATTTGCTACCATCGAGCTGATCTGATGATGGAGTCAAGAGGTGGGCAATAGAACTCTTCAATGGCTGCTAGGAAACCCCTCGAGTTTAGGCTCATTTGTTTTGTTCTGATGAGACCTATTCGCTACACTTGGTGGTGAGGGTCTGATGATGAAGCAGGGAGGAAGCCAGTGGCACTACTTAATGACCAATAGGAAACACCTTGAGTTTTGGCTCATTTGTTTCGTTCTGATGAGACCTATTCGCTACACTTGGTGGTGAGGGTCTGATGATGAAGCAGGGAGGAAGCCAGTGGCACTACTTAATGACCAATAGGAAACACCTCGAGTTCTGGCTCATTTGTTTCGTTCTGATGAGACCTATTCGCTGCACTTGGTGGTGAGGGTCTGACGATGGAGCAGGAAAGAAGCCAGTGACACTTCTTAATGACCAATAGAAAACACCTCGAGTTTGTGCTCATTTGTTTCGCTTCGATAAGACCTATTCGTTACACTTGGTGGTGAGGGTCTGATGATGGAGCTGGGAGGACCCAGTGAAACTCCTTAATGACGTCAAGAAAACTGCTCGAGTTTGGGCTCATTTGTTTCGTTCAGACGAGACCTATTCGCTACACTTGGTGGCGAGGGTCTGATGATGAAGCTGGGAGGAAGCCAGTGGCACTCCTTAATGGCCAATAGGAAACCCTTCGAGTTCTGGCTCATTTGTTTCGTTCTGATGTGACCTATTCGCTACACTTGGTGGTGTGGGTCTGATGATGGAGCAAGGCGGAGGTCAGTGGCACTCCTTAATGACCACTAGGAAACCCCTCCAGTTTAGGCTCCGTTGTTTCGTTCTGACGAGAAATATGAGCTGCACTTGGTGGTGAGGGTCTGATGATGAAGCAGGGAGGAAGCCAGTGGCACTACTTAATGACCAATAGGAAACACCTCGAGTTCTGGCTCATTTGTTTTGTTCTGATGAGACCTATTCGCTACACTTGGTGGTGAGGGTCTGATGATGGAGCAGGAAAGAAGCCAGTGACACTTCTTAATGACCAATAGAAACACCTCGAGTTTGTACTCATTTGTTTCGCTTTGATAAGACCTATTCGTTACACTTAGTGGTGAGGGTCTGATGATGGAGCTGGGAGGACCCAGTGAAACTCCTTAATGACGTCAAGAAAACTCCTCGAGTTTGGGCTCATTTGTTTCCTTCAGACGAGACCTATTCGCTACACTTGGTGGCGAAGGTCTGATGATGAAGCTGGAAGGAAGCCAGTGGCACTCCTTAATGGCCAATAGGAAACCCTTCGGGTTCTGGCTAATTTGTTTCGTTCTGATGTGACCTATTCGCTACACTTGGTGGTGTGGGTCTGATGATGGAGCAAGGAGGAGGTCAAGGGCACTCCTTAATGACCACTAGGAAACCCCTCGAGTTTAGGCTCCGTTGTTTCGTTCTAACGAGACCTATTCGCTACACTTAGTGGTGAGGGTCTGATGATGGAGCAGGGAGGAAGTAAGGGTTCGGCTCGCGCATCTGGTAACTAATAGACTCCACTTGAATTTGTAAAACTAAATACATACAATCACGCCTTTGAGTTAAAATGTTTACGGGGTGGGCAGACACATGAATGGACTGTGAAATCGATTACCATCCCCATCCATAGCTTGCCATTTGTTAAACTAAAAAGTCAAAAATAAATATGTAGTTTAAAAAACTATAAAAACACACTTTTATAGGAACAGACTAAAAGTAAAAAATAACCGTCTATTCAGTAACTGAAATTATAAAAGCGTGGTGCGCCCTTTGCAAAGCATGCATTCAAGTACTTAATATTGACAACGCGCACCACGCTTTTTAATTTCAGTTACTGAATAGACGGTTATTTTTTACTTTTAGTCTGTTCCTATAAAAGTGTGTTTTTATAGTTTTTTAAACTACATATTTATTAGTCTAATCTTTTAAAAATCGGTTAAGTAGCTACATACATAATACATATTACTAGGTTACATTTTTTCCGCTGACCGCTTTAGCATTTTCCATTACATGCACAGCAGTAGACATAGATCTCTCGCGCACCATGGGACGTCGGAATAGATTGTTGGTCCATTATTATTATAGACGCAGACATTATCTGACCTGGGGCCCTACCATCAGCTATTATGTAGTAACTAGCTGTAGTTTTCGGTTTTAACATCGTTGTAAACAATTTTTTTAATAAATTAATTATATTAGGTAATAATTACATTAACCTAACAGAACAAGAAAAAACTAAGGGCCCTTTAATTGCAATGAAATAGTGCCCTAACTTGCGATGACGTACGAGTAAAAGTTGATTTAACATTTTGTCTATCCTACTTAAGGGCACGTACCTCCAAATTATCGAAATCAACCTATTTTTCATTCAAAAGTAAACAATCAAATATTCTTTATTATGAGCAGATAAAAATATAATGTTGAAGTTTGATAAACGATCTTGATTATTTTGTGGCTAGAAACACGATATTCGTATCGTAACTCGACACTAAAAATTTTCAAAAACAAAGAAAATGTTCTATATTTTTATATTTTTTTGGTTTTATACTTAGATTATTAATCTCTAATCACGAATAATATATAGAAACATAGGTAATGACATATTGTAGACTATTCTCAGCCTACTTTTTCAAAAAGTGAATTTATGCTCGAAATAACAACAAAAACATTGAAAAAATTGAAAAAGTGAGGTTATTTTCATTACTCTTCACACGAAAGAAAAAAGACAAAGACAGAGTTTTTTTAAGAACCTGCCCTTAATATATAAATGTGATAGATGGTATGTATGGATGTTTGTTACTCTTCCACGCAAAAACTTGACAATCATAATTCATCACGCAAGATTTGGTTGAAATTTGGCACACAGCTAGTAAAAAGCCTGGATTAAAACATAGGCTACTTTTTATTACAATATTCCTACTAGAACGAGCACCACGCGGGTGGCCGCTAGTAATACATACCGCTAAGTATAGTAATCGTTTTGGGACATACCTACCTGCCATAAGCTTTATGTGTTTATGTTATGTTGTTGTGATGTCACAAATAAATGTTTTATCTTTCTTCTTTCTTTCTTTCTAATATATTTTATAACAGCGATATACACGCGGGTCCACAGCGCGTCCCATCACGCTTGCAATATTACTTTAATATTGCTATCAGACAATGGTAAGGCCCCAGAACAATATAGTCCGCCTGAATTGTGGCGTGCAAATGGGTAGTTAATCAATACCCGTCCAAAATTATTTATAACACATCTTATAATTCTTCAATATCTGAGGAAAAAAAATATTTAGTTATGTAAGCGTCGACACCTTCGTAGCGTTATTTCGTTTTTGTGGGACAGTTTTTGGAATTTCTTGTCCATTTTTTCCATTTTCAGAGCCGCTAAAACTGCATAACAGTCTTATACAAATTATATACAGACACCTAAAATAGTCTGGCCAGGGTGATGGGTAGAGAAATGTATGAATACTGGTCCTCAAGTCCAATAGCAATAACTGTAGTGTCGTTGGAAAAGTATTTTTAAATGAAACATTATTTACTATGACGACTTTCACCTACAAATATAAATTCGTAATTAATGTTTGTAGAACAACAACAATCCCGATGCTCATTTGTTTTAATTAAACGGTTAATTTTGAATGATACTGAATATTGATGTGGTTGAATTTTAAGCTATTCCGAAAAGTAATTTTGTTGTACATTATGCACAGATAATCTTGAGAGCTCTGTTTGCTAATATAATTAAGAAACAAACACCTCGTGTGCTTACAACAATATGATGATTCGAACTGCGTATATCAAATTGTTTTTTATATTTTTCAGATCATTTTGACTACTTTAGGTCCAGTTGTTCGTACGTTACAGTAAAGTAAAAGTTAAAATTTTAAGTTACTTTAAAAAATTCAAAAAATTCAAAATTCAAAAATTCAATATCGTTTATTCAATTTAGGTTTGTTTAACAACACTTATGAACGTCAATGAAGCTACGCCATCGGTTCGCAAATCCTACGGCAGGAGACCTGTAGCGAGAAGAACCGGCAAGAAACTCGCCAAGGGCTATTTTTTTCTCCCTGTTTTAACTTATACAGAGTCGTCAAATTTGAAAAATGACCTTCACATAATAGTAAGGTTACTTTCCATCACAATACAGAATACCGCTTAAATTAAGTACAATTTTGCTTATTACCTAAAACAGTAAACAATTTTCAACTAAACAAGGAATCAAATAGTTTAATGGACACACTAATCTTAATCGTATTCAAATTATATTATAGGATTAATGAAAAGGAAATTGCAAACTGCGCTGTATATTCAAATTTATAAGTATTAACAAATAAAAGGATTTTTTGAATAAATAAAACAGTTATTAGAAAAATTGCTGTAACTGTAAGACACGGATACCAAAATTACTATGAGACACACCAGCTCGCTCATAAATCTATATAATACTATTATAAACCATATCCCGAACACCTTTAACACAAGTAGACATGAGCAGACCCACCCCACTGGCAGCACCCGTTCACGAGCATGACGCATGAGCCAGCCATCGCTTCGCTCAACCATATTTTAGGGAACGTAACGACCCGACTCACACGACACCACCGCAGGAATGTTTAACGAGAGCATGACATACTTAAGCTACCCGTGTTAAATGGCGAATTTAAAAAAAAATAAACAAAAACAAATGCGAAATACTAGAATGTAAGACAATACAATAAAAAAAATTAAAATTAAATTTAAATTATGACCAAGCCGTTTTGTCCTTTAAGTAATCGTTAACAGTATAATATCCTTTTTTAACGAGGCCATTTTTTATGTGCATCTTAAACTTTTCAATAGGCAAGTCCAATAGACCATCTGGAATTTTGTTGTAAAAGCGTATTCCAAGACCCAGGAAAGATCCATGAACCTTCTCTAGCCTGTACCGAGGCATTACAAGTTTATTTTTATTTCTAGTATTTCGGTTGTGCAAATCACTATGTTTGATATATTCATTTATATTGCAACGAACGAAAACTATGCAATTAAATATAAATTGGGATGCAGCTGTTAATATACCAATCTCTTTGAATTTGTCCCTGAGAGATGTCCTGGAGCCTAGCTGATAAATCGCCCTTATAGCTCGTTTTTGTAAAATAAATATAGTCTGTATATCAGCTGCTGTCCACCATAACAGAATACCATAAGACATGATACTATGGAAATAACTGAAATACACAATCCTAGCCGTTTCGACATCTGTTAACTGTCTCACTTTCCTAATAGCATATGCAGCTGAACTAAGTTTACCAGCAAGCGTCGTGATATGTTTGGTCCATTGAAGTTTCCCGTCAAGAGTTACACCCAAGAAGACGGTTGAATCTACTAAATCCAATTTTTCATCATTAATTTTAATATTAATAGGTTGATCACGTACATTAGGCAAAGCAAACTGGACACACTTTGTTTTCTTTGCATTAAGCTTTAGATTATTTACATTAAACCAAGTAAGAATTTGTGAGAGTGCTTCATTTACATCGTCAAACTGAGTTTTATTCCTGTCAATATTAAAAACCAAGGAGGTATCATCCGCAAACTAGACAATCTCACAAAAACTTTCTGAAAAGAACGGTAAGTTTATTGAAACGAAGGTTTCTCATGCAAAATTAAGTAAATTAAGCTAGTCCTACCTTACTAGAAAATAGTGTCCGTAATCCAGGGGGCTGATGTCTGTCTCGCCGGCGCGCGCCTGGCAAAACGATCTTCACGCAACCCCCGATGGGAAACTCTTATAGCTAACACCTTATAACTACACAATGCCCTAATAGGCAGCTAAAACTTTCCCGGCGCTTTTCAAAGCGAACACACACGGGTCACAAGTCCGTACCCGGACCGGGCGCTCCTAGGTGCAAACGCTCGGGATCTCGGTCACAATACGGGTAGGTAACTGGCGCGGCACGTCGCTACCGAAACACACAAACTCGCCTCACGGCTGCATACGGCGTACTGAGCGCGAGTTGCGCGGACGGTGGTTGGCGGCGCACCCACGAATGAACGTGAATGAATGAATCACGCGCGGCGTGAACATCCCCCTGTCCCGGACAGTAGCAAACTGTCCGCCAACTCAATCTAAGGGCAGGCGAGAGAGGGTAGCGATCGCTCGCTTCAAAACAGAGTCCCCCACCAGGACCTCGGCAAACCTGGGCACACCATCCGACCCCGGATGAAGCTGAACAATGCGTCCTAAACGCCAGCGGAGGGGCGGCAGGTTTGGATCCTTTACCAACACGAGGTCTCCAGTCTTGGGTGGGGTCGTCCTATCCGACCACTTAACGCGTTGCTGCAAAATGTGCAAATACTCCAGATGCCAACGGCGCCAAAAACTCTGCGTAAGCTGCTGGAGCAATTCAAATCGCGAGAGCCGTCCGGAGGGCACTTCGGAATAAGGATATTCCGGCAAGGCGTTAAGCGGTCTGCCAATCAAAAAATGGCCCGGCGTAAGGGCCTCTAAATCATTCGCGTCCGAAGACAACGGACACAACGGACGCGAGTTGAGGACCGCCTCAACCTTACAAAATACGGTCGCGAGTTCCTCAAACGTGAGGATCGTCTCCCCAATAACGCGACGAAGGTGAGTTTTAGCGGCCTTTACAGTTGCTTCAAAAATCCCTCCCCAGTGGGGGCAGGATGGCGGGGAGTACTGCCATCGTACCCCTCTGCGAGAGAGTGTGGATCCGATCTCAAAATTATTCCTATCCAAAAATTCACAAACTTCCTTTAAATACCTATCGGTGCCCTTGAAATTGGTTCCACAATCGGACCTTATTAACGACGGCATTCCGCGGCGAGACACAAAACGATTCAACGTGGCTACAAAGGCTTCTGTGGTGAGGGCACTAACCACCTCCAGGTGGACCGCTTTAGTGGCCAAACAAACGAATACACACAAGTAAGCCTTTTCCGTTCTAGCATTACGAAGCCGCGATGTCTTAACGGTAAATGGCCCCGCAAAATCCGTTCCAACTCCTGAGAAGGGCATCGATTCGTTCACTCGATCGGCAGGCAAATCACCCATCTGGGGCTGCATCGTATCGGCGCGCAAACGATAACACGGGAGACAACGAAAAATAACGGATCGGATTATTCTCCGCGCTGACAAAATCCAGAACTCTCGTTGGAGGAGCGCGGTCAAAGCATTACAACCGGCATGAGCATTCTTTACATGTCGGTCTGTAATCAACAGTCTAACTAACGGTCCATCCTTGGGGAGCAACAAAGGGTGGCGTGATCCGTACGGCAGGTTGGCATGTCTGAGCCTACCTCCGACACGCAGCAATCCGGTACTGTCCAAGAAGGGATTCAACCGCACCAAGGGTCCCTTCAACTTGGGCTTACTTGAGCGCAGGGCTTTCAGCTCCGGTTCAAACTCTCGCTGTTGCGTCACTCGCAACCAATGCAACAGAGCGTCTTGCCGCTCTTGTGGGGCGAGGACCGGAGACAACGATTTCTCCTGAGGCTGGCGACAATTTCGCACAAAGCGCCTCATCCAAGCAGTCACGCCGAGCAACTTATCAAGAGAACTGTAGCGGTCTAACAAAAACTCCATCTGCGGAGCCGCCACCGTCTCCACGGCGTGAACACGCATGCCTAGGTCTGGGACTCTGGCCACAGCCGGGGTGGCAGGCCATGAGCGCTCAGGCCGTAACAACCATGATGGACTCCACCATAGGTGGTGGTCCACTAACTCAGGCGCCTCGCAGCCGCGGGAGGCACAGTCTGCGGGGTTCAATTCGCCCGGTACGTGGCGCCAAATCAACGGGGCCTTTGAAGTCTGAATTTGTGAGACCCGGTTGGCCACAAAAACCTCAAGGGTGTGGACTGAACTCTTCAGCCAACAAAGGACGACCTGGCTGTCAGACCACGCAAATATCGACTCCAAGTCGACACCGTTTCCCAAGGTGTCGGCAACATGATTGAGTAGCCGTACTAAGAGAGTGGCGCCGGACAACTCCAACTTCGGAATGGTTAGCCTAGTCCGAAGGGGGGCGACCTTACTCTTGGCCGTAACTAAGTGTACGGCGACAACGCCTGCTGCATCCACCGTTCGGATGTAAACGGCTGCCGCGTATCCGCTTTCGGACGCGTCACAAAAGCCGTGCAGGGAGGCTTTAAACTTTCCCGAAGGCAGCATTTGCCTCGGTATACAAACCCGATTGACGTCGGGTAGGGATGACACGAACCTCACCCACTCTCGTAGGAGGCTACCAGAGAGGGGCTCATCCCATGACAATTCCGCAGCCCAGAGCTCCTGTAGGAAGCACTTCATCGAAAACACTACAGGGCTGAGCCAACCGTTCGGATCAAAGGTACGGGCTACAGTAGACAGCACCGTGCGTTTAGTCCAGACCTTTGGGTCTGGCAGTTCCAATCTATATGTGAACAAATCCGGGACTGGTCGATACTGGACTCCCAAAACAGACAGCATGTCTGGAGTCTCCGGATTTTCAAAGAGGAGCGGCTCTTGCTGGTGGTCCTTAGGCAAATCTGCCAATAGGTCCGGTGAGTTAGACAGCCACTTCCGCAACTCATAGCCACCAGCCCTCAAGAGCGCAATCAGCTCATCACGTAAGACGAGAGCCTCATCTAAGCTCGAGGCCCCCGTGCAGATATCGTCGACAAATAAGGCCCCCCCCTCAATAAGAGCAGATGCCCGGGGATAGCGAAGCCGTTCGCGCTCTGCGAGCTCCAAAAGCAAACGGATCGCCACAAAGGGGCTCGACCGCAAACCATAAGTGTTGGTGTTCAGCTCGTAAGCCAACATCGGATCCTGGGGATCCTCACGCCAAAGGATGAGCTGGTATCGTCTATCCTCCGGGTGAATCACGGTCTGTCTGAACATCATGCGGATATCGGCCACAAAGACGACAGCGTGCCGGCGGAAGTTGGTCAAAACATCACAGACATCGTGATGCAACTTCGGCCCCGCATGCAGACACTGATTCAACGACACTCCGGTTGACGTGGGCGCTGAACCATCAAAGACCACGCGGATCTTCCCATTGGAAGTCTTCAAAACAGCGTGGTGTGGCAGGAAGTAATGTTCCACATTACGCCAGTCCAACTGCGAGATGGACATGTGCCCAAGGTCCAAATACTCCCGCATGAAGTCTATATACTTCTCCTTGAATGCGGGATCCCTGGCCATCCTACGCTCCATGGACAACAATCTCTTCTCGGCCATCGGTCGGGAGCTCCCTAAAGGAGGGCGAACCGCCAAGAAGGGCAAGCGGGTAATCAAGCGACCCGAGAGGAGGCGCCCAGTGTTGTTCTAGTAGAACAATTCGCACTCCTCGGCTAACGGATCCAACCGCTTGGCAGTGGGGGGTTCCTCCACCTCCCAAAACTTTTGGAGAACGTCGGACAAAGTAGAACCGACAATGGTCTGGCGGTCTACCGACGGGGTCTCTGGTGTCTGTGGTACCTTTCCCATCACCACATGACCCAGCGACGAGGACAAGGCGACAAGATCGGCTGTCTGCAAAACTCGCTTGCTTCCATACAATACACGACCGAGGACATCCGCACCAATCAACAAGTGTATTGGGCCCGGTCGGTGGAAGGAAGGATCAGCCAAAGCCAGTCCAGACGTCAGCTCAATCGTGGATGGCGGCACTCGCACTTGCGGGAGTGGTCCAACCACCTTATCAAAAACTATCGCCGAAGCACCGATCTTCGGCCTTGGCGCGAAGTGGGGGGAGAAGGAGAACTCAACTCGACCAATCGGATCAGGGATCCGCGAGTCTCCCACCCCCCGTACCGCTTCGTGATGCGGCACAAGCAAAAGACCCAGCTGTCGGACAAGCCACCTGGACATTATGCACCCCTGGGCACCTGAGTCCAAAAGGGCACGCACCGTGACAACATTGCCCTTAGGTCCCCAAACATTCACGGAGGCTGTTGGCAACAGCACAAGCTCCGGAAGGCTGGTTGGGTCCGACAGGGGCGCCATTAAAAATTTTGGGGGGGTACTTGTCCCCCTCGCGCCTGAGTCGGCGCGCCAAATGTGGGACGCTCGTACCGGACGAGCGGGTCCCAATCGGGTACATACTGGCCCCGACCAACAGCACTCCTAGGTGCAGGGTAATACCCGTGTGGGGCGTGCCTCGGTACATAGTACCCCAATCGAGGCCTCTCCATTAGGGGGGGGGAGTAGCAAATAGGGCCCGTGCCCATCGCCATCGTGGCGTACTCTTGTGGTACCCCCCTACCCCCGCCCGTGGCGGGGGCGTCTCTCCTATAGTTCCCCCTCTCCGGGGGGGACTGAACGGGGGGGCTAAGCCCCGCCGAATCTCTAGGGGACCGGTTCCGGGCTGCCGGGCCCCCGCCCGTGCGCGAGGAATTCGAACCCCGGTCGCTCCCGGCGTCCTTGCGGTCCAAACAAAGGAGGGGGTGATGCCTCCCTCCGCAAAGACGACAATCCTCGGTCTGGGGACACGCCGACTGCATGTGTCCCCCCAAACACCTATAGCACCATTGGCGCTGTTTCGCAACGGCCCTCCGTCCCTCTGGGCGGAGGCCTCTAAATTTGGCACATTCGTGCACCACATGCCTATCTCCCCTGCAATACCTGCACCGCTCACTCGGTGCGGGGGGAGGGGACTGCTGGAAGGCAGCATAGCGATTGGTCGGGCGACGGGGCTGTTCCCTCGCCGCCACCATACGACCAACACCTGGAACCGGGGCGGGCTCCAGGTGGTCCGTCACCCTACATTCGTCCTCCAAAAAACGAAGGAGGTCCGCGAAGGGCGGGAGATACGAGGCGCTGTCGCCTCCGTACCTCTGCTCGAAACGCCCCTTCATTTCAGCGGGCAATTTGGCGAGGACTATGTGCAGCAGTATAAAGGACCACTGATCCACCGGCAGGTCCAATCGCCTTAGGGAGTTGACCGCTGACAGTAGCGGGTTCAGCAACTCCCTCCGTAACAGGTGTACCCGCGTGATCCGCGGGAGGGCCAAAATCGTGGCCACGTGGGTGTCCGCCAGTAACCGGACATTCTGGTACCTGCTAACCAGAAGCTGGCGAGCCACCTGGTAGTTGTCGTCGCTGATGAGCAGGTGCTGGATTACCGCGCTGGCCTCTCCTCGCAGGGAGGAGCGCAAATAGGCCAACTTCTCGCTAGGGGATAAGTCCCGTCGTGAATCCACCAAACTGTCAAACAAATTAATGAAGCCCATCCAGGCTGACAGATCCCCATTAAAAGTGGGAATCTCCAAAGTAGGCAATCGGCCTAGCAACGCCGTCGGGGTAGGTTTGACCTCCCCGCTCAAAACCGGCTCCCCCTTCCGAACAGCCAGGGCCCTCTCAGCCGCCTCCGTGAACTGGTCAGCCAGCTCATAGGCCTGGGCTACATCCTGCTCCAGCTGTTCCGACACGGCATCATCAGCTGGGGGGTTCTCTAAGTAATACGCGCGACACTCCATGGCGTGGCGCTCCAGGTCTTGCAGCCGAGCTGCCAGCCCGCCATACCGAGCTAGCAACGCGCCTACCCGGTCGGCTCGGTCTATTAATGTGACCGCACAAGCAAGCCAACGCAAAGCTCCTTGGATGCCAGCCCTGGATACGGCGGTCGGATTCGTAGGAGCCATTTATAATCCGTTTTATAAACAAAGCAAACAAAGAAATATAAAAGTGGTAAACATCAACAAAAAAAACAATAGAAATAGGTCGCGTCACGATAATATAAAACACAATTAAAATTCGGACGACATACACGGACCCTACTATTTTCATAAATTATTAGCAACTTACCAATTTCAAGGGCTAACAATATAACGGTATAAACAAAACGTATAGGATTAACGGTATGGCATACCTCGCAAATCAACTACTAAACCGTTATCAACAAACGAAAACAAAACTATTTTTAATAATAATACTCGTAATTTAATACTACTAATAATTAAAACTAGTTCCACTTTTTTAACTAGGCAAGCGGACTCGGAACAAACACTAGTATGTGGTACTAATAAACAACACTTTCGAACGAAACTATTCGTCAAATAACTCCGGACACACAAAAAAAAATATACACATCTAGGCGAGTAAACTCGTAACAAATCACTAGTATGTGGTACTAATAAACACACTTTCGAACGAACTATTCGTCAAATAAATCCGGACACACAAAAAAAAATATACACATCTAGGCGAGTAAACTCGTATCAAAACACTAGTATGTGACAACAATTATATAAGTGTCTATCTATTATCGGATCCACCAAGTGAGAAACATTCGCTTCGAGAATTTACTAGAACAATTTCTTAGTACTTCAAATCGTCTCGGGATCTTCAAATACCCTCGAGATTTCAACAAAAAAAAATAATTTTTAGGTACGCTTTTTAGGTACGCTTTTTATTTTTACTATGAAATTTTATGTAGTTAATTTTAATATGAAAATTAATTATATCAACTAAGCTCTGCTACCAAAAATATGATCACGCACAATTGTGATGACCACATCTACTGTGTTCCACAGTTTATTGAAACGAAGGTTTCTCATGCAAAATTAAGTAAATTAAGCTAGTCCTACCTTACTAGAAAATAGTGTCCGTAATCCAGGGGGCTGATGTCTGTCTCGCCGGCGCGCGCCTGGCAAAACGATCTTCACGCAACCCCCGATGGGAAACTCTTATAGCTAACACCTTATAACTACACAATGCCCTAATAGGCAGCTAAAACTTTCCCGGCGCTTTTCAAAGCGAACACACACGGGTCACAAGTCCGTACCCGGACCGGGCGCTCCTAGGTGCAAACGCTCGGGATCTCGGTCACAATACGGGTAGGTAACTGGCGCGGCACGTCGCTACCGAAACACACAAACTCGCCTCACGGCTGCATACGGCGTACTGAGCGCGAGTTGCGCGGACGGTGGTTGGCGGCGCACCCACGAATGAACGTGAATGAATGAATCACGCGCGGCGTGAACACATTTATATAAACCAAAAAGAGGAACGACCCTAAAATTGAACCTTGAGGTACGCCCATCTTAACATGACAGCCGGATGATTTTTCGCCATTAATATCAACGGCCTGAGTCCTGGAACTGAGATACGACAATAACAAATTTTGAGCATTATTCTTCACACCATAGTGATTTAGCTTCAACAGCAGCGTCTGATGCTCCGGCTACTCAATCCTTTACCTACATTCCTCACCTGACATGCACATAAATATAGATAGCTATGCGTCTACGCACCCGATGACGTAGCATCGGTCTTTGTCGATCACGAGTATTGATTGCAAACGCGCGTGCGCCGCTCCCTATTTTTTTATTGGGAAATTTTCATGTTTTTGCAAGAACTTTCTGCATATGAGTGTTTTGCCTATTGTGTCTGCAAAGTATTTGAACTAATAAGTGTACATACTAGATAAGCTTAACTACATCGAATGGACACTTAAAAGCTGCTGCCACGTGGTGTGAAGTGCTGTACGAATTTTATCCAGGACTGAAGCTATTCTACGAGTACGTAAGTGCATGTTTTTCTTTTCCTTAATTTCAGCTGTTTCCTGTCACTTCCAAAAAGCCTAAAACAGCTGGATTCCCTTGCATTAGTTGTTACAAGTGCCTTGTGTTACGATTGTAGGTTCGTCCATATATTCGCTGATATTAATAAGTACACTTATTTATCTCGCCAATAAAAAATACAGTCCACTAAGTTATTACTTTACCAGCGCCTAAAATTCAGTTTAAAAATAATACTTTTACCGCACAATTTCTTGGTACCTTCGTGTCAAAACCCACCAACCTGTACAGTGGTTACTTTCCCTCAATTTATAAAGTTCATAAAGTTTATTTCTACTTTTATAAATTCCTGGCGTAGCCCAATCACAGAACTTTAACTTTTGTGTACATTTAATAGTTTGAGTTTTGAAACATTTTTGAAACTCATTATTGATCAAATGAGAGAGGTTACCGTACAAGACATCAGGATTGTCATGCTTATAGGGCATTACTAAGATGTTATCTTCAATACTATGTTTAAAATTGTCCAGTCGCTTTTTTGTTATTGGCCTACATACTATAGTCTTAGTTTCATCCACAATGTTTATCTCATATGACACTCTCAATCCGTAATGGTCAGATGTGATATTACTAAAAACCATCTTGCTCACCGGGTCACATTCCGTAAAAACATTGTCTAAGCAAGTGGCAGAGTGGCTAGTTACCCTAAAAGAAAGCGTGACCTATGAAAATAATGCAGAAACAATACAATCTTTGGTTTTGAGAGTTTTCTCCGTTTTTTATCAGTAAATTAACGTTGATTTAACCTGTGAGCCCGGATTAGGCACACTATGTCCTAAACATTTTATCGCCGAAACTCGGATTAGACACAAATGTGTGGCTCAGCAACCACTCGAAAAATTCTGTTATAGTGTCATAAAGTCCTTTTTATCAATATCTATTTATGAAAGCAATAAAACGACTTACTTTTGTATAATTATTATTGTGTTTCTTCTTCGAGTAAAACTTAATTATTTTTAAAATATGTATTTAACTTTTGTATAACTAGCACATTATAAGACTTTGTTGAATCGAAAATGACCGAAATTAATCCATTCAACCCTGTATGTTGTTGTTGTATGTAGGGCAGGCTTACCGGTTTTGGCCACTGTACCGGTTTTGGCCACTTTTTGCTCTAAAAGTTTTCTAAACAACCTTTAGCCATTTCTGATTAAGGCAATTAAAATAAGGTATTTTAAGGTAATAATAACAACCGTTAGAATTCCTTATGTCATAAGATTTTTTTTCAATAAATTCCATTTTCTGTTTGAAAAAATGTTTTGTATGAAAATTTTAAGAAATTTGTTTTGGATGAAATACTTTATAAACTTTTGTTTTTTACAATTAAATTTTTGTTTTGCAATTGACTGGTTTCTAGCGCATTAGAATAGGTATATTGATTTTACCTGGGTTTGGATTTGATTTTTCGCAATACTTACAAAACCGGTACATTTGGCACCTCTCACACATTTTGTATTATATACAAAAAACTATTTAACTTTTTAAAAATTGAAAAATGTACCTTTAAAGCTAGATAAATTATCTATAATTTATGATATTATTTGTGTCTTAAATACCTAAGGCCATCTAGTACTTAGTGCTTAAAAGTCAAAAAATCCTTAAAGTGGCCACAAAGGGTACCTCTGCCCTACATCGATAAACTACCTTCCACAGTCATAATAATATTATGTAGGTAATACCTAAAATTATGTTAAATTAAAGAATTACTGTTTTGCAGTGAGTTTTTGAATTATGAAACATACTTACCTAACAAATTGTTATGCTACTACTTTGGTTTAGATCCCTACGTGATAAATCAAATGAAATCAAATAGTTTTTTTTTCCATATATAAATAGTTAGTTCCTCTTACCTATGCTTGCCATTTGCTAAATCATTGATTAAAAGCTTCGTCACGAAAATAAACAGTCTATTATACTTTAGTACTTCTAATTTAAAGCAACAATTCGCCTAAAAGTTCGTGTAAGCTCATTACGCTTTTAATGCTCACTATGAGAGACTTTCCGAAGCGATGTATGTCTATTATAAACAAAGTTTTACCTAGCCGGCCCACCACACAGAGTTCTAAAGCTTCGACTATGAAACTGCTCACCTTACGAATTTTAATAGACCCACAAGGTTTAGCCAACATGTAACATGATGTTTCCAACCGGGCTATTTTAGACGTTGCTTGTACATAGCTGTCTTTCATTGCTGAAGTAACCTACATAACTTATATCGTACGTATGTTGGCGCGGGACAACCGTAGCTTTCTGAATTATTCATGAGACATATGGACCTAAAGCAGACTGGATTTCAGATGGGAATTTTAAAATGCCTATACCGGTGCTTTAAAATTGAAAATTATTTTATAAGGAGCCGTATAAAGCTGTGGGTTCTTTTAAGAAAATTGGCGCCGTCGCGTCGTCGTCGTGTGCGCTATGCATTATTTAGGCTAGATTTTCTTGCGACGAAGAGAACAGACTAAATTGGTAATGTACCTGCGAGCTCAGTATCATGTCGCATTGCTTTGAATATTCCCTGTATGAGATGCGTTTGTTTTATACCTAGAGAATTGAGAATTTCACTGTTGTTGAAATGTAGATATTTATGATAAAGTTAAAAAATATAACATTTAAGAATACCAATTTAAGAATCCTACTAATATTATAAATGTGAAAGTTTGGATGTTTGGATGTTTGGATGTTTGGATGTTTGGATGTTTGTTACTCAATCACGCCAAAACGGCTGAACGGATTTGGCTGAAATTTGGAACACAGATACTTTGTAGCCTGGAGAGGAACATAGGCTACTTTTTATCCCGGAAAAATGTCACATTCCTGCGGGATAACGTCGTGTAGTCCACGCGGGCGAAGCCGCGGGCGGAAAGCTAGTACCAAATAAGAATAACAATTGCGTATTTGACTAAAAATTTTTTATTGACTTTAAATGTTTATTTAACTAGTAGCAACACAACATAGGTATTTATTTTCAAATATCTTGCATATTTTTAGCGATATAGAGCATCAAACTTACTAATCAGACAAGGAGAGCCCTATAGAAACGTGACGTCACGTTTCTATAGCGCCATACTCTCGCCATAGAAAATTTCGTTTTAGAAAGAGATAGCTAGAGTCACAATTAAGTAGCGCATAATTCGCTTATTATAATACATATTGAATTTCTTTTTTCATATTTGTTATTCAATAATCTTATATTGTCGCATGTCATAATTAAATATTTACATTTCAACAACAGTCAAACACCCAATTTGAATCTGATTCAAGCGAATTATAATCAATTTTGAGCACAGTGCCTAAAATGTAAGATGCCACTTCTGCCCCAGTAGACCAGTGGCCTTCCATTATCGATATCGTCAGTAGAATAGAAAGAAAATGTATGGGATTGACATCAGCGATTAAAATGTCACGTGACCGCTAAAGTCAATCCCATACATTTTCTTTTTATTCTAGATAGATAATTGCCACTTGTCTAGACCCCCTGTTTAGTTTTGACTATAGCTGTATTTTTCTATAACGAAATCTCTGCATGGCGAAACTATGACGCTACTTGGTGACGACACAAAGAGAGTCGTTGACTCTTATTAGAAATTTTGTTAGAAAATCTTATCAGAAAGTTTGATTTTTTTGAACTTTGAAAATATTCAAGGTACATTATCTATCTATACATACATACAAATAAATAAAATTGGAGTATCTGTTTGTAATATTAAAATAACCGCGTTTTACTACATGCATATGATTATACAAAAAAAATCAGCTGTTTCATACAATTTGTTAATACCTACCTGACCAGAATGTATGGAACAGCTGTTTTTTTTGTGAAGTTGCAGAGTTGGCCTCATAGTAAAAGTTGTTCATATTCATGAGTACAATCACCACCTAAGAGGTATTGCACTTATAGAAAAACACCCTGTATATACGGTACATATACCAAAATATCATTTTTTACAATTTTTGTCTGTCTGTCTGTCTGTCTGTCCGTCTGTCTGTCTGTTTGTTCCGGCTAATCTCTGAAATGGCTGGACCGATTTTGACGGGACTTTCACAGGCAGGTAGCTGATGTAATAAGGAGTAACTTAGGCTACTTTTTATCCCGATATTCCCGAGGTAACGAGAATCACGCGGTTGAAACCGCGGGCGGCCGCTAGTTCAAAATAAAAACTTGTTTTGTGTAGCTAACATTTTAAATAACTAAATATAAAAATATCAGTAAATTACCCTAATGCAATGGCATTGGCAGGTTTGTGTTGTCTCATTGGTGAAGTTAAAAAATTGTCAATCCCATAGAGACAAATGTCTTACAAAAAAGAAAAAATAACATATAATATAGGATCTGTAGGAGTCAGCAGTAGTATTTTACTCTAATTAACAATTAACTTCCCAAAGAAAAGTTAAATAAAAATATCTGTTATCTTATTATGACTGACATAGCGTTGTTCACGACAATGTATTTGGACAAATTTAACTTAAAAACATTAAATAAACACACAAATACATGTGACCTTAGTCCTTTTCTTCCCACAGCAAAGCATTACAGTTGTATTATCTCACGAAGGCACTTGAGTTTAACGAGTTTGAACTTTATTGCGTGACTTTGAAGAACCTTGTCGGGAACCTTCGTGAGATAAACTAATTGTATGAAAGACTGGCAACGGCAAGGTCAAAGATAAATGGCATAGACTATACGACCCAAATACTACACGTTGCCTACAGCGGGACTGCGTAGGAAATAAACCCTTTTGAACGTTAAGGCGCTACTCGGAAAAAGTATGGACTCTTTGATATAAAACTACTAGCTGTGCCCGCGACTTCGTTCGCGTGGAATAGTGACTTTCGGCAGCATTTTTAATTTTTTTAGCTAATAAGGTTTTTCGTTTTTTTGTGTATTTATTTTATATATATTAGTTTAGCGCTATGATACCTACCTACATACTAACACATTAAAAAATTATTTCACATAGCCTTCCGCCCGCGGTTCGCCCGCCTGTACTACACGACGTTATCTCGAGGGAAAGTTATATTTTCCCGGGATATCAATTAGTCTTTGTCACTCTCTAGCTCCTAAAATATCCACATACTAAAAAAACACGCCGATCCGTTGCTCCGTTTTGACGTGAAAGACGGATATACAAACAATACAAACAGTATGTCAAAAGAAAGAACTTATCACGGTCAACAACTTCTCTTAAGATGCTATCTCATATAGTTTAACCTGTCTGCTAGGGTTCCACATCAGCTGGCCTAGCATGAACGGCTTTTATCATGCGATATGATATAGCACGTCATGCTGTCTTGCTTACCTACCCCACTAAGGTGGAAGCAATACAGCAAAACGTGCTATATCATATCGCGTGATATAATTATAGTAATGCTAGCCAGGCAGGTGTACCAAGACCTTCAAACTTTGTACGTCAATAGAAAATGCTCATCACATTTAACAATTTTCCATAAGACGGTATTTTTATATCTCTCATAGTTTGGCTGGCCTGCTATGGTTCCACATCGGCCATTTCGATCTTCTAAATAAATTATAGCCTACCTATAAGTTGGCGACAACTAATAGCTATAGAACAAAAAAAGTTTCATTAAAATCCGTTCAGTAGTTTTTGCCTGAAACGTGGACAACAGACAGACAGACAAAAAATTCAAAAACTATATTTTTGGTATCTGTTCCGTTTAAGAAGACCCTTGGTGGTATTTTTTTCTATTTCTTTTCAATGTATACAGCCCCTGTACCGGCAAAAAAATATGGATATGGACATGGGCTTCATTTGACATTTGATGCCCATATTTTGTGCTTTTAAGGGCATAATATGGGCTTCAAATGTCTAATGAAGCCCATGTCCATACCCATAATTTTAAGTCGGTAGCCCCCTGAATAGAATCGCATACAGTTTTATAGTAAGTATGAATTATTTTATTTATTTACCTACTTAATATACACGGTAATTTTTTTATCACCCCGGATAAAATTAAAAGGATTATTCTGCTCGTGAAAACAAACAATTTTTATTATGGGACCAACACTAAAATCGCAAAAAAAAACAGCTATTCCATACAAAAGTGCAAAAATATTTAATCAAAATGTATGGAACAGCTGATATTTTTTCGCGATTTTAGTGTTGGTCCAATAATAAAAGTTGTTTGTTTTCATGAGTACCATAATCCCTAAAAATATCCGGGTGATAAAAAAATACCGTGTATATTACATAAACAGTACCTACGTATTAACACATAAAAAATTTATACCACATAGCCTTCCGCCCGCGGTTTTGCCGCGTGTACTACACGACGTTTTTCCGAGGGAATGTGATATTTTTCCGGGATAAAATTAGCCTATGGGACTCTCCAGCTCCTAAACTATCCACATACTAAAACAAACAGGTCGATCCGTTGCTCCGTTTTGACGTGAAAGACGGACATACAAACAAACACACTTTCACATTTATAATATTAGTATATATTGTATGTCAAAAGAAAATACTTATCACGCTGAACAACTTCTCTTAAGATGCTGTATTTGTATCTCTTATAGTTAAGCTGGGCTGCAAGGGTTCCAAATCAGGAGTACCAGACCTTCGATATTTTTCCGTCAATAGAAAATGTCCATGACGTTAAACAACTTTTCTTAAAACGCTATGTTTGTATCTCATATAGTTTAATCTGGCTGCTAGGGTTCCACATCAGGTGTACCAGACCTTCAAACTTTGTACGTCAATAGAAAGTGCTCATCACGTTTAACAACTTTCCTTAAAACGATATTTTTATATCTCTCATAGTTTGGCTGGACTGCTATGGTTCCACATCAGAAATTGCGATCTTCAAAATAAATTATTATTATTATGTTGGCAAGGACCAATAGCTGTAAAACAAAAAAACTTTCATCAAAATCCGTTCCGTAAACTTTTTTGCCGACGTCATCACACGAAAAAATTCATCCCCTGTTTTCACCCTCTTTAGGGTAGTTTTTTTTACAAACTTTGAATGTCGTATTTATTTATCTAATCAAAAGCCTATAAATAATTTTGAAGCTTCTAGCTTTAAAAATGACGTAATTTCCATACAAACTTCCACCCCCTATTTCAACCCCTTACAGCCCTTTGTTCACATAAAAAAGTAGCCTATGTCCTTTCTCAGGCTCTAGACTATCTCTGTACCAATTTTTATTCAAATCGGTTCCGTAGTTTAGGCGTGATTGTGTAACACACAGACAGACAGATTCACATTTTCGCATTTTTAATATAAAAAGTAAGGATAGGACGGTAAGAGTTGTTATAAATCTGGTAATAAGATATATATTTCTTCATACCTTTATCTAGAACCATATACTTTCAGAAACACGATTTTATGATTTTGGCTCGACACTTTTTATTTTCGAAAATACCTCTAAAAAATAACAATATCAAGATTATTCTTAAATGGGGATACTTAAACTATTGAAAATTGGTTTAATTAGTGGACACCAATAATATTTAGGATCGTACAGAAGCACTTTTTTAAATCGCTATAGTTTTTGAATACGAAGTGATTTTGTGTTTTTTTTGCGTAATCGGCAAAATCGGTCTCGCTCCCGCGCGCGTCGTTTTCTCATTGCTATCTCGCTTTCGCATAATTTTTCCGAGTATCGCCTTAAAGCTTCGGACAAACCTATGAATCAAGCCGCTTTCATCCACGAAAAAGCATGACGCAATAGTCACGTTCCGCCTAGGCTGGCCTAGGTAATGGTACAGAGAGCTAACTTCTGAAACAGTTACATTAAATTATCAATCTTTTTCCCACGACAATTAGGCGTAAAATAATTGGCCGCACAACAACCACTACATAGTATAAAACAAAGTCAGGCGGTGGTTTGTTTTCTATATTTTTTTTCTTATAGGTAATTAAAACTAGTTTGTCCCTTGCTCCGGTGCGGCGGTTACATTTTACCTATTTTAGTTTAATTCTAAAGTTTATTTAAACTTCGTTTTCGCCTCTTTGTTTGCCTCCGGTAAAGGCGTTCTCCAAAAAGTTACTTTTACGTAACTTCTAGTTAGAATAAGAGCAACAAGCGAGTGACGACGCAAGCTTGCATTTATGTTCATTCAAAACTAGCGGCCGCCCGCGGTTTCACCCGCGTGGTTTTCGTTCCCGAGGGCATATCGGGATAAAAAGTAGCCTTAGTTAATCCTTATTACATCAGCTACCAGCCAGTGAAAGTCCCGTCAAAATCGGTCAAGCCGTTTCAGAGATTAGCCGGAACAAACAGACATACAGACAGACAAAAATTTAAAAAAATGTTATTTTGGTATATGTACCGTATAATTATATAATCATAATAATATGCATATAGTAAAAAGCGGTTATATTAATATTACAAACAGACACTCCAATTTTATTTATTTGTATAGATATGTATAGATATAATAATATGAGCAACGCTAAATGCAATGTAAGTGCACAACGAACGTTTCACTTAACAGTGCACGAGCACAAAAAGCGACATAGGTAGTTACAATTTTTTGCTTTTATAATTTTATTTTTAAATTTTAATTTGTGTACTCCCGAACTTCTTCTTTCATTCAAAATGCGTCTATCCATACCACATCCATACACTAACAAGACCTTGTGCCTTCAATCAGTACCTAAAGACAAATTAACAAAGTCACGAATCATTACCATCAACTTTGTAGACAAAGATTAATTTTATTTACTTATCAACATTTTTTTGTAACGAATTTTTTAAAGTTTCGATATAATCTAAATGCCAAGTTTATTGTAGTTTTTTTATTTACTTTTAAACTGACTTACATAAATCAGTGGAATACAATCTTTAAACCGTTCTTGGATATAGGGCAGGTTTACTTACGTGAGTTATGACTTGGCCGCACTCCAATACCGGAACTTAAAATACAGACAAATAGTACACTTTTGACAACTCAATCGAAAAAATAATAACAGTGTCGATGTACCTTTATGGCAAATTGAACTTTCAGGGTCTCATAATATGGCCAGAATTAATAATCTATCCCTAGATAGGGATAGGCATGATCCAGATTAGTTGCTAGGCAACAGTTGCTAGGCAACACCCAGGCGACTGTCGTTAATTCTATGTTATTATCAAACGTTGCATAGCAACCAATCTGGATCATGCCATTCCTATCCCTATCTGTGGATTGATTATTAATTCTGGCCGATAGAG
Organism: Crambus lathoniellus; assembly: GCA_949710035.1. Lineage (NCBI taxonomy): Eukaryota > Metazoa > Arthropoda > Insecta > Lepidoptera > Crambidae > Crambus > Crambus lathoniellus. The sequence goes on from OX453305.1 coordinate 3,787,133, forward strand.
AGACCCCAGTCATAGTGGGAAACTGCTTTAAACCTTCAAGCCCGGGAAAATGAGACAGAATAGAAAAATGGAAAATAAAGTATTTAGAAAAATAGATGAATAGATTTTCAGAATAGATTTTCCATTGTTGCGTGGCCAACAAAAGGTTGTCGCACTGTCAAAGCCGCGCGTTATCAAAAACGGTTTTGCACGTCAACTGCACGTACACTTGAGTAATGCGTCATAGGATTACTGCGATCGGGGCCCTGTAGGTTTTTAGACCAAGGGTAAATCTTATCTTTCTGAGCGTTTCCAGTGTGTAGTTCATAATGATTCTTTCTCCGATTGGTCATGTATATCAGCTGGTGTGCCACAAGGTGGTGTTCTCTCTCCTTTGCTATTTTTAATTTTTATTAACGGTATTTCTAAAGTAATCTCCTCTCCTTTCCACCTCTATGCTGATGACCAACAAATTTACAGACATTTTTGCATTGATGAAGTTTCGAACGTTATTGACTCCTTAAATCAAGATCTGTCTTCCATTCGTGACTGGGCTTCTTCATTTGGGCTTATGGTTAACACAGATAAGAGTCAAGCTTTGATTGTCGGTAGCAGCCGACTTAGGAGCAAACTCGTCTGGGAATCTGTTCCTCCACTTGTTTATGACAATGTTACCATCCCCTATACCGATAAGGTCAAAAACCTTGGACTCGTTGTCGACTGTACTCTGTCTTGGTCTCAGCATATTAATGAAGTCAGCAAACGGATTCACTTTACTTCTCACTCCCTCAAGCGTCTTCAATACTTCCTCCCTTTCAAAACAAAATTGCTGCTAGCACAATCTCTCCTCCTTCCACTTCTCGACTACGCCGATGTCTGCTATCTGGACGTGACAGAAGAACAGCTGAACAAGTTGGAGCGCCTTCAAAATCTGGCGATACGTTTTGTTTGTGGATTACGCAAATATGACCATGTGTCATCATTTCGTAATCAACTCAATGGCTCCCAATACGACTGCGCCGTGATATGCACATCCTTTGCACCCTATTTAAAATCCTCAATGACCCGAACTCACCCCAGTACCTTGTTTCGCGCTTCCAGATGCTTCCTCCTCCCTCTCGCTCTAGGCGGCCTTGTATCACCAAGATGCTTGAGCTACCTAGAAGCAACACCAACTTCCTCCATAACTCCTTTTCCGTTAGAGCTGCAATGCTCTGGAACAAACTCCCGTCAAACATTCAGACCTCTCCGAGTTCCAACTCGTTTAAATGGAAATTAAAAAAACACTTTCTAGCACAGTTGTCAAATGCATAGAAATCATCTGATAACATTTAAAATCATATTTTATATATGTATTATATAAAATATATATTTTATATAAGTATGTATTTTATAATTTTATGTATGTAGGTATATTTTACTATTGTATTATGTATGTAGGTATATGAATTTTTTATTTTAGTAGGTTTTTGTCTTTCTTTTGTATTTTTTTTTTGCACTTTGCATCTCCTACTTTGGCTGGAAGAGATCTCTTTTAGAGATAAGCTCTCCCTTGCATACTCCATTTCTAAAATTGTATTTTTACTGTGTTTATTGAGTGCAATAAAGAGTATAATTAATTAATTAATTAAATCGAACCTTTCGAACCATTTTTTTTAAGTGAGGGGAATGCGTTTACGCATACCCCTCCCGTAGGTGTGTCGACGGTGGTTATGTGGGACTCGCCCAGCCGCTTCCTGACCCCTCATCCTCATCCAGTCGCAAGGACTCGATGTGGGGTCAGGAGGGGGAATACCCACTAAACCCTTCACTACTTGCTCTCACCGCCGTCTTTAGGAGTCGCAATGTGGAGGGCCCGGTGAACCTTTCGAACCCTCGAGAATCCGGTACAATGCATTGGCTTTTGCAATTTTTCCTATATTGGGCAAAAATGTTCCATATACGGGTAAAGAAATATGATGCACTTGAACGTATTCGTATAAGTTGCATCCATCTATACTTAAGGAACTTACTTAACTGTTTATTATATAAAACTCTTGCGTTACTGACTAACTGACAGACAACGCACAGCCGAAACTACTGGGTGCAAGAAGCTGAAATTTGGCATGTAGGTATGTTCCTTGAGGAGTGTACTGTAGAGTAGGTTTATACTATGAAATATGTAGGCTGTGGCGATGTATCTATATAAGCCTCTTTGGAGGGTGTTGTTTTCAAACCACTTAACAGAATAATAATATAGTTTTATGAAGAAAGTGTGGTTTAACACATTCGACGATTGCCCGTCGTTAGGGCATGATGCCTAGTGTAATAAGAAAGAGCTATGGAATAATATTTAAGATCGTTTTCATTTAATAATTACATTTTAAACTGAAAGTATTTGTTTAATTTCAACTCCCAAAAGGATAGGCAGCGGTACGAGTACGCTACAGTACTGAGGCAGCAGTAAGAGAGGATTTTTGAAAAGTCCCTTTTTTACCCCTTAGAGGGTGTGGCGACATCTAGGCGACGCGCACATGGACGCATAACACGGAGCTTCAACCTCGTAGCGACAGATGGCGCTAGCAGTCAATGGCGGACTTATGTGGAAAACCTACATCGCGCTAACAGAAAAATCCTAGCAACTTACAATATATAGAATCTCCGACATACAACCATCGGACAGTTGTCCCCGGGCTAACAACACCCTAGCCCGGAAGGAAGACACACCATCAGTCTTCCTTTATCAGTTGCGCCCATCTCCACTTTGGTGAACCCCTACGGAGCACAAAAAGCACCTTCTCCACCAGCGCCAGCACCGTCTCCACCAGCGCCAGCATCGTCTCCACCAGCGCAGCCATCACTCCTCCCGACCCTCATCCAGCAACCTTCAGCAGTCGTACAGCAAGCCAGCTCAACCCGCCTCAAGGTTCCATCGCAGCATCGTCCGACGCTACCTGGACCTTCGGCAGCACCCGACGGCATCATCCCGACCTGGCATCCTCGCAGCCCACGTCTCTGGAGCATCACTGGGCCCTTACTCCAGCGTGGCAGTTCTGCGCGCCAGCAGCTCGGAACCACCGTCACAACGCACACTCCATCCCGACTCACCGTGGACGTCCCGACTCACCGTGGACGTCCCGACTCACCGTGGACAGGAGCAGCGACCAGCAGAGCCACCCCAGAGACTCACCGCAGACGAAGTCTCGACTCACCGCAGACTGGGGCATCCTACAGCACCCTCTGGCACTTGCAAGCTCACACGCACTGACTGCTGTGCTGAGCTACCATTGGATCGACCTCCGGTCTAGGAGGGGAGTGATGTGGCGACATCTAGGCGACGCGCACATGGACGCATAACACGGAGCTTCAACCTCGTAGCGACAGATGGCGCTAGCAGTCAATGGCAGACTTATGTGGAGAACCTACATCGCGCTAACAGAAAAATCCTAGCAACTTACAATATATAGAATCTCCGACATACAACCATCGGACATTTGTCCCCGGGCTAACAACACCCTAGCCCGGAAGGAAGACACACCATCAGTCTTCCTTTACCCAGTTGCATCATATTCTCCACAAGGGTATGGGGTAAAACATGGTCCACGCAGACGAAGCCGCGAGCGGAGCGCTAGTAAAATAATAAATCGATTTGTCTGAAACTCGTCAACATAAAACTATATCCCGAGAGATTTGCCTATCATGTAAAAGTACAAATTACTATTCTCTCAACGATACGCACATAAAATACTACACAAAAGACTACACTGTAAGCCTCACTTATGTTACCCAGATTCACGGTATAAAAAACTTTTTACGACCGGGAATCTATTTGAGGAGGCATCCAGTATTTTTACATATTACTCTGCGCGTCGTTGACACACACGAACACGATATTACGCACTTTGCCTTATATGTTTGGAGTATTATATTTTATATCGAACACAGGCCTGCGATGATATTTTTCTCTTACTTTCGTCAAAATGTTCATTCGTTCCGGATCAGCCGTAACTTTCTTCGAGTTTATTACTTACTAGCGGCCGCCCGCGGTTTCACCCGCGTGGTACCCGTTCCCGTGGGTAAAACCGCGAGGATCCGCTAGTAATTTATATAGCAAAACAACGTTTGCCGGGTCAGCTAGTATTATATAATATAGTATAGACTAAGCGTTAGCGAAAGTGCGAGAGTTTTGTATTTTTTTTTTATCCACCAGAGGGTAGGACTTAGCTTTCATCACACCTTGTGTTAAGTGATGTTTAGGCTGAAGGTGGAAGCGCAGTACTCCCGGAATCTTCAATCACTGAGGAACTGTCTATCTTATCTCTGTCAGAACACAATAGGATGAAAACATCATTGTTATGGCGTCAGACTTAGATAGGATAGTTGTAGCTAGCCAAGAACATGTCCTACCACCAACCAAATCGAATACAATATGTACCCCCACTGGGAATTGAACCCGGGACCTCTGGGGATGAAATCGGTGGGGTGAACCACTAGACCACAGAGGCGGTTAGAATAAGAGTAGTAATAAGTTGTAATTTTTTTCTAATGTTAAATGTATCTTACTAAATTAGTAAATGCTGTCAATATAATCAAAGACATTATGAAAACCAGTTTGATAAAATATGTTTAATAAAATAAACTTTTATTGTTTCCTGAAAACCAGAAATATTAAAACCCAACCGTATACGGCAAAGGCAGGTCGTGAACGTTATTACATGTTTATCAGCAATTTAAAAAGTAACACTTTAAGGCTCTAATAGAAAAAAGTAGATAAAATACTTTTTTCTCACGACCACATTAGAGCACGGATCCTTAAATCTTTTACCGAAAAAAAGAATTTCACCCAACCCAACGGTCGAAGACAGGACGTGGGCTCACGTGGGGAACTAGCGCCGCCAATCTAATTTGTTCCTGACAATTTTATTAGCTATCGGTACATTAAAACGTCGTCCCCTAAGTAACAACGTAATACCTTTTAGTAATAATGGTCCTACACGCACTTAATGTTCTGATGAGATATTGGGATAAAAACTGACAAAAAAACACGATGATGTACCTATCATAAATGGACTTGTACTGGAATACGGGTTTAAAACCGACCATTTTAGAAAACTTAAGAAAGTTTTTTATAGTCGTGTATTATGAATAACTGTTCTACACGCATTTAATGTTTTGATGAGATACTGGGATAACAAAGAAACTGAAAGATGGTGTAGTGGTACGGATCATGTCTAATAATTAAGGGGTCGGAAGTTCGGACCCCAAGCTTAGCATCATTTTACAATAATAAGAAGATTACAATAAAATATGCGCCCAATGGAAAATATATATAAATACATTTCTTGGCGTTAGTTTGTATCATCATTTCATCATAAATTGTTTATTGAATAACCAGAAAATCTATCTAACTAGTTAATATTATAAAGAGGAGGATTGTTTGTTAGTTTGAATTGAATAGGCTCCGAAACTTCTGGACCGATTTAGAAAATTCTGCGACCAATTAGAAAGCTACATTCTTCCCGAGTGACATAGGCTATATTTTATTTCAATATTCCTACGGGAACGGGTACCACGCAGGTAAATCGCGAAGATCCGCTAGTAACTACTAAATCTATTAAAAAACCTCTAACATTTTATCTGTAAAACGAAACATAAGCAAACTCCAAAAATCATACCACTTCGTTTGTAAATAAACATCTCTCAGTTCACGTCACATAATTCTCATTAACTGCCAAAGGCTCAATTCAAACAAGTCCCCCAAACGAGATCTGACTCTATGATTTACCTCGTTAATGAGAGCACCTGAAATTAGCGAGCATACTCAAAAGTGGGTACATCTCGCCGAAGACAAAGTTAATAGGGATAATGTGAGTATAAATGGAGAAAGTTAACTCATTTAGTTGCTTCTTCTCGTCCATGGCGCGTGGCTGGAAGACGCATCGAATGCCTAAGCACTTTAAAATCACCCCCTTTTTGGAAAATTACTTGTCTAACGTGACTCGAATGAGGTGGGATCTCAGAGTAGGTACCTGTAGTACGTTGCTTGGCACAAGTTTCTTGTGTATCTGCAGTGTTGTTACTGAAATTGCTTTTATTACTATTTTATGGCTTTCTGGACATAAATGTTTAATTGGCGGTCGTTTCGTCTTCTTTGATTTATGACCCGCTGGCTTATCGCGTTGCGTTGAGCTAAATAAATAAGAGGATACCGAGGCTATTTTCTTTGTATTTAAGGTTTTTTCCGTTTCACTGTGGAAAATTAATTTATCTTAAATTAATTTTCCACAGTTCTTTAAAATTTTCTTTAAAATTTTCAAACCAAAAGTTAGTTTATATTTGTCAACTTGTAAACAAAATAAGTATTTGATATACTAAACATATTTTTGTTTATCGATGTTTAAGGGCAGGATCTTCCAAAAACTCTGTCTTTGTTTTCTTTATGTGTGGGTCAGGCCGTAGATTTTGCCACAAATAGCGCAATGGTGACGCAAAATTTTCTACGAGTCGGTCGCACAAAGTGGTGCAAAATGGTAGCGCAAAATTATTAAGGAGCACGTACATTAATGTGATTTTATTTAACAAACATGTACTAACAAGAGGTATTGCATCAAACTAGAAAAAGAAACACGATGATGGTATGTAAGTATGTTTAATTAATAATTAACAATAATGTATTTAAATTTTTACTTTTTTGCATTCACAATGCAATTTTTATCATAGAAAAATGGAAAATAAAGTATTTAGAAAAAAGTATTTAGTTGTGAGACGGGTCGATTTTTTCTAAATACTTTATTTTCCATTTTTCTAACAATAATGTACCTATGAGTAATTCTTTTTTATATATTGCGCACAATGAAAAGTTAAACAGGATGACAAAACTAGTAAGTACCTATGTATGATTTGTTCAATTTACAAAAAAAATACATTCAATTTGTTAGATGGAGGTATTTGGTATTATTCATTATTAATTATATAAATATAATACAACTTTAAAATTCATTTCAACTCTTTTCAATGTTTGAGAGTCCATTACTTTGACTCTAGCAACAACCTGCTTGAAGTATCACTTTTAAAAGGACCTGCCAACCATTAGGATGCCAAAAATAATAAAAAAATAGATCTGTCAATAAAAAAAAAGTTACATGGGTTTAAAAGTTAGTATGAAAGTGACGAAATTCCAAAACTTATAAAATACAAAATAAAAAAACTTTGGACCTAGGTAAAATCTTTGAGGCTGGTTAGGTAGCAGACCACCGCACCTACCCCTATTTTCGTATGTTTAACGTTCTGCCGAACACCCTGTACTTATAGAATATTAATAAAATCTAACAAATCAATTAATAGTAATGCTAGTCATGTTTTTTAGCGGAATTATAGCTAAAAGTAATTTCAAAATAATAAAAAACTTGAAAACCTTGTGTGCATGCACTATTATTCAATAGCGTAAAATAAGTGGCGCAATTTCTACGCAACCGGTATCGCAAAGTGACATAAAGACAGTTTTGCGGAACCGAGGCGCAAATGAAATCGATCATAACTCTTAAAATATACTATTTAACAAGGCTAGTTTAACATATACAGATCACACACATCTAATTAAACCATGCGCAACAACAATTATAAGTTTTAATCAAAAACTTACCTTGAAATCTCAAAAAATGCACTCTGCAAAGTAGGCGACACTTTTCACTTTGATCGGAGTTGACACCGAAATGTCAAAAAATATGGTCGTCAACGCTGCATTGACCATAGAATACGATACTTTGGTGATGCCAGCACTCAAACAAAATCTTAATAAATGTTTTAAAACCATAAAATGGGTGAAAATGGTTGCGCAATATAAGTAGCGCAAAGAAATGGTTTTTCAAAAAAAAAATCTTATTGCCGAAAATTTATCTTTTTTCTTAGGAAAGACGCAAAGATATTAAAGGAATGGCAACCTTATTATTATTTTATAACGTCAAATCAAACAGCTCATCAATAAGTTAAAAAATGATAATTTTATCGATGTTTAAGCTGTACACCTACCACTGCGGATTCGCGGTTTTTATAAAAAATCCGTCACTTTTGGGAAGGAAATGTCAAATAGTTTTCCAAATATATAAACTTATCCAAATATCTATATCTGCCTTGGTTTGCTATTTTTTAGGAAACACGATGATAAGATTGAGACATTTCTAAGAGTACTATATTTAAAATTATATGAGGCGGAGACTTTTGTACCCTCGAATGTGGCAAAATCTACGGCCTGACCCGTGTAATGAAAATAACTTCACTTTTTCATTTTTTCAATGTTTTTGTTGATATTTTGAGCTTAATTCACTTTTTGAAAATGAAACCTGTAAATAATCTTCTATTTGTCATTACCTATTTTTTATTCGTGAATTTGAGATTAATTATCTAAGTATAAAATCCAAAAATATAAAAGTTATGAAAATTTTCTTTTTCTTTGAATTTTTTTTATAGTCGAGTGAAAATACAAATATCGTATTTTTAGCCACAAGATCGTTTATCAAACTTCAACATATAGTTTTATCTGCTCAAAATAATGAATATTTGATTGTTTACTTTTGCATCAAAAATAGGTTAATTTCGATCATTTCGAAGATCCTGCCCTTAATTAAAAGGGCGCTAAATCCTTCACTTTGAAATTAAACCTAAATTTAAAGTAACTGAAAAACATTTTACGAGGAAACAAAGATGGCTTCACGTAACTGTATTTATTGCCTCACTAATTAAGCTCACTTTTAAAAACTTGCAAAAGAGTTGAAATTTTAACGTTCACAACACCAAGCAATCAGACTAATTTAAATAATAAAAACCGGACTCCGTGCCGAAACCGTTGAATTTCAACGTAACACCGCCGCAAGAGAATATTTCACGTGCGTATGGCAGACGTCGAACCGGGCCAACGGGGAAATACAGGAATGTTGTCATACAAATTGTCAGTTGAAAACTGCGGTAAATATTATGTAGCTGGCGACTCCTGAAAAATGTTATAAGAAAACACCTACCTATGTTTATTCGGTTATCTACGAAAAAGTCTGATACTACATTTGTGTTTACAAAAAAAAGACATTTATAATAATTTACACACGTAGGTACTACAACCACAACCACACCACAACCACACCACGTGGGTGGTGCGCATTTTGTATTGGAAATTAATAGTACAGTTTACATGTAGGTACCACATTTTGCCGTCATTATCGACCGTGTGAGTGATACCAACCACAATAACCACCAGCAACGACACTGCAAAACTAACGGCCGCCGGCCACATCGCATACAACGTAACCAGATCACAATTTTACTAGCGACAACGCAACCACATCGACATTTTGTCTTTCTTCTTTTAGAGTTACACATAACAGAAAACTAAATTCTAACCGAATACAAAAAGAACAACCGGCCGAAAATCTAACATACTCGTCGCTTCGCTCCTCGCACCTACCAATCACCTATCTTTTTTTCTTTCTAATTGTAATTGAATAAACCGCAGGTGAGTTGTTTATTTATCATGCAAATATTCCAGCGCTTAGTATTAACAAACAGCTGTTAGAATACAAAATACGATAGAAACAAAAAAAAACTTTATCAAGCCGGGTTTTTATTTATTTCAATAATTTTCATTAAATTGCCCTCTCATATTGAGCATTTTCCAAACTTCCTGATGGGTGCTATAAAAATGCCCCATTAATTACTTGGTCCATAACATCGATATATTTTATTAATTTCCTTGCATATTTTAAAAACTGCATTTTAGATTTTTATGGTCTTGGTTTGGTTTCCATTTTTCCTACAAAATATTCGACAACACATTGATTTAAAATACCCGGCTCCTCTGACCAAAAACAAGATGGCTGCCAAGCGCGAAAAAGGAAATTGCACCCGTGAATGTGGCCCTTTAGCAATGGAAACTCCGACCGCAGGGAATTGCTGTACATCGAGAGGTTTACAAATACCAACTACTGAGTTTTAAGAGATTTATCTGGACATAACAAATAAACAAATGTCCAGAGCAAAATTAGGTGCGGTTAATTTATTTTCTTCTAAGCAACAGAATAAATGTTAGTCTTGAATGAAAAGATTAACTTGTTTTGCTTATCTTTAAAAACATCTTTGGTAACGTCAGTTGCTTGCTAGTAGTACCACGTAGTAGTGTACTTGACAGATAATTTTGCTTGAACTTCTGGGTCCAAAGTTATGTTGATACGTAAAGTATTCCAATATACAACGTGTTAATGCAATAACCGAAAAGCCCATACCTACACCCCAACCAATTTATTTTATATTAAATTGAATTCTATTGAAAAAAATATTTTTTTCAAAAGTAATTTTCCAAGTTATTCGTGTTCATAGGTCTCCGTGACTTTCCGACAGATTTTAAGCTCTACTATGACGTAAGAGAGCACGTGACAGGTCGTGCGCGTATTGAATGAATAGGCAGTAGACACAAACATTTTTAGAAGCGGCAAAAAATAAAAACGTTTTTTGTAAAATTTACCCCTATCAAAAATGTTTTGGATCGATTCTACTCTCGATTCTGAACAAACTATTTTCTCAGTTTAGCTAAAAGTATTCGAGTCCCATCGGAGCTGGTTGTGAGACGGGTAGATTTTTTCTAAATAAGTACTTCATTTTCCATTTTTTTATAATAAAAATTGCATTGTGATTGCAAAAAAAACTAAAAATTAAAATGACAAGTATTAACACGTTGTATACACTCAGTTGATTTTGAGTTGTCACGAATAACCAGTGCCCCGATCGCGGTAATCTTATGACGCATTAGTCAGGTGTATACATACGTGCAGTTGACTTTCACGCGACGTGCAATACCGTTTTTGATAACGCGCAATGTTGACAGTACGACTACGTTTTCTGTTCCGGTGATGATCTTTGGAACTAAAACAGTTTTCATACGACGCGACACTCTATTTTGACAGCTAATTTCGTATTGCAAGTGGCTCCTCTGTCACGGATGTCACCGGAATAGACAGGATTGTGGGACTATAGGTTTGCGTGACGTGTGTGTCGTTATGTCATTACGGCAATACGAAGTCAAACGTCATGACGCAAACGTGGTCAAGACGCGCTGTACAGAACTACCGCGATCGGGGCGCAGGGAGTTATTGGGCCAGGGACCATCAGTTTTTTAACCAGAACTTTCTCTTAAAACAGGTTAAGCTGCTCCTCATCTATCACCTTACAAATTTCCAAAGCACACGGCATAAATAAATCATTAGTTATAACCGAATATTAAAAGGTAACAATATTACTTGCTCCAACTCGTAAGTTAGCAAACATGTTCCTTGTAAAACAACCACCTCTGTTTACAAAGACGAAGTTGCCAACTAAACGGTGGATCTAGAGGCCTTCGCGGTGCGTGACGTAACAAATAGGAGGCCACTTAATTCACAAATCTGGTGCCAAATTTATGCCGAGCCGTATCTCTATAATGCCGCACCCGTGACAATGCGTACGAATCGAACCTCACTCGGAACTGTATAAGTCGCTTGAATCAACAACCACTAATCCGTTACGGCGCTTGTAAAACAGCGAATTATTAATATTGGGAAGCAATAAAATTTGCTAGAAGTTTGGCCTGAAAAAGTTTTATGAAAGAAAAATGAAATAACATTCATTGTCCAACATATACACCACTAAATTTTAATTAGTAAAACGACTTTAGGGGATTATAGTGGGTGGCCATCAATACGAACAGTTTTTACTATGGGGCCAACCTCGGAATCCAAAAAGTACAACATCGACTCGACTGAAATGTTTTCTGACTGATTTTTTTTCGCGATTCCTTGGATGGCCTCTTAGTGAAAATTGTTCGTATTGATGGACACTATCATTCCCTCAAATCTTTGTACTAATTAAAATTAAGAGGTGTATATTAGACAGGATAAGATAGACAGCAAGAAAAAGGAAAGAAAAGTGTTGATGTAAGGAGGTGTGTGTAGCCAATAAAGGACCCTGCCTCAGGCTGTCACCGAAAAGCTTCTAAGGGCCTAAACTGAGTAAAGCGGGCGTCCGCGACGGGCACACGTCGCGGGTCTCCGTCCGTAGACACGCGCGCGGGCTCCGTGGAACCGCATCACATAGCGCTATTGACTGAACAAGCCCGTGCGTGCTACCGCTGGCCCGCTGGCGGACCCCGTCGCGGGCACCCGCGCGGGCGACCGTCGCGGGGAAACGGGCCACAAGGCGCGGGCGCGGGGCCCGCCTCCCCGCGACGGGTGCCCGCGACGACGCGACGGGGCCCGCGACGGAGCACTTTTGTATGGAACCGCGCGGGCGTCCGCGTGACGCAGTTTAGGCCCTAATGCCCGGATACTCGTACGCTACTTATCTTTGGGAGCGTCTCACACATCGCCCTGTCACTTTTAATGTCAAACGTATGAAAGAGATGCCATGATGTTTGAGACGCTCCCAAAGATAATTAGCGTTCGAGAATTCGGGCGTAAGTCACACACAGGTGGGCGTGACAAAGAAGCGCTCTTTATTCTGACAATAAAATATAATAATTCTTCAAAACCTAGATTGTAACATCAATAATTTTATCAGTTCTGCCTGAAGAAGATTTTATATTAATTTATCTTCCATACCTAGTTTGTAAGTAGTACCTACCTAAATAAGTATCCGAAAGTATTCTGTAACATAGACTTTACATGGAACATAAGAATAAGAATAATTTATTGAGACACACAAACCAAAAAAATGCAGATTAAAATTAAAAACAAAGTTACAGTATGTGTTTAGCCAACTAGGCCCCCACCTCAGCATAATGTTGCGACATTCTGGGGGACATATTAAATACTTACCTTTTTTTATAGTGAGGGGAATGCGTTTGTAAGTGTGCAGACGGTAGTTATGTTGGACTCGCCTAGCCGCTTCCTGACCCCTCATCCAGTCCCAAGGACTCGATGGGGAGTGAGGAGGGGGGAATACCCACTCATCCCTCACTAGTTGCTCTCACCGAACGTCGGAAGGAGTCATAATGTGGAGGGCCCGGTGTAACAAGCTCCCCCTGCGACTCGGCGGTTGGCCCGGTACACAACAAACAGGATTATTTATTTATTATAAATAAATAAATAACTATTGGACACCATCACATACATAGTTCCAATACCAAACTTCAGTAGGTTGAGCACGAGTCACTAACGTCAGTGGAAAAAAGGCTTAAGTAATCTTACTTTTAATAATCGATTTTATTTTATTTTTAAAGTTACATACATCAGCAAGTAATAATAGTAGATTGTACAACAAGTGCATACAACGTACCATTTTACCCGAGACGTATATATCCATCCGAGCCGCAGGCGAGGGTGGATAGTCAATTCGAGGGTAAAATGGGTTTTGTGTACAAGTTATACACTCTGCTTTTCACTTCGAGTGTGAGGAAAATAAATAAGAATATTGAAAAAAAGAAACAATAAAGACTTCGCCATATTGGCGGGAAGACTTTCTTTTTCTTTTTTTTACGTGGCAGTGGCAGCACAGTGACTTTAGCATATATCGTAGTCCATAATGCTCTTGAAATACTTATTTCTTCCAAAACCCATTAATTTTGTCTAGTTTTATTAATTTAGTAATTTAACATGGATTGTGTATAAAATTAAAGAAACAGAATGAAATAACAAGTTTATTTAACGAAGTTTAATTGCGTGTGTGACTGTTTACCTGACGACCTTTGTCTTAGAGTCTGAGACTTAGACGAAGATTTTACTTTATGCACTAGAGCATAAAAAGCGATTTTATGCAGCCTATACCCAACATAAACACGAACTTTACGAGCATGAGAAGTGAAAAAAATATTACAAAACTGTTACTGTTTCAATGTTAAGGAAATTGGAAACAACAACGGGTATTACCTACATCCAGATCTGAGGAAATATTGAAAAGTTCGTTTTCAGTAGGTATATACCCGACCGGGATTCGAAACCGGGACCTCCAGAGATAGCGGCACCTTGAAAACCGGTGCATATACCCCTCAGCCACGGAGGTCGTCAAAAACAGTAATGATCATTATTTTAATTTTTAGTTTTTTGCATTCACAATGCACTTTTTAATATTGCAAAATGGAAAATGACATATTTAGAAAAAATCGACCCGTCTCACAACCAGCTCCGATGGGACTCGAACCCACGACCTTTCGCTTTCCGGGCAACTGCTCTAACCACTGACGACTTGACGACTTGACGACTCCGTAGCTCAGGTTAGAGCAGTCGCCCGGAAAGCGAAAGGTCGTGGGTTCGAGTCCCATCGGAGCTGGTTGTGAGACGGGTCGATTTTTTCTAAATATTTCATTTTCCATTTTTCAGTAATGATCATTACTTGAATAATTGATCTGGACTGGATGGGTAACGAACCCACCATCTTTGGCACAATAGGGATGATTACTACTTACTAGCAACGCTATATAATTTGGTTAAAAATTACAATCAAATATCATTAAATTGAGGGAGGACAAACAAACAAAACACCTATTACAAAAAACTAAAACTTATGACCCGCGACCTGCGATTAATTAGAAAAAAAGAAAGAAAGAAATACATTTATTTGGGACAATACGACATATTTAGAAGACAATACATTATACCTATCCTTTTGTCGCAAAACGATCCTGACTCAGCATAATGCTTGGCTTCTAACCAGCGCTGATCTTCCGTCGGGACCTCAGTGGGGCTGGGAGACAATTAACAAGTCTTAAAATTACTGTGTATTCAAAACCGCACAAAAAATTTCGCCTATTCTAATGTATGGCGGCCAAAAAACTGGCACAGACAAAAGGTAAAAAGGAAAATAAAAAAAAAAGTTCTATATACTTACTAATTTTAATTAGCAAATTTTTTACATCGGTTAAAATGCTAGTAGCTATTGACATAAAACGTCACGGTAAAATTAAAGTATTATTCGGCGCACGTGCTCCTATCGTTATTGGACACCTGAAAAATGACGGGAAAAATTGCATCACATCATATTTCAATATGTCCCAAAATTTTTATATTGTAAAATATGGAGCTCTTCACTGAGAATCCATTGGTAAATTAACTTGGATAGGAAAATGAATGTTATATAAATGAAAGTTATAATAATAATAACACATGTTATCATTTTAAGTAAGTATTAAGTCCACCTTGTATAATTAATTTTTTTAATATTTTTTTATTTTTTATTCTTTGGTACAGCAACAAAATACAAATCATTAAAGTACTTACACACTAATCTTACATAAAATTATACTAAATTTGCATTTCAATAAAAGCTGCGCACAACATTTGATTGGAATTGAATTTAGAATTTACGAGTAGAAGTTACTTAAAAATATGAATTTACTTTAGTTAAGAGTTCTAGTTTATGTTATTCTTAATAGTTTTAACAAAAGTTTCAGGAGTCTGATGAAACACATCAAGCTCTTTACTTAGGTTATTATATTGCCTGCAAATACGTATCAATGGACTATTCAGAGACACATTGTTTTAAATGTAATTCGATAGATTTTAGTCTAGTACAAAATCGTATAGTTTAACTGCGCAAATCCCCAATACATGATAAATGAAAAAGGAAAGGGTCTAGAATTTTTTTTCCGTGTTCTGTGTGTGGTCTAGAACTTTTAAAATGTCACCCGCAAGCCGTTTTGGCGTGATTGAGTAACAAACATCCAAACATCTAAACTTTCACATTTATAATGTTATAGTAGGATAGTAGGATACTCGGTATGTTTTCTATTCTCACGTAAACACCTTTACTTAGATAAAACGTTATTTTTAGTAAAATGAAACAACATACAAAAATACCAAAATAAAGATACTTGTTCATATCCGCAGTTCAAGTTATTCTAAACAGCATCCCCAATACATACGTGGGTCAGAAAAATCATCGAAGAGGGAAAACCCCCAAATAATCTCATTGATATTCTGAATTATTAATAGAATAATTCCCAGGTACCCCGTATTTTAGCGCGAACGTTGGCGAGCAAAAACAACATTTATTGGATCCTCTTAATGTAATAAATTTATTTGTCAGAGGTTTGCAGAAACGAGGCCATAATAATATTGTAGATTGTGTCTATGTTCAAATAATATTAATTTGTATTATGGTTTACATAATTAAATGTAGACACAAAAAGTAATTTATGATAAGTCTTTGTTGCCAGGCTGTTTGAGCTATTCACGCATCATCTTTAGAACTTAATTAGGAAAATTCTGGTAAATGGTAATAATTGTAACTTAATATTTTCAATTATAAAGATAGTGTTAAAGGACGATGGGACAAAACGTCCCCCAAAACCAACAGATTTGAAATGTATCACAGGTGAAACGTATTAATACATATAGTGACAACTTTTAACTATGGCGACATCCCTCAAATGTGTGGGAATTCTGGGATAATATTATTTTAATATTGTTATTTACTACAAAAGTAACACCTACGTTAATAAAAAAATCTTTGATTTTTACCATTTCTAAGCGACTTCTTCTCAGTTTTATCTGTGTGTATGTATGTATATATATATATGTATGTTTGTCCGCGATTATCTTGCGTATGACTGAACCGATTTTAATGCAGTTTTCAGGAAAGTATTTTGTTACATTTAGGAGTAGGTTTTGGTATTTTAACCGACTTCGAAAAAGGAGGTTCTCGGTTTGACTAAACCCCATGGATTTTGGCATTGAAAATGGCTATTAATCTCTTTATTATGAAATTGTTGACATACATAAAAGATCTGTTGGAGGGGGGGACAGGTCCCATACAAATTTGCCCATCCTACTTGTTCGGAAAAGATCGACGTTTCTGAACGCAACTCTAATGTCACGTCAAATTGACATTAGCTGTCACTTGAAGTTGACAGTGACACTTGATTGAAATTCTCGTGGCAAAAATGTCGGATTAATTTTGCTGAATTTGTTAAAAATCGCTCGCGTTGAATGTGCCTGGCATATCGAGTTTGAAAAATCTTAAATTATCCTGCCGATCCCGTGTTGTACGACCACGATTTTGATGCCATCCTGATGAGTGGCCGGTCGCGATGCTTTGAAGGATAATCATCCACCACACGTGTTGTTGCAGGGGCAATATATATCTTGACAAAAGGCTCCTCCGTGTAGTGTTGAAACGCCCAGTGTCTTGTGAACGCTGTTATTTGTGTTATGAGTGAGGTGACTAATTGGTAAGGTCTGCAGAAGAAGACGGAGCCACAGGGGGGGCCCCCCTCTCCCCACGCTGCCCAGGGACTTTCTACAGCACAGACCACAGTATGTAAAATCACCTTACTTCACATTCTCTCCGCTGTGTATCGCAGTCCTATTGTTCAGTTACATCCCGGCTGAAACCAAGATTTGTCCGGAGTCTATACTCATGATAGCCTTCCACTGCGCCAATGCTGACTCCGCGGTCTAGGCAGGGGTGTACTGAACATTTCTTGGTACCAAGAGCGTAGCTTGAAGGCCTGAGAGGCCCACGCCAAAACTTTGTATTAATCAGTGCCGTTTGATGACCCAGTCTGGTCCGGACTAGATTAATTTGTACTTGTAAATGGTAATTAACTTGCATTTGAAAAGTAAAGGGCATTCCTTTGTTATTGGTTCCATGTCTTGTAATTAATTGTCATGTATTGAAGTTCCAAAATGTAAACAGATACCTTTCTTTGTTCATAATAATTATTATTTAGTTTTGTCAGCAAACTTGAGTTGTGAATATTGACAAGTTTGTTGCTAAAATAATAGCTAATAAAAGGTCAGCTAATAAGTTTGCACTCAATACTTAGTGAAACTTAAATGATTTGGGACATTGTTTACACATTGAAACTCATTGAAACTTGTGCTTTGAAATAATTGAAATTAACTTGTTGTTGTGTAACAGTATGTTGTGTTGATATCCAAGTGAATTTCAATAGTCAGTGAGTTTTGTTGTTTTCTGATAACCTCCAGATATTTAAGAGTTTGTGTCATTATAAATACTTTGTTGTTGTAATATTGGAATTTTGTGGTTAGTAATAACCTCCAAATATTGGAGATTTTGTGTTATAGTGAATATTTTGAATTTGTTGTTTTTGTTGATAAATTTGTGACGTTACAATGACGGCCTCCTCTGCTAAAGCCAAAATACGTTCTGAGTTACGGTGGTTGGCTTCTGCGGTCGCGTTGTTGGATCGACCGGATAGAACGGAGGCCTTGTTGAACAGATACGTAGATCTGCCCATACGTTTGGCTGTTGTTGATGAGCAGTATGCCTTATTTTTGGAAAGGACTGTTGAGGCCGAGGTGGAAATGCGACAAGAAGTCGGTTTGGATGTGGACCAGTGTTATGATTTTGCGGACAGAATTACCCAGGTGGCTCGGCCTTTGCAAGTGGCAAGAGAGAATGAACCGAGCCCGTCCCCGGCCACATCTAAAAGTATGCCCCCTCTATTTGCTAGATTGGCTCCCTTAGATTTAAGGCGTTTTGCTGGTCGTCTAGAGGACTGGGAGGGCTTTATTAATATTTTTGATAGTCTGGTACATGCCCGGGATGATTTGACCCAGGGCCAGAAGTTAGCTTATTTGTTATCCGTGTTGGAAGGGGAGGCCCTTGAATCGGTTCAACATTTGGCCCCCTCGGATGAAAACTACCCTATTGCTAGGGATTTGATTGCCCGTCGGTACCAGAACGTACGACGTCTGGCGGACAACCATGTTGCCGCCATTTTGAATTTACCCCGCGTTGCCAGCGTGATGCACTTGAGAGTGGCTTTGTTGAATCCGCTGTTGGTGGCATACAACGCATTAAAAAACTTAAAACTCCCAGTGGAGCAGTGGTCGTTTTTGTTACTGCACATTGTCCTGGGAAAGTTGCCGGACTCTGTTAAGGTCCGTTTTGAGCAGCAGTATGGTGGGGATAGTGCGACTTATCTGCCACCCTTCTCGGACCTCTTGACGTTCCTGGAAGGAGAAAGTAGACTGGCAGATAATTCCTCTCTGGCCGGTCCTATGGGACCCGAACGACCTGTGCCACAGAGTAGATCCCCCACCGGACCCCCCCGTAGGGGGCGTATGGCCCCTCGCGCGCCCGGCCGCTATGCCGCCGTCCAGGAGACCGCCCGCTGCTTGTACTGTCGGGAACCGGGTCACAGCACGACCCGTTGTGATAAGTTCCTCGACCAGCGCGTCCAAGGCCGTCGAGCGATCGCGCGACAACGGACATGGTGCTACTCGTGCTTGGGCCTGCACATGCAGCGCGAATGTACCCAAGCGCACCCATGCCGCTTTTGTAAGGGCAACCACCATCCCCTCCTCTGCATGAACAGCCCAGAGGGCGGCGGAGCGCCGCAGCGCGTCGCTGCAGGATCACCTCGTATGGGTGGGGGGCTCGGACCCCCCGCGGTGTTTGCATCCCGCAGCAGTTCTAGTGGCCACCAGAGTGGCCCCAGACGCTCTCCGCCACGTTTTGAGCCTCAAACGGGCGGGGGTCCCAGGGACCCCCCAATGGGAAACCGATCCCCAAGGATGGGGATGAGTTATGCGAGCGTTGCCGGAGGTCGTAGAGGCCCCCCGCGACGTTTTGAGCCTCGCACGGGCGGGGGTCCCAGGGACCCCCCCATGGGAAACCGATCCCCAAGGATGGGGATGAGTTATGCGGGCGTTGCCGGAGGTCGTAGAGGCCCCCCGCGACGTTTTGAGCCTCGCACGGGCGGGGGTCCCACGGACCCCCCAATGGGAAATCGGTCCCCAACTAGGGGGTTCGATTTTGCGAGCGTTGCGGGAGGTCGTAGAAGCCCCCCGCAACGTGTTGAGCCTCGCACAGCCGGGGGTCCCCGGGACCCCCCCTCTGAAAATCGGTCACCGTGCCCCCGCGACTATGGGGCGACGTACACGGTGGATGATAGGCACCGATTCTCGCCGCCGCTCGCCGAATACCCGCGTTTGGAGCGGCGCCCGCCCCGTCTTCAAGGGGCCGGGAGATATAACCCGCCTGATGCCGGGCGAATTGGACGTAGGCAGTATGTGGGAGATTGGGACCCACTGGATCGCTATGAGCGACCCCCTTACCATGGGGGGACGTCTGGGGACCCCACATACTAGCAATCAACGTGTTTACGGTCGATTGTAGCCACCCCTCCAGAGACCGTTTTGTTGCCCACGGCATCTGTACTTGTCAGGGGATTGAATGGCGACCTTGTGGAAGTTCGCGCCTTGTTGGATTCCGGTGCTCAGGGGTGTGTTGTGTCATCTTGGTTAGTTAGGCGGTTGGGCCTCAAGGTGCACCCCCACACGGAAGGCGTGAGAGGTGTTGGCGATGTGAAAGTCCCCGGGTTGTTAGGGCATGTTGACTTCACATTTACATCACGTAATAAGTCCACGCCAGGCATTAAGACCTCGGCGATTGTGTTGGACACAGTTGTTGGCCGTCAACCTTCAGTTGACTTGGGACCGAGTATGTTGTCTTTGGTGTCTGATTCCCCACTCGCCGATCCAAATTTCTTCCGCCCAGGCCCGATTGATGCTCTCCTTGGAGCCGATGTCCTGGGGCGAGTTTTGTTGACGGGGAAGCGAGTTTTGCAGCCAGATGGCTTGGTAGCTCTGCAGACGACACTCGGTACAGTTGTGATGGGCCCTGCTCGCCGCGTTTTGGATTCCCTTGATGAGGATCGCGGTCTTGTTTTTAATGTGTCTCTCTCCGAAGTGGTGCAGAAGTTTTGGGAGGTTGAGGAACCTCCACCAGCCCCGCGGGTAGACCCAGTAGCGGATGAATGCGAGTTGTATTACCAGAATAACACTGGTCGCCTCCGCTCTGGTCGTTTGATCACCCGTCTCCCCTTTCGTGCCGGCCGACCTCCTCTGGGCGAATCCCGACCGCTAGCGGAACGTAGGCTAGTGGCGATGGAGCGTCGCATGAGCAAGGATCCGGTCTTCCGCCAGAAGTATGTTGAATTCATGCGGGAGTATGAGGAGTTAGGGCACATGTCCGTGAGCGATTTGGATTGGCGCTCCGTTGAGCACTTCTTTTTGCCGCACCACGCCGTTTTGAAATCCGGAAAGATTCGGGTGGTCTTTGACGGTTCGGCTCCCACCTCTACTGGAGCGTCCTTGAACCAGTGTCTGCATGTAGGTCCCAAGCTGCACACGGAGATCTCAGACATTTTGACCAACTTCCGGCGGCACCAAATTGTATTTATGACTGACATCCGGATGATGTTCAGACAAACGGTCATCCATCCCGAGGATAGGAGGTACCAATTGATTTTGTGGAGAGAGAGTCCTAGGGACCCCTTGTTGATCTATGAATTGAATACGAATACGTACGGTTTGGCTTCGAGCCCGTTTGTTGCGATTCGTTCTTTGTTGGAGTTGGCCGAGAAGGAGCGCTTGAGATACCCTCGCGCCTCCGCCATTTTGGCCAGTGACGTCTATGTGGATGACATTTGCACGGGTGCCTCATCTGTCTCAGAGGCGATTGTCCTGAGAGACGAACTCACCGCCCTTTTGAAGTCGGGAGGTTACGAGTTGAGGAAATGGATATCCAACTCGCCTGATGTACTGGTAGGTTTGCCCGAAGAGCACCAGCAGGACCCCCACCTGTTCGAAAATGTTGATAATCCCCATGTGGTGACCGTCCTTGGCGTACAGTACAAACCGGTCTCTGACACTTTCACTTATTATGTGGATTTACGACCACCGAAAGTCTGGACCAAGCGTTTAGTATTGTCTACTGTCGCACGTACCTTTGACCCCAATGGGTGGATTTGCCCTGTGCTGTTTATGGCCAAGTGTTTCTTGCAACGGTTATGGGCTTCGGGTGTGTCGTGGGATGAACCCCTCTCGGACGAGTTACTCCGAGATTGGTCGAGCTTCGTTTCATCCCTCCCCGAGATTAATGAAGTGCATTTGCCGAGGCTATTCCTCCCTTCTGAAAATTGTAAAGTTACTCTTCACGGCTTTTCCGATGCCTCCGAACGTGGATTTGCTGCGGCCGTGTACCTCCGCACCGTTACTGTTGACGGAGTTGTTGCTGTGCATCTGGTGATAGCGAAAAGCAAAGTCGCTCCCCTTCGGACTCGTCATACGATCCCGAGGTTGGAATTGTGTGGAGCTGCCCTCCTAATGCGTTTGTTGAACCACGTATGGCTCACATTAGGTCGATCTATTGCGATACAAGAGGTTTATGCTTGGACGGACAGTCAGGTCGTCCTTTGTTGGTTGAAGGCTCCGGCGCACACCTTGGACGTGTTTGTGGCCAATCGAGTGTCGCAGATTTGTAATTCCGACATCGAGTTGATTTGGAGACACGTGCCGGGAACCATGAATCCCGCGGATTGTGCGTCTCGGGGTTGTGTAGCCCCAACCCTAATTAACCACCCCCTCTGGTGGGGCCCACAGTGGTTGATGCGGCCTGAGTCGGAGTGGCCGCCCTCTCCCGCGTTGTCGAACGTAGCCGTTCCTGATATGCGGGCATGCGTCCTGGAGACTAACCCCGCCGGGGAAAAGGATTTGTTGTTGGATCGGTACAGCTCCTTACAGAAGCTGCTTGGTGTTACCGCTTGGATCAGACGTTTTGTGTACAATTGCAGAAACCCACGCGCGAGGCGTGATTCGTCGGTTCTCACTCCGGACGAGCGTAGGGACGCGCTCTTGTTTTGGGTCCGGAGAGTACAAGCTGATAGTTTTGAGTCCGAGATTGAAATTTTGCGTTTAGGCCGTCGCAAGTTGAAGGGCGCGGTATCGCGATTGAATCCCTTCCTGGACGAGAGTGGGCTTTTGCGAGTCGGCGGAAGACTTCGAAATGCGAACTTGCCGTATGGAGCTCGTCACCCCCTTTTGTTACCTAAAGCCGGACATTTGACTCAACTGATAATAACAGATCGCCATGTGAATGCACAACATGCTGGCTGTAATGCTTTGTTGGCCATTTTGCAGCGTGAATTTTGGATTTTGTCTGCTCGTCGAGCCATTCGCACTGTGGTTTTCCGTTGCCTGCCTTGTTACCGATTGAAGGCCGCGACCATGCAGCCCCAGATGGGTGATTTGCCTGCTGATCGCGTCACGGAATGTAGAGCTTTTGCCGGAGTCGCCACCGACTTCGCCGGTCCCTTTACTGTAAAGGCTTCGAGACTGCGTAATGCTAAAACCTATAAGGCGTACTTGTGCGTGTTTGTGTGTTTGTCCACCAAGGCTGTCCATTTGGAAATTGTCTCGGAATTGTCTACCGAAGCCTTTGTCGCCGCCTTGAGCAGATTTGTTTCCCGTAGAGGACTGCCGACATTGATACGTTCCGATTGTGGTACTAATTATAAGGGAACGTGTAATTATCTTAAGGAAGTAGTTAAGTTTTTTGTTGATAATAAAATAGACATTGGAACCACCCTCTCCCGGCGTGGGATAATCTGGAAGTTTAGCCCACCAGCTTGTCCGACCTGGGGAGGAATTTTTGAAGCTTGTGTAAAGGCTGCCAAGACACACTTGCGTCGCGTGATTGGAGAAACTATTCTCACGTTTGAGGAACTTGATACGGTATTTTGTAAAATTGAGGCCGTCCTCAACTCGCGACCCTTGTGCCCGTTGTCTTCGGACCCGAATGACCTGGAAGCGTTGACCCCAGGTCATTTCTTGATCGGACAGCCCCTTTTGGCGTTGCCTGAATATCCGATTCAGGATGTAGGATCCCATCGTTTGTCGCGATACCAACTTTTGAGACAGATGTCCCAAAACTTCTGGGCACGTTGGTCGATGGAGTATTTGCATATCCTACAACAGCGCGTGAAGTGGACAGATAAAACCACCCCACCCCAGACTGGCGACCTCGTGTTGATTAAGGATGCTAACCTGCCGCCCCTATGTTGGCGAAGGGGGCGCATTGTTAAACTCTACCCCGGAACTGACGGAGTTCCTCGTTTTGCTGAGGTTTTGGTTCGAGATTCGGTTTTGAAGAGAGCCGTTAGTGGGCTCTCCCGATTACCCGTAGATTGACGTACCGTTCTTAACGGTCCGGGGCGGGGGGATGTTCGGAAAAGATCGACGTTTCTGAACGCAACTCTAATGTCACGTCAAATTGACATTAGCTGTCACTTGAAGTTGACAGTGACACTTGATTGAAATTCTCGTGGCAAAAATGTCGGATTAATTTTGCTGAATTTGTTAAAAATCGCTCGCGTTGAATGTGCCTGGCATATCGAGTTTGAAAAATCTTAAATTATCCTGCCGATCCCGTGTTGTACGACCACGATTTTGATGCCATCCTGATGAGTGGCCGGTCGCGATGCTTTGAAGGATAATCATCCACCACACGTGTTGTTGCAGGGGCAATATATATCTTGACAAAAGGCTCCTCCGTGTAGTGTTGAAACGCCCAGTGTCTTGTGAACGCTGTTATTTGTGTTATGAGTGAGGTGACTAATTGGTAAGGTCTGCAGAAGAAGACGGAGCCACAGGGGGGGCCCCCCTCTCCCCACGCTGCCCAGGGACTTTCTACAGCACAGACCACAGTATGTAAAATCACCTTACTTCACATTCTCTCCGCTGTGTATCGCAGTCCTATTGTTCAGTTACATCCCGGCTGAAACCAAGATTTGTCCGGAGTCTATACTCATGATAGCCTTCCACTGCGCCAATGCTGACTCCGCGGTCTAGGCAGGGGTGTACTGAACACTACTAATATTATAAATGTGAAAGTTTAGATGTTTGGATGTTTAGATGTTTGGATGTTTGTTACTCAATCACGCCAAATCGGCTAAACGGATTTGGCTGAAATTTGAGACATAGATACTTTGTAGCCTGGAGAGGAACATAGGCTACTTTATATCCCGGAAAAGTATCAAATTCCGCCGGGATAACGTCGTGTAGTCCACGCGGGCGAAGCCGCGGGCGGAAAGCTAGTCATCCTATAAGTTACTGTGATGATGCCAGAAAACTATATAGTTTTGCCTTAAATAGTATTTCTCATAGAATAATTAAGTTAACTAAGTAATAAGGCTATGATGGGGCTGGCATAACCTTAATGTGTTTAAAAGCCCCTTAAAAAAAAAGAATAAAAAAAAAACACAACGCAACTGCAAAAAGTTGCATCGATAGTATTCACACGTAGGTAACCACATTTTGCCGTCATGCATGTGGGTCGACACAAACTCTAAGAGCCAGCGCGCACTTGTGATTTTTAATCAGGCGATAGTTTGATCGTTCTCGGATTCAGTATAGGGTTAAATGGCAATGCGCGCACTGACGACTAAAAATCGACCGATCAAACTATCGGCCGGTCGGTAATGTGCATGAAGGACTATGTGAGCGCGCGCACTGCATTCAACTAAACTATCGCCCAACTATCGGCCGACAGTTTAATAATAGTTTTTTAACCGCCTCTGTGATCTAGTGGTTCATACCACCGACTTCAGACCCAGAGGTCCCGGGTTCGATTCCCAGTGGGGGTACATATTGAATTCGGTTTGGTCGGTGGTAGGACTTGTTCTTAGTCCGCCTGGCTAGCTACCACCATTTTATCTAAGTCTGACGCCATAACAATGATGTTTTCAGCATTATTGTGTTCCGGCAGTTAGAGATAAGGTAGCTAGTTCCTCAGTGATTGATTAAGGATTCCGGGAGTAGTGCGCTTCCACCTTCAGCCTTATCACCACTTATCATCAGGAGTGATGAAGGAACCAGGCGAATAAGGCTGCTCTAAGGCGGCCACAGAAAGTTGTGGCCTCTCGCATGATCCGCGGGTACCGCACTGTGTCATGGACAGCAGCGTGTGCCCTTGCCGGCACCCCCCCATGGGAGCTGGACGCTCATGTACTCGCGGATGCCTATAGGCAGAGGCGAGACAGTCGGACTTTCCGGACATCAATGCTTCGGAAGGTACCTGTGTCAGATTCAGAGGGAGGAGTCCCAGGAGTGTCCCCATTGTGGTTCTCCACAGGACACCGCTCGCCACACTCTGATGGAGTGCTCGGCGTGGACGCAGCGCCAGGAGTTGGTCGCTGCGGTTGGGCCGGACCTCTCGCTTCCCAATGTCACTTACATTTCGACAAATATAATTTACTCTATAAAAAGCTAACTCAATATTAGCAGTATAATATATTGTTAAAAATAATCCTGTAATAATTTGAATTATTAGTCGCGATGCTACGCCAACGTGCGCGTCTCTATCTCCCCTAGTCGCAAGAGGGGGCGCAGTAACAGACAGTAACACACGGTGCGTGATATCACCGTCCCGTAGGGCCTGCGTGTTAGGTGGTGTTGGAAGCAGTAGGGGGTTTAGTGGGTAGGGTCTTAGCGGCGAGTCCCACATATCTTCGGGATGCATAAACGCATTCCCCCTACTATAAAAAAGTGTGATGAAGGCTAAGTGCTTCCCCGTAGTGGATAAAAAAAATCACAATTGTCTTACGATACCGACTAAACTATCGGTCGACTAAAAATCACAAGTGCGCGCAGGCTCTAAACAATGAGAGAATCCACTGAAACAGCGAACGCTCGAATGCCTATTTTAGAACTACTGCTCGAGTTAATCAACTTTGCTTAATTCAGAGACTCATCATTGATTTGATTTGCATACAATTTCAAGTTAGTTTAACTAAATTCGTGACACGTTACTAAATCAGTTCCAATAGGTAACTTAGTTCAAACACCACAAAACTAAAATGCTTTTGGTTTTTGACTTATACGAATACGACCTTGCCTTATCACTAAAATTTGTCGTTATTTATAACCGTTATCGCGATCGTGCTATTTTGTATGAAAACCTGAACAGCACCTCTTTCGGTCGTATAAGGAACTGAAATTCAATACATATTTAACAGCAGCACTTTGACAGCTCTTGAAGGACGGTATAATTTACTATTCAATTACTCTAATGTTAGTTCGATTCGATTACTCTAACGGGTCTGCCTCTATTTTGAGAGTAAATACACAGAAATAAGATTTAATATCACCCTGGGTTTCATACGATATGAAACACAGGGCTACCTAGTTCAGGCCTAAGAATAAAATAAATTTATATTCCTTACTTTATTTTCTATGCTATAAATTGTTCCTACCTATTAGAATTTAGGTATGACTTGTTTGTTTATGTTTACTAACATAGTGTGTAAGAAGAGACTGACCTAATTAATCCATGATGTATGCAAAATTTGTACATGAATAAATGATTTTATTTTTATTATTTATTTCACGATGACATACGTATGACCGACTAGACATAATTTGTCTTGTTATACAGGCTAATAAAAGAATCAATGTATTACAAAATTTAGTCCGCAATTACTTCAAAGCTTTCGGTCAATACAAATTAAACAGCTAATAGCTTGGAAAGGAAAGGCCCCTGGAAAGGTGCCGAAACGTCAGATAAATCAAAAAATCTCAAAAAACAACTAAAATTTAACCAAGTTGTTGGATAAATTGCGTGAAAAATCCGTGAAAGCTATATACTTATCGTAGATCTATCAGATAGTATGTAAATATTGGAGGCAAAAGTTTCCTTTGTTCAAGTCAACCCATCACACTCTGACTCAGGAGTTTTGTTTAGTTTGTGTTCCCATTAATCTGAACCTGCTTATTTGAAAGTTTAAACACGTCCAGCACAATCCCGGCTTGTAACTCGGAACAAGTTTAACAGTAGTTTTGCTATATTTATACCTTGTATAAATTAATTCATCGTCAGAAGGGTCTTTATTTTATATTATAAATTGAATAAATGGTTAGGCAAAAACAGTTGCGACTCATGACTCTCATTAAAGGGTTTTTAAGGCATAGACACATGGCGATTATCGAGCACGCCGGCCGTTTCGCTATTGTCGGTATCGCTACAAAAACGCTCAAAAATCGAGGTGTGCGTTTGCATACATACGGTAGGGTAGGAGACTCCTTTTTTGGCTTTTTGGTTTTTAATTAACAGAAGACTTATTAACACAATAATTCATTAAATGGGTCATCTCCATTTTTTATGTGTCGAAAAAATTAAGCCAACGATTTCACACCGAGGCGATCGTAGAGTATTTTCCATGTGTCTGGGTGTTATTATGTTAGTAGTAATAAACTTTCCGGTTCTTCTCGCCAGGTCTCGCGCCGTAGGGTTTGTGAACCTATGGCGTAGCTTCTTTGACGTTCATGAGTGTTATCTCAACTTAAATTGAGCAAAACAATTTTGATTATTGATATACTTATGCCCGAATACTCGTACGCTACTTATCTTTGGGAGCGTCTCAAACATCGCTCTGTCACTTTAAATGTCAAACGTATGAAAGAGATGCCATGATGTTTGAGACGCTCCCAAAGATGATTTGCGTTCGAGAATTCGGGCGTTATTGTAGTATTCGCTTCGATCAACAATAACACCTAGTATTCGTTCTGGGCCCCGATCGCGGTATTTCTATGACTCAATAGTCAAGTGTAAGTACAAACGTGCAGTTGACGTGCAAAACCGTTTTCGATAACGCGCGGCTTTGACAGTGCGACAACGTTTTCTGTTCCGGTGATAATCTTTGGAACTAAAACAGTTTTCATACGACAGCCTATTTTTTCGTATTGCAAGTGGTTCTTCTGTCACGGATGTCACCGGATCAGACAGGATTGCAGGACTATAGGTTTGCGTGACGTGTGCGTCGTTATGTCATTACGGCAATACGAAGTCAAACGTCAAGACCCAAACGCGATGAAGACGCGCTGCATAGAACTACGGCGATTGGTCCGCTGATTTCTGTTAGACAAGAGTATATTTAGTATGAAAGACATCTTTTAAAGTAATAAATTAATTAGGTATATTTAATAAATCTGCTTAATATACTTTTTATGCGTGACTTATTCTTGATGAGGGCAATGCAAAATAAATAGCTAGGAGTGGACACTTTTTATCTGTAATTGTCCAAGTTATTTTGGGTCCAATGGTGTTTCCACATCATATAGCTTATGACATTTATGAAAGAGTAGAAATATTT
This sequence comes from Crambus lathoniellus, assembly GCA_949710035.1. NCBI lineage: Eukaryota > Metazoa > Arthropoda > Insecta > Lepidoptera > Crambidae > Crambus > Crambus lathoniellus. Next base: position 3,816,000 of record OX453305.1, read on the forward strand.
TTATGTCAAAATCGCGTGTACGAACTAATTACTATTAATCTTACTTATTTTTATTTGTACACGCGATGCATAACAGTCTAAAATAATATAAAATTACTAACAAGAGAAACTATAAAAGGGTTGTACAGTTCAGGTTGTATGTAATTGTATATCTTATAGTCGAAGTGACGGATTGAAAAGATAAATTTTATTAATACTCTCGTGTAGTGGGTCCACAGGGGAAAAAATACTCATGGATGAACCACGGTTAGTAGCGGACAAAATTAGCTTTTTGAAAACTTTCTGTTAAAAATATTTTTACTTTTTTGCAATTTTTATTATGGAAAATGAAGTAGGTATTAGAAAAAAACGACCAGTCTCACAACTAGCTCCGATGGGACTTGAACCCACGATCTTTCACTGTCCGGGCAAATGCTCTAACCACTGAGCTACGGAGTCAGAGGTTAGAGGCGGATGCACACTACTATCTTATCTCAAACTGCCGGAACACAACAATGCTGAAAACATCGTTGTTATGGCGTCAGATTTGGGTAAGATGGTGGTAGCTAGCCAGGCGGACTTTAAACAAGTCCAACCACCAACCAAACAGAATACAATAATGTACCCCAACTGGAAATCGAACCCGGGACCTCTGGGTCTGATACTGGTTGTGTGTACCACTAGACCACATGAATAAATATTCTTACTCATGAGACTAGGCCACAGAGACAGTTACTTTGTTCTTATTAAAAGCTTATACTTGGAACTTGCTCACATGTGCGAAAAAAACAATTGAATTCAATTGTTGTATTTTTAACCGACTTCTAAATCAAAAAGGAGGAGGTTCTCTATTCGTCTGTATGTATGTCGTTTTTTTTTTTAATGTATGTCCACCGATTACTCGAAGACGGCTGAACCGATTGAAATGGTTCAAACGTTATTACATCAGGTTGGTTTCCAAGTTGGTCTCATTTTTTGAAATTTTGAAATCGGTTCAGTAGTTTCAGGAAATCTTGAAAATACTGTCGTTTTCGTTACCACTTTATGTGAATTTAATACATATCTTTAGGCATAACTCCTTTGTTTATAAACCGATTTAGATGATTCTTGTTTTGTTAAAAGTCGGTTAAAATACCTTGAGGTATCCCCTATACCTCAAGGTATTTTAACCGACTTTAAAAAAGAAGGTTTTCAGTTTGATCACATACCTATTTACCAGAAAACACGTAAATTGCCTGCACGATGCACTAAAAAGAGTGAAATATAAAATTATTTTTATAAAAAAGTAAAACCGCCTTCAAAAAAAACCACATCAAAAAAGTAAGAAATAATTCCTCACCTCCTCGGTTTTAACAAAAGCAACAAAAAATTGTACATGTTTCACGCCCGACTTCAAAGTACTTACGTTATTTATTTGGTGAGTAATTATTTCTTATTTTTTGATGTGGTTTTTTTTGAAGGCGGTTTTTAAGATGCGACTATAAGGGTTGATTAATTTCTGTATAATTTTTATTTTGTATACATTATAGATTTTCTCAAAAATACTGTAGTGTACGTATAGGTATAATAAACTTGTACCCACATTTAGTACCCATTTAGCATTGTTTGCTTCTCAATTTATATTCCAAACTTATGAAACTTTTTATCAAAACCATCGAACCATGAATTCTGCTAGTTAATTGACCAATTTCTTGAAAGTGCATTGTACAAAACGAACGATTTAAGCTATCCTCTAATTTTAGCACCAGACTACCGACTATTTCTGCGACCTAGTTTTCGGCTAGATCCCCAGATACCCCGAACCAGCCTCAGGGTTGTCTCGAAACTGCAACATTGTACATACATATATACATGTATACGTATATATGTGTACATAAAAGTGGCTCTCGAACACCGCTCGTTTCATTTTATGTGGGATGTTTCTCAACAATGAGTGATATAAGGGAATCTAACCTACTAAGTGGAATGCATGGTTTATAAGAAAGGTTTATCTTTATTTTTGTACTTGTATGTATACATTATACTTATGTGATCTCTGCCTCTCTCTGGTCTAGTGGTACACACCAACGATTTAAGACCCAGAGGTCCCGGGTTCGATTCCCGGTGGAGGTACTTATTGTATTCGGTTTGGTTCGTGGTAAGTCTTGTTCTTAATCCTCCTGGCAAGCTACCACCATCTGATTGAAGTCTCACGTGATAACAATTATGTTTTCAGCATTATTATGTTCCGGCAGTTGGAGATAAGATAGCCAGTTCTTCAGTGACTGAGGATTCCGGGAGTAGTGCGCTTTCACCTTCAGCCTTATCACCACTTAACATCAGGTGTGATGAACACCATAAGTGCTCCCCGTAGAGGATAAAAAAATGTATATTTTGTAAATAATGGATAACAGTGGTCAGTACCATCTAGGCTGATTCTTTTACATTGTTAGTTTAGTTATGATATTTTAATTCCACAAAGTATTTACTCTAATACAATGAAACAGTTTGCGGGAATGGTATGCAAAAGTTTCAAGGTAACACAAACCGATGTAGGTAATCCACTGATTTATTTAGCTACTTTAAACCTTCATTCGCTCGCATGTATCGTTCCTAACAAAACACCCCATTTTTACAATACAAACATTTTCGTACAGTAAGAAAATAAGGCGATATATCGAACAATGCCGCCGTGACCCAAATACAAGAAACGCGAAAACGTGACTACGCTAAGCAATGAACACGTAAAACGGACTCTAACTCTGTAAGATAAGCTTACACGTTTACATCACTACAAAGCCGTTCGGTATAGCAAAATCCGATTCGTCATAAAAGTATAATAATAGTGGGACGTAGCAAGGCAACAACAGCCGGTGACCCGCCAGCGCGCGCCGGCACGGCAGTCTTCGGTGAAGCTTTCTAATGACCTCAGGCGTTCTCTGTTGCGCGCCACATTCAAAACCCCTGAAAACTGTTAAAAATATATTCAATTTCCCCACTCGTATATCGCGAAGTGCTACACGACAGGGACAGACGCGCTGCCTGAGACACCGGCGCCAAAATGGACTCTAATGCCGGGGGAATAGCGTTTTATAATTAGTTGCGTATGTTGGCGCAGGAAAGCTAGGGTAAGTGTATAAATATTTCATTATCACAACTTTTGCCCGGCTAGCGGTAAGCTGAACTTAGTATGTTGTGCGCGTGTGAATGAAGAATGTATTTAATTATTTTGCTTAAACAAAGGAATGCAATGGTTTTGTCTTTGTTTTGCACTGTTCTATTGTTTAATTTGAGGCTTACTCCATGCATGATAAAGGTTCATTAGATTTTATGTGAGCAAATTCGTTGTAAAACGTTATGAGGTATTTAAGATTTGATAATGTCTGTGTTTTAGCTTTAATTTAATTAACAATGTATGCGCTCAAGTGATATTAATTATTGTATGTAGTTTAGTTTTTGTTGTCTTGTTCAATATTGTACTTAATCTTAGTTTCAGTAGACAAACTTAAACAAAGCACAATTAAGTTTTTGTACGTTTACGAACGCTAATATTTAGTTTTGTAAAGTTCATTTGTTTTTAAGTTTAAGTCTGCGCGGTGGTTCAAACAAAAGAGTACCTATTCATTTATAGCAACGATGTTGTTTTTGCTTGTTACCTACCATTTATTCAAGTATTTGGTTTTGAGTAATGCTTATTGCAGAGTATCCAATAAGCCGCTTCAGCGAACTTTTCGCCCCATCCATCAATTACATTTTGGTTTGCGCGTTTGTAATATTGATCTATGAAATCCCGCAACAGACCGCGTCATAATAACATGATTTGCTTGATACATTGAATGCGGCATTTCCTGCCTAATTTTTATGGAGAATAAAACGGTCAAGTGTGAGTCGTGTACTGAGGAGTACATACATACATTACACATAGTTCCCATACTAAGCTTGCTAAGTCAATAGAGAAATCCCTTATTGACTTTTAGCAAGGTTTGCATGAGAAAGTCTAAAAAAGCTCAATTTTCAACTTAGATATTTCCCTTAAACCTTTTTTTCTTTTAGATAAAATATAATTTAAACTCATAGATATCGAAATGAACACGTTGTAGGTATAATTTATATGATATAGGTTAGTATAAAATTATACTTACTATTTCGATTATTTTTCTCTCACTTCTTAGACCGAGCTTCTGTTTAAACTTCATGAATGTAGGTCAACCGGATTGGTGAAGTTGTTCAGACTCAAGAGATGCGATATAAATAATTGAGGGTTTGATTTAGTTAACTTAATTAAGTAACACAATCTCTTCATCTTAATTAAGTTTGTTTCCAGCTGTTTAATACCCGATTTTGAATGGTTTAGCGTTAAGCAAAGTAGATAAGTACAGTGTGGTGTAAACCGATCGACGAGTAACGTTGCGAGGTGCTTGGCCCGGTATACTGTACTTTTATTTAAAAATAAATAATATAAAATAAAATAAATAAATTTATTTCAGGCATTCACACATAAAAAATATAAAAATTGATTAATATAATAATAATTCATAATGTCATTTAAAAATAATAAAAATAACAAATCTCTATAAATGAATAAGCAATATAAGTAATAAAATCAAAAACTAAATTCAGATTATATACCTAATCAAATATTATATCGATAGCCACCATACCCGGCACCATAGTGTAAATGCTTTTCACAAGAGTGCCGGATATAGGCTATAATAACCAGGACTGCATTAGGGCTGGCCCGCACTTTGCGCACCAGTAGGTCTAGCACAACTTAGCGCGACTCTCTGTCGCGCTTCTTTCAACCAATCAGCACGTCGCCTTAAGGTGGTTCGTTGAGCTCAGTAGCGCCACCAATGGAAATAAATCAATTACACTTTATTAAGGCTTAGATCAAAAGTTTCTGTAAATTTGCGCAAATAAAAGAGTAAAATTCATTTTATAAATATACTTTTAAAAACTCAAACTTACGCAATAAGTCGTGAATGTGAATAGTGCCAAAAGTGGCCACATTTAGCAATATCGACATCCATAACTTAATGCTCATATTTGAGGCCCTGAAAAAACAATAAAAAAATGTATTTTACTCTTTTATTTGCGCGAAATAACCGAAACTTTTATTCTAAGCCCTTGATAAATCGTAAATGATTTATTTCCATTGGTGGCGCTACTGAGCTCAACGAACCACCTTAAGTCACGCCCGCTATCTACGAGCGATCTGATTGGTTGAAAGTGCTCGCGACTCTTTCTCACTCGAGCTACGCTCAAGTTGTGCTAGCCCTACAGTGTGGTGCAACTCTTGCGCAACCTATTTGCAACTCTCCACTGATATTTAACCCTGGCCGCGACCTATGTCCTGTAGTTTTCATACATTTTATATGAACTCGCCGCACACGTTTGACGCCCGCCGCCGCCGCTAGTAGTCACTTGTTTCTTCTTCTAGCTACAAGTGGCGGCGTTAGTGGCTGTCGCGTGTAGCTCGTGTGCGGCGACGGTAACCAATGTAAATCGAACATAGGGGACTGGAGTTTTTGAATGTGATTCCTACACGTTCCTAATAATAACAAAACCACGGGTTGCACTCCGGGAGTGCCGGCAGAAGTAAAAAGGGCTCCCTAGTCTTTTTCACAAAAAAAAGGAATTTGAAAAAATACGGACTAGATTTGAACCGTGCTTTCGTATTCTAATAACATTGTAACAGTTTTTCAATCAGGTCACGTGTCCGTCTTACAAATTTTCGATCTGACGGTCACGTGATCCTGACGCGAGCTTAACATCTTTACCCATCACAAAAAGTGCACAACGCGGGATTATTGAGAACGTGGGAGAATACACAAACTCATAAAAACAAATTGTCAGGAATTCCGACGAGTGACGTTAGTTAGTATCCTCGGATATCTTTCCTCCTAATAATATCGAAGGAAACTGTCAAAATATTTCTCACGAATCTTAATCTATCTTGCTTCATTGAACATTCTCAATAGTTAGACCTAAGAACATTATGCAAACACGAGTCAGTAATATTTCTGTAAAATCGATAGCAACTGTAACAACCTCTCTTGTCATAACTTAGTGTCGGGGTAAATATTGACATAGTTGGTAGTTGCGACAGCAGGGGTGCGTGAAAACTAATTGAAAATTCATGAACGAAAGAGTGAATTGTGATTATTGTTGTTAAGTTTCGCTATTCCCTTAATAGTGATTGGAATATTAACTTCGTTGCTTTTACAAATTATTAAAGTTTATTGATTTTATAAATGATTTATAATCAACTTTAAAAAGATATTCGTTTTTGGCTAATTTGTATTTCATCTAGAAAAATAGGTCAGATTAAGTATATGAACCCAAAAATAATGTGAATAGTACCTACTATAAAATGGTTGTAATAACGAATAATGCCGCTCAATAAGCTTAGGAAAATCTTTGTTTTAGTCACATGTGATTTCATGGTAACAATACGTTTGTATTTGCTCGGACATGCACGACCTGATTTAAGAAATAGGTATGTAAAAAAAGTTGCCGTATAAAGTAGAAATATATGATAAATAAAAAGGAAGGTTAGTTTATCCTCTAACAGAGCGAGAAGATGAATGAAAAAGGTAACAAAGGTAAACATTGCGCATCCTTACTTTGCTTCTGCGCAGCTTTTTACCTTCTACTAGTAATAATTTAAAAATAAAAATCTCTACGCTCTGTTCCTAGATAACATTTGGATTAGAGTGTGTTAGCATGTTATTAGTATTTATCACAATGTTCAATATAATCTCGATATTCAAGTGGTTAGAGTGAAGATAAAAGTTTTGTGATATACTTATAACTTTTAATTAGCGTTTTACTGTCCGGTTTTTTTCACATTCTGATTTGGTTACCATACATATGATTAATGGTCAGTTAGTATCGATCCCGTGGTATGTTGAATTCATACTGCGCCAATTCTTGTATTGTATTATATGATACATATGAAAAGTCTAAGGCCTAAAGGCGAATAAGAATTGTACGAGTATCCTAACTTATTATTCGCCGTGTTCAACTAAGTGCAGTATTAACAGTGGCGAAACAAATAATTATTTAGTGAACTCGCGCGTAAAACGCGTGATGAAGCTAAGCTGCATGATTCTATCCAGAAAAACGTGCAGCTGAGTCAAATTGCATTACATTTTTGAAGAAACCTAAATATTAACTACGGCGCGGCTTGACAAACACACGCGTTTACTTATGCTTATAATACAATTATCTGTCGAAATATAATTGTCAATCCTGTTACCCGGATATGGTCATTTAACACCTATCTACAGGTATACCTGTAGATAGATGATCCAGATCTATCGTATCCCAGTACGAAGGATTAATTTGGAATATATTCGTTTGCAGGAGTAGCAAAAACGGGCGTCAATACGCACATAAAACACATTAACACAAGTTCTAACGATATTAGAAACTGCCTTGTTACAGAATGCTAGACTAGTTTGGAAACATTCCATTTCGCTTTTTGCATACAGCTTTATTTTGACAAACCAGTTTTAGGTCAAGGCTAAAAGCTGGACCGTGTGGTGTAGGCAGTTCTGACGTCACAGCTTAATGCTTTCCAGTCTGACATATTTATCCTGAATTGTTGCGACTAAAGTTAACACATTAAATGGCAACAATTTACAAATAGAATATTATTTTGACAAACCAGTTTTAGGTTAAGGCCAAAAGCTGGACCGCGTGGTGTAGGCAGCTCTGACGTCACAGCTAAATGCTTTCCAGTCTGACACCTGTGTTCCGAATTGTTCCGACTAAAGGTAATACATTAAATGGCAAAAATAGAAATAGAATATTATTTTGAAAAACCAGTTTTAGGTCAAGGTCAAAAGCTGGACCGCGTGGTGTAGGCAGCTCTGACGTCACAACTAAATGCTTTCCAGTCTGACACCTGTGTCCCGAATCGTTCCGACTAAAGGTAACACATTAAATGGCAAAAAATTGAAATAGAAATAGAATATTATTTTGACAAACCAGTTTTAGGTCAAGGCCAAAAGCTGGACCGCGTAGTGTAGGCAGCTCTGACGTCACAGCTAAATGCTTTCCAGTCTGACACCTGAGTCTCAATTTGTTCCGACTAAAGTTAACACATTATGGCAATAATTATAAATAGAATATTATTTTGACAAACCAGTTTTAGGTCAAAGCCAAAAGCCGGAGACCGCGTGATGTAGGCAGCTCTGGCGTCACAGCTAAATGCTTTCCAGTCTGACACTTGTGTCCTGAATTGTTCCGACTAAAGTTAACACATTAAATGGCAATAATTTAGAAATAGAATATTATTTTGACAAACCAGTTTTAGGTCAAGGCCAAAAGCTGGACCACGTGGTGTAGGCAGCTCTGACGTCACAGCTAAATGCTTTCCAGTCTGACACCTGTGTTCCGAGTTGTTCCTACTAAAGGTAACACATTAAATGGCAATAATTTAGAAATAGAAATAGAATATTATTTTGAAAAACCAGTTTTAGGTCAAGGTCAAAAGCTGGACCGCGTGGTGTAGGCAGTTCTGACGTCACAGCTAAATGCTTTCCAGTCTGACACGTGTGTCCCGAATAGTTCCTACTAAAGGTAACACATTAAATGGCAATAATTTAGAAATAGAATATTATTTTGACAAACGAGTTTTAAGTCAAGGCTAAAAGCTGGCCCGCGTGGTGTAGGCAGGTCTGACGTCACAGCTAAATGCTTTCCAGTCTGACACCTGTGCCCCGAATTGTTTCTACTATAGGTAACACATTATGGCAATAATTAGAAATAGAATTAACGTTAAAAAGATTAAATATTATTTTGACACACCAGTTTTAGGTCAAAGCCAAAAGCTGGAGACCGCGTGGTGTAGACAGCTCTGACGTCACAGCTAAAAAATGCTTTCTAGTCTGACACCTGTCTCCCGAATTGTTCCTACTAAAGTTAACACGTTAAATGACAAAAATTAGAAATATAAATAGAATATTATTTTGACAAACCAGTTTTAGGTCAAGGACAAAAGCTGGACCGCGTGGTGTAGGAAGCTCTGACGTCACAGCTAAATGCTTTCCAGACTGACACCTGTGTCCCAAATTGTTCCTACTAAAGTTAACACATTAAATGGCAATAATTTAGAAATAGAAATAGAATATTATTTTGACAAACCAGTTTTAGGTCAAGGCTAAAAGCTGGACCGTGTGGTGTAGGCAGCTCTGACGTCACAGCTAAATGCTTTCCAGTCTGACATCTGTGTCCCGAATTGTTCCTACTAAAGTTAACACATTAAATGGGAATAACTTAGAAAATAGAATATTATTTTGACAAACCAGTTTTAGGTCAAGGCCTAAAGCTGGACCGCGTGGTGTAGGCAGCTCTGACGTCACAGCTAAATGCTTTCTTGTCTGACACCTGTGTCCCGAATTGTTCCGACTAAAGTTAACACATTAAATAGCAATGATTACAAATAGAAATAGAATATGATTTTGACAAACGAGTTTTAGGTCAAGGCCAAAAGCTGGACCGCGTGGTGTAGGCAGCTCTGACGTCACAGCTAAATGCTTTCCAGTCTGACACCTGTGTCCCGAATTGTTCCGACTAAAGTTAACACATTAAATAGCAATGATTAGAAATAGAAATAGAATATGATTTTGACAAACGAGTTTTAAGTCAAGGCCAAAAGCTGGACCGCGTGGTGTAGGCAGCTCTGACGTCACAGCTAAATGCTTTCCAGTCTGACACCTGTGTCCCGAATAGTTCCTACTAAAGTTAACCCATTAAATGATAATAATTAGAAATAAAAATAGAATATTATTTTTACAAACCAGTTTTAGGTCAAGGCCAAAAGCTGGACCGTGTGGTGTAGGCAGCTCTGACGTCACAGCTAAAAGCTTTCCAGCCTGACACCTGTGTTCCGAATTGTTCCGACTAAAGTTAACACATTAAATAGCTACAAAAAGTAATAGAAATATAAGTTTATTTGCAAAACTAAGTATTATAAATATCTTGAATTAAAATGAGCACTCTAATAACCTTGTACAGGTAAAACAAATTCTTAATTTGAACATATTCTTAAACAGGAATTATATTATCATGAATAATTTTAAAGTGTTAGATTTTAATGATTAAAAAGCTCAGATCACATATTGTAACAATATTACAGTGTATTTTACTAATAATATTAACCTAATTTAATCGCATTTTTTTGCTAGACTAACTATTCATTTATGCAATAAATGAATTATGAATATAGACTACTAGCTTTCCGCCCGCGGCTTCGCCCACGCTGACTACACGACGTTATCCCGCGGGAATGTGATACTTTTCCGAGATAAAAAGTAGCTTGTGTTCCTTTCCAGGCTACAAAGTATCTATGTCCCAAATTTCAGCCAAATCCGTTCAGCCGTTTTGGCGTTATTGAGTAACATACAAACACCCAAACATCTAAACATCTAAACTTTCACATTTATAATATTAGTAGGACTGTAAACAATATCTCCATGAGAAAGATAAAAATGAGATTTGTCTGATGTCTTTTCTTGAGTTTATTTGTATTTTGTTGTTTTTGATACAAGTCGTCTGTGTGGCATTTCAAATCAAAGTAGATGCAATTCATCCCCTACCTACTTCTTTACAGTGCTATAGCACTAATTTCTTCTTGTACCTCATCCACGTTGCCTTTTCCTCCTTCCCGTCTTCTTTTTCTTTAAACTCTTCTTTATCTCATTATCCTTTTTCTCCTACGCTTTGGGAGCGTCTCAAACATAGCCCAGTCGCATTAAATGTCAAAGGTATGAAAGAAACGGCATGATGTTTGAGATGCTCCCAAAGTTGTATTGCTTCTTGCTCTGGCACAGGTTCTTTTGTACTTTATAGAGAAAGTCAACACCTAAATTGTTAACAAATAATCTGTAACGTAAATAAAAAATTAAAATCTACCTCAACTACTTATTTCGATAGTCATATTGTTTCTGTTCATTCGACTTTTTTATCTTTCCCGTGCTCAGCAAACTTTATATTCCTAACGTACTATTAAGTATGTTTATTATCTAATATCATCAAAGTTTAATAATGGCCAATACAATATAATTATTGTTATAACAGTTTTTAAAGGTACAAAACGACAGGTAATAATTTAGAACAAAATTAGCAGAATAACCCGTAATTTATTCAGGCGATTGTTTCATTGTTTGTAGTCATTGATTTAAAACTCCATAGATACAGGCCAGTCCTTGAAATAAGTTTTCTGATCACGATATTTGATTAGTTAGTAAGTTTTGTATAGCATGACTGTAATAACATTTATCAATTTTTATCATTCTTTTTTGTTTCAGATTCAAGCACCAGTAAAATGTGAAATATGACAAGAATAATGTAACTATGAAAAAGGTCTTATACTTCGAAACAGCGAAAAATGATTACGATGCTTTGCAAATTATTTCATTATTACTGGTACTACCCTCCGTTTTGCGAGCACAAAATTCTCTGGGGTGCCCTGACTTAATAAGAAGCAATAAATGTTCATGTTATACGTTTGAGGACGGTAAGCTACATTTTTATTAAAACAAAAATGCCACGAGAAAGCCAAATTAACTTTATATATGTTTTGCAGGGCTGTTTATCGATTGCCAAGATGCCATATTAAAGGACGTAAAAAATGCCATTAAGAATACGTCAAACGTAAATTCATTGTCTGTTTACGATCTCGACGGCAATGAAGAGAATTTGGGACCCCATTTTATACCTCAAGGCGTTTGCATAAAGCACATACACATGTCAAGAACAAGCATACAAGATATTGCTGATGACGCATTTATGCCGCTCAGGAAGTGCCTTGAAACGTTAAGCATTGTATCGAGCAAACTCAAATTAATGCCTCAAAAGTCATTCTCGGGCATGCTCAAATTAATATCGATCGATTTCACTTCAAACTATATAGAAGATATACCCAGTTACAGTTTCTATGGTCTTCCACTGATCAAACTTAACCTGAAAGGAAATTTAATAAGAGACGTATCCGAATCTGCCTTTTCGAGCTTAGAACTCTCATTATCAGAAATCGACTTGAGCGAAAACAATCTTACGACGTTCCCAATTGAATCACTCGTAAAATTAAGACACCTTCGGTCCTTGAGATTGGCTTGGAATGAAATCTCCTCTTTTCCTACTGTTGATAATTCGGACCTTATATCCTTAGAATACTTAGATTTAAATTCTAATAATTTTGAATTTATTTCAGAAGACTGCCTTAAATTTTGTCCGTCCCTGATGATGTTATCTTTCCACTTTAATTTTATTAATAACATACATTATCGGGCATTTTACTCGCTAGTTAATCTAAACTCTATAAATCTAAGTCATAATAGGATTAAAATATTAAACCCCAACCTCTTTCAGAACAATAAAAACTTAGCGTTTATTGATTTGAGTCACAATCACCTGCATCACATTCACGGGTTATTCTGTAACTTGCCATCACTCACTGAAGTAGTTTTAAGTCATAACAATATTTTGGATGTGCCAATTGATTCTTTTCTTCATTCTAAATCGATAAGTGCAATACATTTAAATAAAAATTGCATAAGTAATATACATAGTGAGAGCTTTAGTAATTTAGAAAATTTAGCTGAGCTACAGTTAGACTTCAATTACTTAAATCAAGTGCCATATAATATTTTTATACATAATAAGAATATAGTTAAATTAAGACTAGACAATAATAACTTTTTCGAGCTGAACAATAACACATTAGGATCCCTTAACAATTTAAAACAAATTAGATTAAATAACAACAAACTCAAATTTATATCAAAACATCTTTTTAAAAATTGCTTGAGAGTAGAAGAAATCTATTTGAATCATAATAACATTAATTTTATTGAACCGGGAGCATTTGTTAAGATGAAAAAGTTGAAATATCTTAGTTTAAATCACAATAATCTCATTGACATAAACGATGTCTTGCCAAAATTAGGCTCAAGTTTGCTTACTTTAAATCTAGATTCAAATTCATTGACCTTTCTTAGCAACTTTATATTTCAATCTCAAGAAAGACTCAGCCATTTAACACTACGATATAACCGTTTGAAATTTTTGACCAAAAATTCATTTAGAAACATGAGTCGAATAACTCGTCTAGAAATGAATAACAATGAACTTTCTTTTATTGATGACTTTTCATTCCAACATTTGAATTCAACGAGATTTTTAAATTTACAATTCAACGTGTTACGCAATGTTACCAACTATACGTTATTTGGGTTGAGTGAGTTAGAAGATCTAGATCTTTCACACAATAAAATTTTGTATGTTTTTGACATGGCATTCGATACCCTGAAAAAGTTACGAAGCCTCAACCTGTCGTTTAATCCATTAAAATTTCTCCAAAAAGATGTGTTCCAACAAGGCCTACCTCTAAGTTCACTTTATCTTGATAACTGTGAAATCAATTACATTTCAAATGAAACGTTTCAAGGGCTGAATAATTTAAAGACTCTTTCATTAAAAAATAATTCGTTGAAATCATCCGACCTTTTGGCTATTAATATTTCAGGACTGAAGTATTTATATTTATCGTTCAACGTTCTTGATTTTTTACCATTACAGTCGTTTTATCATCTTCCTTTATTAGAAGTTTTGTTTTTGGAACACTGCAACATAGAGAGTATTTCCGAAGGTACTTTTAAATTAAACAAAAACCTTTTAAGACTGAATGTGGCACAAAATATATTCAGTTCAATACCACCAAAATTATTTGACATTGAAAATACTATAATTGACTTTAATATAAGTAACAATTTCTTAGATTATGTGCCATACGATACTTTTCACAACTTGACCCGAGTTGAAACTTTAGATATCACTGACAATCTTCTACCTAGAGTTGAGCTGAGTGGCTTTGAAAAAAACACAAAAATAAAAAACTTAATTTTGAGAAAGAACGAAATAAAAACTATAACAGCGAGAAAAAAGATCCATTTACTAGATTTGGTAACATTTGATATCAGTTTTAATAAATTAGACAGCTTACCCTTTATTATACTAGAGACTTTTCCAAACATACAAAACATTAACGTGTCACACAACGATATACTTTATTTTGATTTCTTAATAACTTTCAGAATATTTGGGAATTCTTTGTTAAATATAGATATTGGCAAGAACCCGGCAGTATCTTGGACCTCTCTTAGAAGGCCGGACAATAAAACAATGGTGGCTAACATATACGAATTACACATCAGTTCTACGAATATGTCAAACATTGATGACGTCACGTTTGAATTTTTCTCCAACTTGCAACATCTTTACCTAACTTTCAATAAAATCAGACGCCTGGCCATTAGTCCTTTTTCAAAGCTTTCTTTTTTGGAAAATTTAGATTTGAGTTACAACAAAATTTCACAACTTAAAACGAGTAATTTTCGAGGCTTAACTAAATTGAGAGCATTGTGTTTATCTAACAACAACATAGAGTCAATGGAATCTTTCGCAGAAGATTTGAGCAATTTAAAACTTCTGGACCTCTCGCACAATAAATTACAAAATATTCTGAACGAAGATTTAATCAACCTAAAAGAACTAACAGTTTTGTATTTAAGTTCTAACAACATTAAGTATATTTCGATAACAGCTTTTAGGAATTTGAATAAAATTTTACAAATAGATTTAGATTACAATAAACTGCAAAGTATACCATTAGAACTACTTACATCTATAGAAAATCACGTGGAAGATATATCAATAAAAGGTTGGTACTACAAAATGTAGATGTTGCTTCTATTATCAACAGATCAGACACTATCAGATTTATAGACGATAGCAATCATCAGAGTAATTATTATGAACTGTGTTATATTTTGTTACAGGAAACGCCATTATTTGCAATTGTCAAAAAGATAATACTTGGGTTTGGATACAGGACCATCCGAAAGTTATTAAGGCAAACACAGTCACTTGTCTAAACGATGAACACCCAAAAGATAAATGTGACATTCCCATTATATCTCAACTGTCTGTGGATAAACATAAAGATAACTCTGTGTCTGTATCGTGGTTTATAAGGAACCGAACTGCAATAAAAGGTCTTCAAATTATATATTATGACGAAGATTCCAATTTTGAAGTAAGTCATCAAAACAATAATAAAGTTGTTGAGACTCGACTCAATCCAATTACCCTCCTAAGTAATACTTTACTTTTTTCGTATTGCAGATAAAATCTAAGTTTTTAGAAAAGAATGAGGTTTCAACACGAATAACCGACTTGGATCCAAACACAAATTACGTCGTATGTATTATAACTTTGTATAGAGAAACTGTTATGAACCTTGAAAGTGAACCAGAACCGATATTAAACATAACGTCAGCCATAGATTTGGATATTAATGTGACTGCGAGAATTACACAAGATATAGCTGCCGCCATACTTATGCAGTCTCCTTCCAGTGAATGTATATCGTTCAACACATTCAGAAAAGAGTCGTCCAAAAAACAGAAGACCCCCAAACCGTTCGATATATCATCGATACTTAACCGTCGCATGGGCCTGATCGTTGGATGTTCGTTAGGTTTTGTAGTTTTTTTCATAATGGTATCAGTGTTACTTTATACAAAAATAAAAGAAAGAAAAAGAATCGCTAAATCTGAACCTCCATGGGCTGAAATGAATGACTATCATTCAATCCACAGCAAGGAGGATATATTACAAAATTCTACTACAGCTTCCACTGATAATATATTATTAGGAATGACCAAAAATCGTAAACTTTCTCTAGACCACTTAAAGTAATTGTAGATTTTGATAGAACTTCATTTCTTGAGAATAACGTAGAAGACATTTAAAATTTAGACTGTTTTATTGTGAAGTATTTCTGATATTCTAAAATTTAATCATACCTTATAATCGTTAATAGATGCTTCAGTACGACTGTTTGCCTATTAGTAGCTAATTAGAATAGAGAGTAGAAAATAGAAGACGTTTATATAATTAGTTAGGCATAAATAATGTTACTTAATATAGATATTAAATAATTTTTATCTAATAAATAAAATTGTTACAATAAAGCAAGTGTATTTATTTTGCTTGGCTTAAATTGATCTAACACAAAACAAAACTCAAGTAAAGTTAAAAACTAGTCGCCAACTCGAAGTTATTGTCGATGACAGTAGCTCTAGCAAGAAAAACTGTTGTTATGGTAACCGTTATCGTGATGGTATTATTTCGTATGAAAACCAGCCCCTGTAGACAAGTGGCTTTCTATTAGCGAATTCGCCAGTCAAATAGTAATTGACTTTAGCGGTCACGTGACATTTCGATGGCTAATGTCAATCCCATACATTTTATTTCTTGGTATTCTATTGGCGATATCGATTATAGAAAGCCACGTCTTGTCTAGGCCCTCAGAGCAGCGCCTCTTTCGCTCGTATAAGGCTGCCATTACACAGTCAATCTCGATCGCGATCCGCGGTCAAAATCAATGATCGGCCATTTTATATTCTGTGATTGCGATCTGAATTGAATGTGTAATGGCTGCCTAAGGGCATATAGAAACTGAAATTCAATACCGTAGATCCGGGTTACTTTGGCCCCAGGGGGTAACTTTTTATCGATCAGCTGCAGGCCATTGTCGAAGGATTAAGAGAAGTTGATTATTTTAATGCATAACAAACAGTTTAAAAATATTCTATTTTGGGTCAAAGTTACCCCCTCCCTAGGGTCAAATAACCCGGTTTTACGGTACATAATTGACAGCAGCACTTTGTCAGCTTTTCAAAAACCGTATAGCTTACTATTCGAGTACTATTACGAGCTGGGTTGTTGAAAGGACTTACAGATTAGTAGGTAAGTAAAAAGTTAAATATAACTATTATATATCTTCCCTAAAATAAATTCCATCCATAAAAAAAACTATTACATTATCATATTCAGATCTGCCGGCCTAGATTGACTAACGGTAAAATAAACAATAGGAATGGTTTTACCGGTTTGCAACGCAATATGCGTAGAGTCAATGTGGTTTCTTATCTTCATCTATGTATCATATCATGTGGGTCTGGCCTATCACGTAAGGGAATGGAAAATATGTTAGGGATTAAAAAGTTAACCCTTAATCACTCGCGCGGGGTCAGTCTGACCCCAGAGCGCATATAAAAGCGTATAACTATTAGAGTTTTTAAGTTATAAACAAATCAGTCCAGGTAGCTTCCTAACTCGTCGGTACCTTTAACATCAGTTGCCGGCAAGCAGCGCCGGAGAGTGGACGCGTCTCTGTGATAGTGCTGGGGTCGACCTGACCCCACGCGAGCGTAAACGTATGTTTTTTGAAACGATTCCTTATTTCAAAACACATTTTTTTTTAGTTTTATTTAAATGTCTATGTATTATTATCACCTATTAGTCTTGTATACTGTTATTCTTCAATTCGTGCGCAATAAAATATTTTTTTTTTTTTATTTTTTTTTTTTTATTTATTCGGGACAATAAACAGTTATACAAAATATGTTTTTTCTTAATATTAATGGTAGCTTATATAACTAAATGTATAACCAACAGCATTATCCACAAATTACTAGCGTGAAATACAAACGAGCACACTGTTGCTAATCCATACTAATATTATAAATGTGAAAGTGTGTTTGTTTGTTTGTTTATTTGTTTGTTTGTTTGTTTGTTTGTCCGTCTTTCACGTCAAAACGGAGCAACGGATCGACTTGATTTTTGGTATGGGGTTAGTTTGGGAGCTGGAGAATAGCATAGGCTACTTTTTATTCCAGAAAATTATAAAATAAAAATGATTATTTTGTATACAAAATCGATAAACTGTCGTACTATACAAAACTGTCATTTCTTCCATAGCCGCTTCCAAAGAGGTATGTCAAAGAGTATTGTAATCACTGACGTTTTAGCCGCTTTAGATTACCTACTTTTTAATAAGTGACATTTGTGGCAGGCAGTGTTTAATTTCTTCGCGACTATTTATTTTCATCCGTCTATCTATCTATCCACCATAATTATTATGGCAAAACAACGTTTGCCGGGTCAGCTAGTATATTATATAAAGAAATAGGAGAAAAAAAATATATATTAAAAAAAAAGCGAAAAGAAAGGATCTGGTTATTTGAAGTATACCTAATAATTAAACGTCTAGGAGGTTTATTACAGTTTGCTTGAATTGGTTTTTACTCAATAAGAATAGGTCAATGTCATTAATTCTATCGTTAAAGATATTCAACAACATAGTGATTGGAGCTCGATCTCCGGCATTTGTTCTACACCTGTCTATATAAAATGTTCGGAGAACCCGTGAACTTCTGGTGTTTACATTTCTAGGCACACAAAAGGAAACCTGATTGAAGAGATCCGTGCAGTCAAACTTGTCATTGATTATGCCGTACAAAAACACAAGAGAAAGTAACGAGCGTCTAGTTTTGAGGCTAAGTACATTGTACCTCAACAAAAGCTGGTCGTAGGAAAGATAAGAACGGTGGCATTTGTAGTTCATTGTACGTAGAAATTTCTTCTGAACTCTTTCGAGAAGTATGCTGTATTTCTCGTAAAAAGGATTCCATACTGGGATCACATACTCTAACTGAGACCTGACGAGTGAGTAGTACAAAAGAAGGAAAGTAGATGAACGTCGAAAATTGTCAGAAGATCTAAAAACAAAACCGTACATTCTGAAAGCTTTATTGATGATTGTATCAATATGTACATCGAAGTGTAATTTGGGATCGAGAATCACACCCAGGTCCTTTATGGTTGAAACTTTAGTTAAAATTACATTGTTTAACTTATATTCAAAATTAATGTTACTGATCTTCTTTGAGAAACTTATGTAATTGCATTTTGGTAAACTGAGAAATAACTTATTATTTTTGCAATAATCTGATAACCTATCAAGGTCTGCCTGATTCAATAAGCAGTCATTCACAGATGCAACTCCTCTATAAATTTTCAAATCATCAGCGTACATCAAGAATTTCGAATGCAAGAAACACTTCTTTATGTCGTTGACGTACAAAAGAAATAGGAGGGGTCCAAGAATTGACCCCTGAGGTACGCCTGAAGTCATTACGACAGAATCAGACTCGAATCCATTTATAACAACCTTTTGAGTTCTGTTGGATATGTAGGAGGCAAACCAGCGTAGAAGGTTACCTCGTATGCCATTGAATGCTAATTTTTCGAGAAGTAATTTGTGATCAACCTTGTCGAACGCCTTCTGGAAATCAGTGTATACGGCGTCAACCTGTATGCGATTATCCATATTCCTGAAAAGGTCATTGACAAAAAGCGTGAGATTAGTATTAGTAGATCGATACTTTACAAAACCATGCTGTTCTGGAATCAAAACGTTGTGCAGTGTCGGGTATATCTCATTATGCACCAATCGTTCAAATATCTTTGCCAATGCTGAAAGAAGAGATATAGGCCTATAATTTTTGACATTGTGAATGTCCCCCGATTTAGGAATAGGAGCTAAAAAAGCACTTTTCCATATAGTTGGAAATACACCTTCCTGTAAACATCGGTTAAAGATGATATAAAGCGGTTTACTAAGCGTTTCATAGGTCTTTTTCAAGAATACTGGTGGTATTCCGTCAGGCCCTTTAGATGAGTCTATGGTTTCAAGTGCTTTTATTATTTTGCTTTGCGAAATATAAACATTTGAAATATTGCAACTGTGCTCGTCATTATCCGAATATTGACGATCAAGTAAACCAGTCGAGTTCTGAGTAATACTTGACGGTTCATAGACAGAGTGAAAAAACGATGAAAAAAAGTTACAAATTTCGGAAGAATCACTTGAACGTTTATTTTTAAAGAACATGTCCTCAGGAAAACTTGATTTCTTCTTGCGGTTATTAATGTAAGTCCAAAAATGTTTAGTGTTATGCCTGATATTGTCCTCTACCGTATTAATATATTCCTTGAAACACCTTGCACATTCCGTTTTAAATCTGGCGCGATATATAGAGAATGACTCATAATCACAGATATTTTTATATGTTTTCCATTTAAGCCAAGCACGTTGTTTATTTTTAAAGATGTGTTTTAGTGCAAGGGCAAACCAAAGTGGAAACCGGGAAGATTTTTTTAATACCAATGGGACATGTGTTCTTATTATTTTATTAATTTCATTATAAAAAATATTTGTGCATTCTTCAGCTGGAATATTATGAAATAATATTTCCCAGTCTTTAAACTTTATTTCTTCGTTAATAAGACTGAAATCGGCTTTATAAAAATTCGGCTTCCGGGAGAGAAAGCGGTGCATAGATCTAAACCTTACATCCAAACCAACAAGAGCGCAGAAAGGTGGATGGTGATCATCAATTTGTAATAATGGGGGGCATGGGGAAACATTACTGTCAACATTTGATAAAAAAAGGTCTAATGTATGGTTCTTGGTATTTTTTAAATAATTATACTGCTGAGCATTTAAGATAGACATGCAATTAGACAGACATCGAATGACACCTGTCCCAGAAGGAGGGCCCATTTGTGTAACTGACCAATCTATATCAGGCAAGTTATAATCCCCGACAATGAAGAATGCCTCAGTGAATTGACTATTCAACAAACTTTGAATAAGACTGAAATGAGCAGTGTATATTTCTTCTGATGATTTAGGGGGAATATAGGCAGCACTGATGAAGTGTCTCCTAGCAGGGTCAGAGGCCGGCAGCGTGATCACTACATGCTCAACTGCTGCAGAGTTAGAATTGATGATTACTCGAGATGGTTTTAGCTCGCGTCGAACAGCGATGAGCACACCGCCGCCCTCACTCTTTTTGGTTGCTTGTCTGTCACGGTCACACCTAAACACTATGTAGCGGCTGTCAATGAACTCAGAGTCAGAAATTTGGGGAACCAACCAGGTCTCAGTAAGAACTATGATATCGTAGGAAAATGATAGAATATTCATGTACAATGTGTGTGTCTTTGTTCGGATTCCCCTGCAGTTTTGGTAAAAGATCGTTAAATTACTAGCCATTATTAAAACAAACAAGCGCATAATAAATCACTGTTAAATTTGTTGTTTTTATAGATAAGATAAACAGGTTTTTATAAATAATAACTGAGACAATATGACTGCTCAGATCTCCCCAGACAAACTTGATATTTAATAACATAAAATACTTAAACAACATTTTAATTAAAATCCTGTGCAACGACATTATAATATTCCAAACTAGAATTGGTAACAAGTATCGAGTATAAAATAAGTTAATCACTCCAAAACTTTCATTACAGTTATAATAACAATCTGCATGAATCGACCAACAACATAGACACATTAGAGAAATTACATTAAACAAATTAACAAAAAATATTATAATTAATAGAAGCGCACCAGACAACGAGCAATTATTTAATATTAGTATACTCGGACAATACCAGTCATTAAAAATACAGTGTTTCACTATATTAAGATATATACAGGATAATTTTTTTATCAGTGCACAAATTTTTAGGATCGACTCAGAATCGGTAAGTGAACAACTTTCTTCTAGAAACATAGGTCGAAATATGACAAAATTTTTTTGACCTTTCATACAAATCGAACTGATCACGTGATCGAATTAGTATGGGAAGTCCAAAAATTTTTGTCGTATTTCGACCCATGTTTCTAGGAGAAAGTTGTTCACTTATCGAGTCTGAGTCGATCCTAAAAATTTGTGCAGTGATAAAAAAATTACCCTGTATATGGTAACTTCCTGGAATCATTTATTTTAACACAATAACTATAATTAAGCATAGTAATATGTTTAATTTTCTTTAAATTATTTGAAAAAAAAATACAACACAGCAACAAAAAACACAGTACAATAAAATAATAATTATCAAATACAACATTTTTATTTTTATGTAATTTAAGAGACAACAAACTAAGAATTCCTAGTCGCACTATTTGGTGTATTATTGGGCATAACACTACGGGGCTTGATTTTTTTAATGTCATTCCTACAGCGGACGGCGAACGCCGCACAGTTATCTGCCTCGCGCACAATGATCGTAGCGTGTTTAATCCATATTTGTTTTACATTATTACCAGTTCGATATTATTACATTTATGTTCACTTTTGCTTACATACAATGAGTCGGCTCCAAGATGATGATATTCTTCAATTATTAGAAGAAACGTCACCACAGATAATTTTTACACCAGCATTCCACTGGCACAGACTTTATTGTCAAAAAAATTGACTCTAGTGGGTACACTTCGTAAGAACAAAAAATAAATCCCTTCAAATTTTCTACCAAACAGACAACGCCAAGAACAAAGTGCACTATTTGGCTTCAAAGAAAATATGACTCTCTGTTCATATCTGACGAAAAAATCAATAGCTGTTCTTATGCTATCAACTATGCACCACGATAATGCTGTAGTAGAATCGGCTAAAAATAAGCCAGAAATTATTTTATTTTACAATAAAACCAAAGGTGGCGTCGACACCAATGATCAGATGTGTTCCACTTACAATGTTGGTCGCAGGACAAAGCGTTGGCCTCTGGTTATATTTTATCACTTGTTCAATGTGACGGCTATAAATTCTTTGATAGTTTATAAGCACAACACTCAGTCGAAAATTATTCGCCAAGACTAAGTATTTGAAGCAATTGGCGGTGTTTTTGACCAAATCCTTTCGCCAAACAAGAGCGCAAATACCGTCACTACCAAGAGTTCTAAAAAGGCGCCTACAAAAAAATTCAGATCTTGCAACACGTGGTCCAAGTGAAGTTTCCAACGTTTCCAAAAAACGCTTGCGTTGTGAAATTTGCCCAAGGTCCAAGGACCGAAAAACATCAGATGTGTGCATGAAATGCAATAAATACATTTGCAGCGAACACTCAAAAAAAATTTGTGATAATTGTTAGGATTTTTAAGTATATTTTTGGAAGACTTATTTTAGTTTGAGAAAAGCTATTTAGCAAAGTTTAATTATCTTGATCTCATTATTATTGTTCCTACTTAAAGTTTAATAAAAGTAGATTTTCATAAAATAGTTGTTTTCTTGAATTTTCTGCCCATTCGTGTCTGGGTCTCTGTGACCCCATGCGAGTATCAATGCAAGTTTTTTAGCGCGAGTGATTAAGGGTTAAAGGGCAAAATGATTGAGAGTACCTGGCAGATGGCTGTTGTTAAGTGTGTGAAGAAAACGCAGACTCCAGATAACACTCAGATATTTCTCGCTCAAACAATACGTACAATAATAGAGATCTTATGCCCTCGAGGCTAGGTTGAAGACTGCGCTCACATCGCTCATCCATCCCCACCGCTTTTTCCACAGATTTTCTTAGCTAACTTAACAAAATGGCGTCAAGAGACGGCTATTACAAGTGTTGCCATTAAAAATTATGAAAATCCTACTAGAACGGGCAACCACTAGTATAATACGAAATCTTTACTCATTTCGAACGTCTCGTAATGATCGTTTACCTAACTTTCTATAAAAGCAGACAGGCCATAAGTCTTTTTTCAAAGCTATCTTTTTTTGGAGAATTTAGATTAGTGTTACAAAAAATTTCACAACTTAAAACGAGCAATTTTCGAAGCTTAGCTAAACTAAATTGAGAACATTATGTTTATCTAACAACTACATAGAGTCAATGGAAACTTTTGCAGAATATTTGAGCAATTAAAAACTTTTGGACCTCTCGCACAATAAATTACAAAATATTCTGAACGAAGATTTAATCAACCTGAAAGAACTAACAGTTTTGTATTTAAGTTTTAACTAATATTTCGATAACAGTTTTAGGAATTGGAATAAAACTTTACAAATAGATTAAGATTACAATCAACTGCATTGCATTGTCTTGAGGCTGGTTTGTCGTTTTGCACAAGTAA
Source organism: Crambus lathoniellus (assembly GCA_949710035.1). Taxonomy (NCBI): domain Eukaryota; kingdom Metazoa; phylum Arthropoda; class Insecta; order Lepidoptera; family Crambidae; genus Crambus; species Crambus lathoniellus. The sequence continues at coordinate 3,839,797 of OX453305.1, forward strand.
ATGTCACTCTTCTTGATGTGACACATCATAATGTGTCATAACAGACATACAATGTGACACGTCAGGGGTGACCTGATGACCGCTCCAGTATAATAATTGACCAGCCACAATTAGATAGGTACGGACCCAAGAGAAATTATCTAATCATCTCATTGTATCGACAGATTATTGACAGTATACAGTGACATTGACAGACACGAGCTTATTTTAAAACCATTTTTCTTTGCCGATGAGGTTACTCTATCATTACTGTAACCAAATTCAGTTCAATTTTTTTAATTATTTCCCACTCTAGGGTGGAACGCAGAGTTTTTAACCCGCTGCTCAGTTTAAATATACATCACTTTCCCAATATGAGAGATGAAAATAAAATACCACTTAGTAAGAAACTATTCTATTTGCTGTTTGCCGACTGGCAATTTAACACACCGAGCCTTGACCCTTCTTGCTGCTTCGCACACGTACATACGGTCTAAATAAGTATTTATGTCATAGCCTTTAGGTAATTTTTTTATCTGTTCTTTCTTTTTTTTGTTACTTTGAATGTTATTTTTATCTTGTGTGTGTATCAGCAGAATAAACTTCTTATCTATCTGTCTGTTGGAAAAAATTGTAAAAGATTCTTTGTGGGTTAAGGAAAATACAACAACATCGAACTAAAGAAGTTTCCTTTTAGGCGTGATCACAAAATCTCATGATGAAATATTCATAACAGCTTGAATCTCCCACGACGATGAAATCCTAGAGATTATTTGTTGCATAGTAGGTAAAGTAAACAACTTAAGGTGCATGTAGTCATGAAACTATCATTTTTGAGGTCCTAAAACTCATAAATTAGCCAACCGAAGAATCCAGAATTAAAATATATTAAATATTGATATATAAAGTTCAATCTGAGCATTTAAAAAAAAACATAGTCTTTAAGATACTATTAAAAAAACATTGAAATGAAGCTGTTTTCAACTTGAAATACGCTACTGCTTCTAAACTACAAGTGAAATTTTCACGTTTCTTTCAGGAAAAGATTGCTAACTTGATTAACTTAAAACTGAGCATTTTTTGTTTTAAAATAATACCTACATCGTTTTGACGAAACGTTGTTTTGGTGTGCGTAGCGGGCAGGAAAATTAGGCCACTTTTCTATGCCCAAGGTCGTTGGCGATACCACGGGCCTTAAGACTCATAAAATATCGAGGTGCAACCGAATCATAGCTATACCGCTATTTATTATTATTTAATATGTAAGTTTTGCAATTTCAGATTTGATAGGTGTTGGGTATAACTAAGTATGCCTCATATTGTAATTTTAAACATGGATTTATTTTTAATGGAAAATAATAAGGATTTCAAATCTCAATCCAAATAAGTTTTCCCCTTTTTTTCAATTAGGTCATTTTATATCTGATAAATCGAATTGCCTCAGTTTTAAAATGAGATTTAATTTGACTTACAATATTAATTCTTTAAACGCAATGTACAAGTTTCTCTAAGCGACCGATTCTACAAATGGCAGATTTTTTTTAATTGTATGAAACTAGTACTTTTTTTTAGAAAATCTAGAAATATGGTAAATTAAATGCAATATAAGGAATAACGAATCATATTTTATTTCAAACAGTTTTCATTATAATTAAAGAATGACGTAAGTATATTATTCCTAAATTTCCTAACAAAAGTACTATTTAAAAAAATTGGCATTTGTAGAATCGGTCATTTATCGAATTGTACATTTCGAGAATTGGTCATTTGTGGACCGTGTCGTCATTTCGCGAATTAGTCATTAGTCGACTAAACAAATGAAAGCAGTAGATCCAGCAGTTAGCGACGTGTAGGTTGATTGCGAAGCCGCATACTTGCTAAAGCGGTCTACACGGTGCAATTTGACATACAATCTGCAGCCACAATATGCAGCCACAATCTGCTGGAGTATTTTATTATTAGTCGAAGAACGAAAATTCTACGAAAGATACTGGGACCAACAAGAGGCGATGACGGGGAGTGGAGGCAAAGGTTTAACCGGGAGATAGAACAGCTGGTGTCCGAGCCGAATATCATTGGGGAAATAAAAGCTGCCCGACTTCGCTGGCTGGGGCACGTAGAGAGAATGGGTGAAGATCGAGCTGCCAAAAGAGCGTATCATGGCCAACCATCTGAACGACGGCGACGTCCAGTGGGTCGTCCAAGATTCCGCTGGAAAGATGAAGTTGTAAAAGACCTGAAAGAGCTGGAAGTGCCCGACTGGTCTCACTTGGGACAAAACAGGAAGGAATGGCGCACTTTAATGTCGGAGGCCAAGATCCACTTCGGGTCGCTGAGCCAGCGTAGTAAGTAAGTAATCTGCTGGAGTCACGGTTGGCTGGTTGGCTGTATAGCTCGGTCAGAAGATAAAGAAAGGGACTGGAAATGGCGGCCCTCTCGCTCATACAGTATATTGCGTGAGCGAGAGACAAATAATAGCAGGGCCGCCATTTCCAGTCCCTTTCTTTATCTGACTCCAGCAGATGGTGGCTGCAGATTGTATATCAAATTGCACCGTCTGTAAAGCGCTTAACACAAGTCGGATCTCACAGCAGGCGTCGACCAACCTCTCACCAATTGGGGACCGACTTGGCGCAGGGGTAAGATACCTGCCTTCTGCGCCAGAGATCTCGGGTTCGATTCCCGAACAAGATAAATATTTGTGTTCATGAGCATGTCAATTTGTCTTGGTCTGGGTTTTTTCTATGTATATTATGTATGTATTTACAAACAAAAAGTATTTAAGTATATATTTATCCGTTAATTAGTTTTCCATGATACAGCTGTTAGTTTCTCATTGAAACTTACATGGGCTTAGATTCATTGGTGTGACTGTAAAAAGTGTGGTACTAGGTTTAGAGTAAGATCATCAGAGAGCCTAGACAAGTGGCTTTCTAGTATCGATATCGCCAGTAGAATAGAAAGAAAATGTATGGGATTGATATTATAGCGATTGAAATGTTACGTGACCGCTAATGCCAATCCCATACATTTTCTTTCTATTCTACTGGCGATATCGATAATAGAAAGCAACTTGTCTACAGGGGCTGGCTTTTGCCGTCGGTGTGACTCCAATATGGGGATTCAATGCTCGGCGGATCATGTCATTAAGGTCATGATGTCTGGGAGGGAACCCACCCAAGGCGCCCGATTAACGGACAAATAAATAAATAAATTCTTACAATGACTATATCCAGCTTAAAAGTAGTTTTAATTAAGAAAGTATGTCATGGAAACTAGATAACGGATGAATATATCTTTATATACTTTTTTGCAAATACATACTTAGTATACATAGGTAATACCCAGCCCAAGACAAATGACAATGACAAGGCAGGTAACCTATATTTCCTCTTTTTTTATTTTTTTATTCTCAACGGGGTAGCACTTAGCCTTCGTCACACCTGATGTTAAGTGGTGATAAGGCTGAAGGTGGAAGCGCACTACTCCCGGAATCCTCAATCACTGAGGAACTGGGTATCTTATCTCTAACTGCCGGAACACAATAATGCTGAAAACATCATTTTTATGGCGTCAGACTTAGATAATATGGTGGTAGCTAGCCAGGCAGACTAAGAACAAGTCCTACCACCAACCAAACCCCACTGGGAATCGAACCCGGAACCTCTTGGTCTGAAATCGGTGGTGTGAAGTAAGTTATAATGTATTGTATTGATAAAATAACGTTATCCTGCGGGAATGTGATATTTTTCCAGGGAATGCGTCGGTATTTCCACTGGGTAAAAAAAAAGGCTACAACGTATCTGTGTCCCAAATTTCAGCCAAATCCGTTCAGCCGTTTTAGTGTGATTGACAAAAAAAACATCCAAACATCTAAACCTTCACATTTATTAAATTTACTGTCGTCAAAAAAAGCCTCATAACTCAAAATCCCCAAACCGCCGAACAATTTAAAAGAGTTTACGATAAAACCTCACCAAACACAATAAGTTATCCACACCGAATACTTCGGAATCCTATTCAGCGGATTCCCCTGAATAATGCGGGTCAAGCCTCTTCCCGCAAATAAATCCCGCTTTCAAAATAAATAACCACCCCAACTCGGGCTGATTATGCAGCCGTTGTCGAATATAGAGTCCAACTAATTTTTAACCGACTTCAAAATAGAAGGTTATTATTTTAACACAAGCAAAATAATGGAAGTTAATTAAATTTTTACTTTTTGTACACACACACACTTGTGTTTTAGACTCACAATGCAATTTTTATTAATGAAAAATGTAAAATGAAGTGTTTGGAAAAAATCGACCCGTCTCACAACCATCCCATCCGTCCCGTCCCATCGGAGCTGGTTGTGAGACGGGTCGATTTTTTCTTAATACTAAGTTGTCAATTTTTCATAAATAATGTACTTAATGGATTCGAAAACCCTCGATAGTAAAATAATTTTAAATATGTTTTTCGGATTCCGAGACCATAGCGCCATTAGAAAAAGCTACGTTGCCATGACAACATGAAGAAATTAGACACTAAACGAATTAGAAATGTATGGTTTGTTTCAGTACTTTCTTACTTCTTTTACCCTCAAAAAAATGTTTCTTTTAACTCTGAAGGAAAACCAAGGCATTGCTTTATTACAATAATACTTATTAATATACATAATGTATTGTATAATACCACGCACATTATAATTTTAATCTCAGCTCAAGTAATAAGGATTTACTTGGCAATTAGTCAGGAGACGGGATAAATGTAGGGCCCTTTAAAGCCGCTGATACTTAATTCATGCACGAAGCAAATTCAAGTAATAGTAAATTCAAGTTCATAACACCACCGTTTCGATCGAACCCACTTCTATGCATTCATCTACCCTCATTCTAGTGTTCTGTGGTTGAAATGCACTCTCAATTTTGAAGAAAAATACCTCAATTCTCAGTAGTTCAGTTGTCCACCTTTGACTGAACTAGGTTAGAAATTTGTGGAAATGAAGTATTAGCTCTCACAAAGCTCCGATATGGGAAGGTTCGGACGGCTCTGTTGGAGCTAATTGTGAGACGGGTCGATTTTTTTTATAACCTAGGTACTTCATTTCACTAGTAAAAATTGCATTATGAATGCCAACAAAGTAAAAATAATTAGTTAGAAATAAAATTGATTTCATATTTATTAAATACAATTTTTTCTTGCTTTTTAAATCAACTGAACATAAAGGCGTTGTTTTATTACAATCAATAATACCTATTCATAGTAGGTACGTGATAATACCCAGGCCCAGTTTATTTTAATTTTAATCACGGTTCAAGTAATAAGGCTTTACTTGGCAATTAGTCAGGAGACGGGATAAATGTAGGGCCCTTTAAAGCCGCTGATACTTAATTCATGCACGAAGCAAAGTCAAGTAATAGTAAATTCAAGTTCATAACACCGTATCGATCGAACCCACTGCCTCTTCAATGCATTCTACTGTATCTACCCTCATTCTAGTGTTCTGTGGTTGAAATGCACTCTTAATTTTGAAGAAAAATACCTCAATTCCCAGTAGTTCAGTTGTCCACCTTTGACTGAACTAGGTTAGAAATTTGTGAAAATAAGTATAAGCTCTCACAAAGCTCCGATATGGGACGGTTCGGACGGCTCTGTTGGACCTAGTTGTGAGACGGGCCGATTCTTCTTACACGCTGTATAGCCAGCGTGTATTCAAATAATTTGCCATAGTAATTTCTTCTTTAGCGTTTGTCAAATATCTGGAAAGGTATTTCTTTCGCGTGTGGGGGTAGTAATATCTTCACATTGATGAAATTAACGCTGGCTATACAGCGTGTATAAAGTATTTAATAAATTCGACGCTTCTCGTAACGACTTCGTAGCTCAGTGGTTAGAGCAGTCGCCCGGATAGCGAAAGGTCGTGGGTTCGAGTCCCATCGGAGCTGGTTGTGAGACGGGTAGATTTATTCTAAAATACTTCATTTTCCATTTTTCATCCATAAAATTTGCATTCTGAATACAAAAAAATAAAAATTTAAATAACTTGCCATATTAATTTCTTCTTTAGCGATTGTCAAATATCTGGAAAGGTATTTCTTTCGCGTGTGGGGGTAGTAATATCTTCACATTGATGAAATTAACGCTGGCTATACAGCGTGTAAGAAGTATTTGATAAATTCGACGCTTCTCGTAACGACTCCGTAGCTCAGTGGTTAGAGCAGTCGCCCGGATAGCGAAAGGTCGAGGGTTCGAGTCCCATCGGAGCTGGTTGTGAGACGGGTCGATTTTTTCAAAAATACTTCATTTTCCATTTTTCATCCATAAAATTTGCATTCTGAATACAAAAAAATAAAAATTTAAATAACTTGCCATATTAATTTCTTCTTTAGCGATTGTCAAATATCTGGAAAGGTATTTCTTTCGCGTGTGGGGGTAGTAATATCTTCAAATTGATGAAATTAACGCTGGATATACAGCGTGTAAGAAGTATTTGATAAATTCGACGCTTCTCGTAACGACTCCGTAGCTTAGTGGTTAGTGCAGTCGCCCGGATAGCGAAAGGTCGTGGGTTCGAGTCCCATCGGAGCTGGTTGTGAGACGGGTCGATTTTTTCTAAAATACTTCATTTTCCATTATTCAACCATAAATGCGTTGTTTTATTACAATCAATAATACCTATTAATAGTAGGTATGTGATAATACCCAGGCCCAGTTTATTTTGATTTTAATCAAGGTTCAAGTAAAGGCTTTAGTTGGCAATTAGTCAGGAGTCGGGATAACTGAAGGGCTCGTTAAAGCCGCTGATACCTAATTCATGCACCGAGGGATAGTAAATTAAAGTTTATAACACCGTATCAATCGAACCCTCTACCTCTAGCTCAGCAGATCAGTTGCAATCACAAAACACCAGTAAGAGGTCAGAAGGAGCATGCCACGTATTTACTACTGAAAAATAATGTCGCCTGGAAAACAGCCACGCTGCCGTTACGACAGACGTGAAGACATTAAACGTTAAGGCTGATTTACATTGATCCAGTAGCTCGATCCAGTGTCAGCACTGGATTGGCACTGGATCAATGTAAACATGTTTCAATCCAGGGTGCCTACCATCAACTTTAAGACAGCGATTCAAAAATAGCGCGATGCAGAATAGGTTCCTAAAGTGAATTGCTTTCTTTCGTACTCTGACCTTCTAAAAACTGGATCGCAAATGAATTGCTAAATGTTAATGACCAAACGATTTGTGTCCTTTTTCTTCTACCCGTCTCTTTCACTCGATTCTGTCATGCCCGGAGAGTGAGAGGGACGGGTATAACCTGCAGGTGACATGTTAAATCGACCGGGTTATAAGTCAAATAAGAGTTCCTGACAGCTTAGCGGCTGTGAAATGTCATTGATCGATCACTGAATCGCTGTCATTGATATTAAGCTGTCGTGGTACGAATAAGCGAAGCAGATCAGTTTAGGTCCTAAACAAAACCGCAATAAGAGTTGATGGTAAGCACCCAGTACAGCGTCCAGTGAAACATGTTTACACTGATCCAGTGCCAATCCAGCGCCGCAATCCAGTGGCACTGGATCGAGCTACTGGATCAAATTAAGTCAGCCTTCAAACGTCAGTGTTTTGCTTAAAAGGGTGGTGGGTGACACACATCACGTCTTCTTATTACTTCTGTATCCTCGTTCTTAGTGGTTTGTGGTTGAAATGCACTTTCAATTCCAAAGAAAAATAGGTACTTATCAATATTCCCAAGAGATCAGTTTTCCAATTTATTTGACTGAACTAGTGAGAATTGTTCACTTATATTTTTTTTAAAAAGGCCTTTTTTATTATAATCAATAATTACCTATGCATAGTAGGTATGTGAAAATATCCAGGCTTACGCCCGAATTCTCGAACGCAAATCATCTTTGGGAGCGTCTCAAACGTCATGGCATCTCTTTCATACGTTTGACATTTAAAGTGACAGGGCGAAGTGTGAGACGCTCCCAAAGATAAGTAGCGTACGAGTATTCGGGCATTAGTATATTATGATTTTAATCACGGCTCAAATAATAAGGTTTTAGTTGGAAATTAGTCAGGAGACGGGATAACTGTAGGGCTCGTTAAAGCCGCTGATACCTAATTCATGCACCAAGCGATACTAAACTCAAGTTCATAACACCGTAAAGTTCCGTACCAGTAATTGGTTTCCAAATACTAACTGCATCATTTATGGAGTACTGGCGCGTGCGATGCTGTTGCGGAACAAATTAATTGATTGGTTTTGGTTAGAAATACACATGGTGTGTTTGACAAAGCATTTTGACCGAGGATATGGTACGAAATACATCTACAAAAGAGCTACCAGAACATTAGTTGTAAATTATGTTTTTCCGTTGTTGCCTCCTTGCAAGGGGCAATCTTTAATTCTTTATGGCTTAAAAAAAGGATAAATTTTTAAATGTAGTACCCAGCAGTCAAGTGGGCGTCGTTCGGCTGGCATGATGATGATGATGATGATATAGAAAAAATATCAGCTCCGTTGGGACTAGAACCCACGACCTTTCGCTATCCGGGCGACTGCTCTAACCACCGAGCTACGGAGTCGTGAACGACTCCGTCTGGTTGTGAGACGGGTCGATTTTTTCTAAAAATGAACTTCATTAAAAAAAATCAATAATACAGGTTGCTTTTTGGGGTTCCGTACCCAAAGGGTAAAAACGGGACCCTATTACTAACAGTCACCAGGCCGTTTCTCGTGAACCGTGATCGGTAGACAGTTGAAATTTTCACAGATGATGTATTTCTGTTGTATAACAACAAATACTGAAAAAGAGAATAAAATAAATATTTAAGTGGGTCTCCCATACAGCACACGTGATTTTGTTAAAACGGCAACAGGTAGACCCTTCAAATATTCACAGAATATTTAGTTGTATATTCATTTCAAAATAAAAATTTTTTGCCGTTTCTTTGACGATCTTAATAACGACAACAGGTACACGTGGTGGTTACAGACAGACACCGGGACAGATCAAACTGAAAGAAAGGTTATAATATACCTAGTGTCGAATGTCTACCTTCAAATATTCACAGAATATTTAGTTGTATATTCATTTCAAAATAAAAATTTTTTGCCGTTTCTTTGACGATCTTAATAACGACAACAGGTACACGTGGTGGTTACAGACAGACACCGGGACAGATCAAACTGAAAGAAAGGTTATAATATACCTAGTGTCGAATGTTGTTTAATAGTATATTACGATACAAGTGAGCTAAGGACCGATCGTTGTGGAGATCCTTGGGGGAGGCCTATGCCCAGCAGTGGGCGTCGTTCGGCTGACATGATGATGATGATGATGAGCTAAGGTTGCTCATTATACACGAGGCTGTGGGTTGCAGCCCGAGCCGTAGGCGAGGGCGTAAATCAGCCGAGTGTCTAGTGAGTAAGTTGCTCACGAGTTTCATATGCACTTTTTCAACACACTTGCGAGGAAAAACAAACATTTATTGCATACAATAACCTAATATTAGATAATGGAAAAAGCGCGCAAGTTTTTTTTTGCACGCGCCAAATGTAAGGTGATTAATTACATACAGCCATACAGCCTACTTAAAAATAATTATAATAATAGTGATAAAATGCAAATGTTTTATAACTAACTATTGTGAATTATAAATAATTTGATAATAATATACTTAATAATGTTTTTATCTTATTTAGGGACACATTTATTTATTCTAAAAACGTAAATGGATTTCCAGCCGTATAAAACCTCTTTGTTGTTACAAAAAAAGAACTGTATCTATCTATTACCCGGTGAAATCGAAAATGCTCTGTTGACTCGCATATAACTTGCAGTTAGGTACTAACTTAACTTTGTAGGGATACTGTATTACCCGGATAAATTGAAAAGTCTCTATTTACTCGCATATAATTTGCAGTTAGGTACTTACTTAACTTTGTAGGGATAATTCTATTACGCAACTAGTACTGTAATATTATTATGCACGCGTGTGTTATAGTTCGGCTTATGGCTCTGAGATCGATGTAATAAGGCTCACTTTATGAGCAAGTGTGTTGAAAAAAATGGTATGGAACCGTTCGTGCGATAGTCCGACTCGCACTTGACGTGGTCAGTTTTTATCATGGTAATATCGGTGTAAAATGTAAAATGTCCTGACTTAACACACAAAAAGAAATCACGCTACGCAAACAAAACACGCACGACCCTTTTATACTTTTAATAAAAACTGAAAAGTAATATATCAATATGTACAAGGTTAAGGTTTATTTTACTGGTCGCTGTAAATAGAACACGACAAGATTCCATTAAAATACAACCTTACCATTGGATTAGAACGAAGCCGACTAAAAGTGTACTAAGATATTTCACAAACTCCCGATAAAACGTGTGGGAAGCATACAAGGTTTTCATTCTTCTCATTCGAGAAAACTATATTCTTTTACATGATCCTATCTAATTATTTGCTAAAAACAATCGCTGTTATTTGTATGATCTTTCGAAGTAAAATTATTGAGTTCAAACAAACTTTTAACTTGAACAAACAAGAACAAACAAACTTTAACGTTTAATATCTATGTGGTAGTGACGTGATGGTTTAGAACAAAACAATGCTGACTGATGTTCTAGAAAAAAATTAATACCTCTTCAAGTAAAAAAGTGGAGTTTTCTCTTTAAATCAGAGAAACGCTTTGTAAAGGACTAAAAATCGGTACTACGTGTACCTCCGTGTACTACGGGTAGAGCACAAGGTGAAAAACTACCCTTATTCACTTATTTCAATATTTCACAGAGCTCTCGGTGAAAAAAGAAAAGGAGCACTTCAGTACTATGTCAGTCCAATATTGCGTTCATATTGTAGGATAGAAACTTACAGACGAGTAAAAGTGAAATATTATTTATTTGCTTATGAGAAAGGGTTACATTCGTGATCTTATAATATAGTATTGCTTCTCCTCTTCAGCTAGCTGGAACCTACTGTACTGTAGTTCTGTTATTGTGACAAGGTGAACTGTAACTGTTTGTCTATTTTTTATATAGAATTTGTTTTTATTTATAGAACTACATATTTTATAGAAAAAAAAACTCAATAAAACAACATGTTCTCACATCTCATGTTTTTTTTAACACTCCAATTATCTAAGCCCATTTTAATTTCATTATGAAACTGTATCATGGAAAAATTGATAACGGATAATTAATATATAGTAACTTTAAATAAAGATTTATCATATTTGCATTGAGTTTTTTTACTGATTTTTGTTTTTCTTGGGAAAATGCGTAATTCCGAATGTTATCAAGGTATACAAATCTCAATAACTGAGTTGTTTAGTTTCACACTTCTTTTTTTCTTAAGCGCACTTTTCAAAGTTTAAAAAAAGATACATAATGAAAATAATATAGAGTACGCGCCACATAACTTGGCGCGTGTCAACTTCTGGAACTAAATTATGACATGGGAATAAGGTTTATTTTTTACGACCAGCGCCCTCTGACACACGCCAAGTTAAATGTGTCGCGGACATTACTTTCGTTATACGTGATATGACAATAGTTTGTGAAAAATCAAAAAGCATAGTAATCCGTATTGCTCCCTGTCTCTCTGAGAGTCCATTTAAAATAATTATTAAAATTTAAACAATAACAACAAAAATATCACTTGGTATCTTGATTGGTTTTTTATAAACATGTAAGTACTTATTCAATAACTATCGTCTTCTTCATTTACTTTTCCTCATCTAAAAGGCACCTTTAAAATGACAAATATAAATAATACACAACATATTGCTCAATTATGTTAAAGTCTAAAGTTACTATTGTTTACAATGGTTCTATTAATACTTTAGTTAATTTTGTTTAGTATTTAGACTTAGAATTAATAGGTTTTTTTACTGGATGCAACTTGGCTCTCTAATTATCTAATTAACTTTGTTTTTATTATGAGAGGATAATATTGTAAGTTACTTATACACTATTACTTTACTCTATAGGTACTCTAATGCTCGAATACTCGTATGCTACTTATCTTTGGGAGCGTCTCAATTCTCAAACATCGCCCTGTCACTTTAAATGTCAAACGTATGAAAGAGATACCATGATGTTTGAGACGCTCCCAAAGATGATTTGCGTTTGAGAATTCGGGCGTAAGTTACCAAATGTATTAATTTCAAGTTTATTTACACACATGCATAGTGTAACTGTTAATTATTCCTAAATAAATAAAATAAAATATTTAAACAATAACAAAACTAAAAACGCTATACCAACAACAATAAAACACACAACAAGATGTATCCAATCCTCGGCAGTACGTGATACCGCGACCGATCTGGTATCTCAGCACTTTCCCATAATGGATTCATTTGTATTCAGGCTGCACTGGGCGCTGTAACGAACATCGGGGGCTGACGTTCGGTACAATTACCACTGTTAATATTTACCAACTGACGCCGGCTAATTGCTACACTGCGCTTAGACGCTCTGTGGTAAGCACATTACGGAGTCTACGAGTCGATGGTGAGATATGTGGCACTTTGTATCCTGATTGGTTTAGTCGGAATGTAAGTTTATAAACCATCTCAATAATGTGGCTGGTATGAAAAATAATAAGCATTATTTATTTTATTTATTATTATTAAGCACGATGACTACTTCCCATCACGTGGCTCGTCTGCTCGTTTGCCCCTTTTTAATATAAAAAAAAAAAAAAAAATATGTAATACGCAGAAATTTTTTATATAATGATAAATTGTTCAAAATACCGCAAGAAATATACTTAAATTGAAAATTTATAAAAGAAACCTCAAGAGTAGATTAATTTTTACAAGCTTTTTATTAACTTGTCATGTTAGTTAGTTAGTCAGTGGGGGACAAATCTTGCAAGCTTAATTTGACCCACTTCCCAGTGTCCGATAGAGCTGAAATTTTGTATACTGATTTGGTTTAGATGACAATATCATATTAAAGAACAGTCAGCAAAAAAGCTTGTCATAAAAATGACATTTTTACTAAAAACTTATTGTATGTGACCATTGATTAGACTCGGACTTACGTTCATTAAAGATATTGGACCATACAAAGATTACTAAACATCAATGTTCAATGAGCTAGTTGAATAAAATAAAGAACTGACTTTTTTATTGCATTGTGAATGCAAAAAAATAATTTGATATAGCCATTATTACATTTTGATCTATTAACAAATTTTTGGAAAGGTATTTCTTTTAAGTGTCGAGAGTAGTAATATCTTCACATTGATGAAATAAACGCTGGCTAACAGCGCATAAAAGTATTAGATAAATTCGACGCGTTCGTGTAACGACTCTATAGCTCAGTGGTCAGAGTCAGAGCATTCGCCCGGACAGCGAAAGGTCGTGGGTTTCGAGTCCCACTGGAGCTAGGTGAGACTGTTTGATGTTTTCTAATACTCCATTTTCAATATAAAGTTTGTAATATATTATAATAGTAAAACATTTCTCATAAATTAGAAAAATCAAAAGACGAAAGCAAACCATAACTCAATAGTTAGCACATTAATAATAACAAACTTTTACACATCGCTATTTAGAGACTGTTTATAAATAAAATTTCGTTTTTGTTTAAACCAACTCCTAGATGGAGTAAAGTGGCTTTATGACCGGCGTTCAATCATAATTCTCTAGCGGCCGATTCTCAGGCAATCGAGAAAAGTTCACTTTTATAAGCTCGAAATTCAAATTTAACACAGTTTTTGTATTGTCAGAATTTCACAATCGAAAAAGTTCGATCGAAAACCAGTCGAACGCTACGAGTGGTAGAAACCAATAGATGTTCGTATACGAACTTAGCTGTCAAAATGAATTTGTTGACATGTGAGACCAAAGATATTATAATATAACAAGATTGCGCACTCATGAGTTACAGCCGAGCCGAGCGAGATAGGCCTATTATGGTGTGCGTCCCTCTCTAATGAGAGAGACGTGAGTGACTACACGATTTGGTTTTTTCGAGGACAATTTATAGTTAACCAGACTTGGCTCACGTAGGATTCGAACATCACGCTTCCTAGGGAGCTCTTGTAGCTTAAACAAACATACATTTAAACATCCGAACTCACTTTCTATTTATAATATTAGTTAGGATGAGGACTCCGCGAGGCAAAGCATAGAGGGTACTTTGCATCTCTTATGAGGCAATAATGTGACAATCAACACATACACATATGCTTTATAAGCATACTTACTTTTGAACCGACTTCAAAAAAGGAGGTTGGTAGTTTGACCTGTATGTACTTATATGAAATGTATGTCTGTATTTCTGAAAGGTGTATTTTGATAAAATGGATAGAAATAAAAAGTCCACGTACAGTAATAAAAATCTGTTTATTAGTTAGACTATAACATTGCTAAACAAAATTGTCTTGCGGATCTTTTGACGCATGGAGGCTTTGTGTCCAATTAATTTTAAAGATTCGTTTTTTGCGTACCTACTTTTTGACCTTAAATTAAAATACAGATGTTATAATACATTTAATAAGTTCTGTTTCATGCCTATCACTACATAGTATAAAACAAAGTCGCTTTCTCTTTCCCTATGTCCCTTTGTATGCTTAAATCTTTGAAACTACGCAACGGATTTTGATGCGATTTTTTTTAATAGATAGAGTGATTCAAGAGGAAGGTTTATATGTACTTTTTATCCCGATATTCCTACGGGAACGGGAACCACGCGGGTGAAACCGCGGGCGGCCGCTAGTTTTCTGATAAAGTTCTTCTTCTTTTTCTTCTTCTGCTGAGTATGGTGTAATTTTTTCAGGTATGACGTTAAGCCAACCTTTTTTGATTTCTTCATCTTTAGGAAATCTGAAACGATGAATATTAATATTTGGGTTAAGTAAAAAAGTAAATTTCAGTCTATAGATTACAAACGAAATGGATACCCTACTATACGCAAGAATAACACTTTGGCTAAATACTTACCTATGAAAAGATACACCGCTACGTTATATGATTCGCTTTTGCATCCTTTCACACATCAAGTGAGAACCATTTTTATTGATTTAAACGTAATTTTAAAATGATAATCAAGATACACACACTAACTTTACACACATAAATTAATTTTCCGTCGCCATATTGATGTTGTTTTTATTTTTATTAAAATTTTCCAGACGCAAAGTGTTGCATATTTATTATAATTAAAACTACCATAACACCGACTCTTACATTAAACAAGTAGTTTTTCAAGGTTTTAAACAATGCAAATTATATGGACTTTATTATTATCAGCATAACATTCCTTTTAATTAATTAATATTTTAAAAATTCTCGAGAACAGGAAATATGAATTTGAATTAAGTTCTACTACAACCAAAAATATTTAATGGTGGCAGCCCAGTAGACAGGGATGCAATCCTATTTAGGAGCCTCTCGCTCGGCTCGTTTTTCCGTTTATCGAAATGTCATACGAAAATAAACCTTATTGTAACTGCATAGAATCGAATTGACATTACTTTTATTTTCATAGTGCACAATCTTGTTATATTATAATATCTTTGTGTGAGACAGAGTGGTTTGTTTGAAACATGAAGTTTGACTTTTGCTTAATACTCTGAGGTAACTGGAGCTCTCACCCTGAATAAAAAAGTGTCGCCAGCAAATTTGACATTTATGTATGTAGTGGCTGTCAGCTGTCTCATATGACCATACGTATTTTTTTAAAGTGTAGGTGAGACGGAAGACAGCCACTGTGTTATTTGTGGTATTCAAAAAATTTTTCGTACTGCACTCTCCAATGGTTAGAAACGTTCTAACTTTTCAATAGAAACCACAAACAAAATGTTCGACATACGAATTATCACACTGAAAAAGTTCGAATGCCTGTGAATCGGGCCCGGTATTTCGTATGAGTAAATGCAGAAAAAATTGGAATACGGCCAGAATCTACGACAATACGCCTTGGGGTAGCGGCGGGCGGCCGGGCAAATATCGTGACCTCGATAATTTTTATTGTTTTATCATTGCGTTGTGTAGGAAACGGGGATTGGGGGGATAAAAGACTATTTTCCGCTCTTTTAATTTACATTCATCGCTAAATCTGCCCAATTAATTCATTCATTATGATAATATAATGTTTGTTAAATTACTACTATGTTCTCATATCACTCTTACACTATGTCGTAGAGAAACATTTTAAATCGTTGTTGTTGTGAAATAGGGTATTTTACTGTTGTTGAAATGTAGATATTTAATGATGACGTTAAAAAATATTGCAATTAAGAATACCAAATGTGAAAAAATAATTTGAATCTGTTTTATAATAAAAGAATTATAGTCTGTTTGATTTTGACTATAGCTGTCTCTTTCTAAAACGAAATCTTCTATGGCGTGACTATGACGCTACTAACCCACTGACGTCACTAAGATAGCGTCCTGTCCTTGTCTAATCATAAAGTTTGAAGTCCTATATCTTTGAAAATATTCAAGATAATTCAAAATGAAAACTTGTTTTGTGCAACTAATATTTCGAAAAACATTTTAAAGAAATAAAAAAAAACAGTAAAATACCGTATTGTGAATACATTGCACTTGATGACATAAATGTTTTTATTTTATTTATTCACAACGGGGTAGCACTTAGCCTTCATCACACCTGATGATAAGTGGTGATAAAGCTGAAGGTGGAAGCGCACTACTCCCGGAATCCCCAATCACTGAGGAACTGTATCTAACTGTAACTAACTGGATGATATCGTATCCTAACTTATCATGGTGCGGTCTTGCGGTAGATATGACGTAATGCCATAATATTTATTCTGTGGTAATGCCATGGGCAGCGCAGGACCGATCGTTGTGGAGATCCTTGGGGGAGGCCTATGCCCAGCAGTGGGCGTCGTACGGCTGAAATGATGATGATGATGATGAATGCCATCGTATTGACGACCTTCGTGGCTCCGTGTTCACACCGTGCCTGTTTTCAAGGTGCGGCTATACGATGGGTCTCATAAGAAGGCTCAAAGTCACCCAGCGAGCAATGGAGAGAGCGATGCTTGGTATTTCCCTGCTCGATCGAATCAGAAATGATGAGATTCGCAGGAGAACTAAAACAACCGACATAGCTCGAAGGATTGCATCATTGAAGTGGCAGTGGGCGGGACACATAGCGCGGAGAAGCGATGGCCGTTGGGGCGGAAAGGTTCTCGAATGGCGACCGCGTACCGGACGACGTTCCGTGGGCAGGCCCCCTACAAGGTGGACCGACGATCTGGTCAAGGTCGCGGGAAGCCGCTGGATGCGGGATCCAGTCCCTTTCAAGTATGTTGTAATATCTATAAACTGGTGGTTTAATTTGTATTGTAAAAATCAAATCTAAGACTGGCTATTTGCCTTTATACCCCTTCTTAAGTGCATACGTTTTCTAACACATTACTATTTTACACATAAATAACAATAAAACTTACTCGGACATTTGTTCAAGCAGCTTTCTCATAACCACTTCGTAAATGGTGCGATATCATAAAAAGAAATTTTATTTCATCCCCATATTCCTTCGCTACCATTTCGCTACTAGACATAGGGATAACTTCCCTTAAAAATTATTAGTCGTTTGAGATAAGAGGCTTGTCTTTAATGGCCAACGGTTGAGCTTAAACAATAACTAATGAGCTTTTTTAAGGTTTTGTAAATTGCCTTAATTATTTTTCAACCCTCCTGTAGTAAAAAGAGGACCATTATTTTTAATGATTCTGTGAAAATATTAAACGATGAGATAAAGTTGTCTGTTATTGGTAAGCTGATATTATTATTATAAAATAAAACTAGTGTTTTAAACCCTTTTTTTATATATAGCTCAGCCCTGCTGTAGTACTTTTGCGAGGCTGGCATAATTATGCGTTCTGCGAATTACTAATTACTACTGATAAATAAAACCTGTTGAACATAATTAAGACGGTTATTACACTGCACCGGAAACCGCCCAGGTGCTGTGGGGTGCTGCGGTTTTGACTGTATACCCGGTGTGAGTATGTTATATTATACCCTGCGGTTTTTGAATGCAAATCAAGATTCTACACTCAAAGCTGTTAATGCAATGTCCGGTGCAGTGTGATATCTACCTAAATTGAAGTTAAAATTAAGATCCGTATTCATAGAAACTAAATCTACTTATAACATCTCTCACAAAAAGTATCTGTATTTTTTTGTTTTGTTTTAAAATTAATTTTAAGTTCGTTTTAAGTTAGCAAATACTATGTTGTTTATGATAGTGGACACTTCGTAATTGATTAGAGTAATTTGTTTTATTATGACTGTATTGTATGTGTCAAAATAAAGGGAGAAAGAAACAATTCTTAAATGAACTTTAAGTATGAACGCTATTTTATTATGCTGCGGTTACCTCCAAACTCGAGCTTTATTTTTTTGGAAATATTTTATTACCTTGGCTACCTAATTACCTATTACACAATCGTTGATTTCAAGCATAGTAACAAATGTTATAAATATAAATGGTAAATAGTATCCCTCAAAAAGCTCCCATCCGCGATCTAGACATTAATTAGACATTTCTAAAGTCTAGATTAAGTTGCGTAAAATACTATTATCATGGCTTGCCTACTTGTAACCTAGCATTGTTTTTAAGCTTAGTAGCAAATGCTACTATGTGTATACCTTTAAAAGCACCTATCCACGTTCTAGTACCTACATACCTATGTATAGTTTAATGAATGCAGATGAGAGAACCGTGTTGTACGCCGTGTACCCTACATCGTCTGTGAGGGCTGGACAAGGGCTTGTAGCGATGTTAACATACAAGAAGTAAGGTTAATAAGGTTGAATTTAAACTCTTGTACCAATTTGTGTGGGAATTTAAAAGATCTCAATACTAGTCAAGGTTAATAAATAGAGTTTTCTAAAGTACCCAAAGAAGATTTTCTGTTTTTTTTTTAACTAAGTAGCGTTGTTATTAAGCTTAGTAAACACACACACACAAATACAAAACAACACAAATAGTAAATTCTACTATGTGTGTCCTTTTAAAAGCTCCTATCCACGATCTAGTACCTACATATCTATGTGTAGTTTAATGATGAGAACCATGTTGTACGCCGTGAACCAGCCTACATCGTCTGTGAGGGCGGGACAAAGCCTTATAGCGATGTTACATGCTGGATTAAAGTTGAAGCTAAGCTTTGTAGCAATTTTCGAGGACAAAATTAAAAAAAAATCAAAATTCAAAATCGTTTATTCATTTAGGTTTGTTTAACAACACTTATGAACGTCAATGAAGCTTAGCCATCGGTTCGCAAATCCTACGGCAGGAGACCTTGTAGCGAGAAGAACCGGCAAGAAACTCGCCAAAGGGCTATTTTTTTCTCCCTGTTTTAACTTATACAGAGTCGTCAAATTTGAAAAATGACCTTCACATAATAGTAGACAAGGTGCAGTTTTCGAGAATGGAGCATGGTTCTAAAATATTTTAATAGCTTTTTTGCATTTGAAATGCATATTTTTTTTAACTATTTGCCCCTCATCTAGCTTCCAGGAGCAATCGAATCTGCGATCTTTTGCTGTTCAGGTGGATCTGTCCGCTGAGCAAAGGAAGCGTTAAGATTTTACTAAAATAACATCAAACAAAGGATAATATAAATAGCAGAACAACAAAAGCTTTGTTCGAGCACGAGCATTGTTGCCATACTTATTTTAATAACTAGATTTTCCTGTGTATTTCTGTAGAAAATAATTCGAAATATCTCAAGGAAAATAAGAGGAAAGTTATAAACCAATATCACCTGATACTTCCCTTTCCCTGAAGAAAATTTATTTCTGTAAATATCTTTTGTACATTCCTTATCTTGTACGAAATTAGAGTAACCATCTCTCACCACAAATTAGAACAAAACAAAAACAAAATTGTAAGTACAAACGGCAACTAAAATATTATATCACTGGCAAAGCAAATGTGGTACTTATTCCAATGGTTTTAAGGGACAATTTGGTATATAGCAATAAATTTTCACGGTTGAAGGCTTGGAGAATGAAGTGTAAATTTATTAAGGAGCAAAGTACAGAACAAAAGATGATACACCTCCACGCAGTACCCTGAGGAAGACTATTAAAGGGAGAATTCTCCTTTTACGCGACTTAATTGGAGAAATAAAATCACGACGCGTAGGAAACGCAACGGGGAGAGGCGTAACATGAATATTGATTAACGCGATAACTATAACATTAAGGCCGGAGACTTAATTTTGATAAAGTTCAATACATATTATTAGGTGTGTCTCTCAGTTTAACCCGATTGGTTCCTGTTCCTAATGGGATTGTCTAGTAAGCAATTCCGTCAAAATCCGTTTAGCTGTTAATAATTGAGTAAAAAATAAACTATCCCTCCACCCCCACCTATACACCACTAAATTTTAATTAGCATAAATATTTTAGGGGATGTTAGTGCCCATCAATATGAACAACTTTCACTATGGGACCAACCATGGAATCGCGAAAAAAAAATCTGCTGTTCCATACATTTCACTCGACTCGATGTTGTACTTTTGGAACCTTAAAAAAGATAAAAGCCACTTCATTACAAACGAAGTCAGAGGTGGAAAGCTAGTTTTTACATAATTAACAGAATCACACTTTTATTAGCAGACATTAGTAACTCTCACCTAGTAGGTAGCTAAAGTAGTAACAGGTTTATAATGCTTTAATAGAACTAGAATAAATTATGCAATGCTAACTTCAGTTATAGCACTAATACGTCATCGGGCAACACCGTACGTTACGATAATGTGGACTGAATCAACACGGCAGGTGCGCGCTGAGATATACTGCGGAATATTAATGTGTGTACCCGCCTTACAGCACGGTACCTGCATCAGTGTTAGTATATTACCGAGTTACTAACGAGCATTTTCTTATCTAACATTGCATCATGGACTGTAGTCTGAATTTTGAACGATATAATAATATGTTTAAGACATCAAGGTTAGAGAGAGACTTTCTCTTCTTCATTCTTCTTCATACAGTACGGGCGTTCTCCGCAACTCGACGTTTTATTGCGCCTATTTTGCGTAAGGAGGGTGTACAGCCAGCCCAGCTCTGCCAGGAAAAAAGCCAGCGCCCTCACGTCGGAGACCGCTTCGTGGACGCTTCCCAGCAAGCCGAGGTACCTCGCCCGGTAGGGGGCCACTCCGCCACATTCAACCAGGACGTGAGCAGCTGTCTCTTCGGCCCTCATGCAACCTCTGCATAGGGGGCTGTCAGTGATACCTAAGTTGAAAAGGAGTTTAAAATTTCCATGTCCTGTTATAGCAAATGAAAAGCTCTTTCTAACTGTCGGAAGTTTCCTCTTAGAGGCAGTCGTATGTCGTCCCTACTATATGTAAAATACCTTTACATCATACTGCTCGGTAACTAGGATTTACTAGTATGGTAAGAGGCTGTGTAAGTTGGCATGTGCAACACAGTGTATTGTTTAGATAGAACGTTCCATTTTCAAATTACTTTGCATGCAAAACTCCTTGGTCAAACAATTTTTTTTTCATAAAATGATAAGAAAACTATTTACTGTAGAGAACAATGAAAATGGCGGCATTTCATCGAATTAAATGTTGGTTCACTTGCGACGACCGTATTAAAATTTAAAATAAGTACATTTACAAGTTTTTGTAAATAAATTTGAATAAATATTTTCTATCTTATAAAAGAATCATTTTGTCATACCAATATGAATGTTTTATTTACCTCGCATGAATGATGTAAAGTAGAATGTTTACCTCGGTTGTAAGTAGCTATTACACCCTCGAACTATATTCGCCCTCGCTCGTTTCGCTCGCTCGGGCGTCTAAATATCTCGGGTGCACTCGATCCTTTAGCGTCCTTTGCGAGCTGCGCTCGCACGGGCGCCAAATTGGATCTTGTTCTGTAATAGCTCACTTACGTTCCTTGTGTAACACACTACTAATATGTATGAGAGTTCACAACGTTAGGTTCTGTCCCGTATGTTCTACTGACAGCTCTACTGTTTGACAACCTCCGTGGCCGAGTGGTGTACGCGCCGGTTTTTAAGGTGGCGCTATCTCTAGAGGTTCCGGGTTCGATCCCCGGTCGGTGTGATGGCACCAAAATGTGCCTTACACTATAGATATCATAAACGATAAAAAATAAACTTTGAGAGAAAAAAAAACACAGTTCCTAAAATTCAATAGACGCTTGACTAAGTGCCACATATGGTTAAAATAAAACGACTCAGAAATTCAATATTCAAGCCAATATTATTTCATAAATGTATTTCTTTGACCACTTAAAGAAATCATAAATTTTAGTTAGGCATGACGTTTAGTTGTAAATGCGTCTCAAAACCAAGAAAAAACCAATCCTTGAAACAAAACAGCAGAGGTTTTTGTAATCATAAATTTGTCACTCGAGAGTGCAAACCGACAAGCTGACGCCTATTTAATACGTATAAAAAAGTCACAGTGAAACGTAATGAATTATCTGAGCAACGACTGATATGCAAAAAAGAAACCTTGTGTCTTGATTAGTTAAAACTATGAAGACATAATTGAGTTTTCCCGATGTTTATTTAAGCTAAAAATTGCAGAAATTACGCAGAATCATTCTCTATCTTTCAGGAGTCAAGCATGACAGACTCAAAATCACCTACAGCGCATTCTAGTCGTCTAGATTTCAAGTTGGATCTAAGCGTTTTTGAACACATGGCGCCATCTAGTGAGTGGAAGGTTGGAGCGGCGCCTAGCGAGTTGATTAGCCAATCAGGTCACAAGGAGGCGGGGTGTTTTGCAAAATGCGCTGGCGCAGATTTAAAGAAGATTGCTCCGTGAAGACAAATAGTTAAGACCTAAATTAGAGTACATAGATTTAGCCTAGTTGTAAGAAGGTTATTATTGTAAGCTGGCGGGGAGAAACAAACAAGGGATTATTCAGGGTCGCGCGGCCTGTTAGAGCGGTCATTTTTTAATCTTACGGGAGGGAAAATTTCTGGAGTATTAAATTTGTATAAAATTTATTATATTTTGTATTCATTGTATAAAACTTTGAAAATCACCATTGCTTGTAAAGTAATAGAATCAGTGTGGCGAATCAGCAAGGTGTTATAAAGCTAAGTATATTGTGAATCCTTTTGACGTGAACTTATTTGACTTTAAACTTATATTGTAATAAAACTGATAATGATAATAAATATTAAACAAACTTAAAGAACAACGTTCTCACACCTTATAAAGTCAAAATAAGTACACAATCTAATATTGCAATTTTATTTGTGTTCATATTTCTTTGTTTAGAATAATTAGATTAATCGGCAGGAATTGGGTTTTTTATTACTTTGCTTCGTTTTCCCAATTCTACAGATTTTATCAGCCGTAGGAACAGAAGCAAAGAGCCAATTTCCTTCTAACGAGAGAATATTGGTTAAAATAGTCCAGAGTTTCGAATGAATTCAATTTGAAGTAATAAAATTAATATAACATCATATTTTGTATTCATATTTATTTCCCATTATAGGAACCTCTTTTCATTGAATTCATAATTAATTTTATTAATTATTTTCTTAGAGTTGAAGTAAATATTATTGAATTTTAATAATTGAGTTACTTTCGAATAGTAACAAACTTTTCTGAAGGA
The DNA here is from genome assembly GCA_949710035.1 of Crambus lathoniellus. NCBI lineage: Eukaryota > Metazoa > Arthropoda > Insecta > Lepidoptera > Crambidae > Crambus > Crambus lathoniellus. The sequence goes on from OX453305.1 coordinate 3,863,394, forward strand.
TAAGACTATAGAAACTAAATTTTCCTTTCCTTGAAACTGACATAATGCCTTCGACGGCATTTGAATATTTGATCTGTTAATGGTTATAGATAAAGTACAATGTTATTAAGAATCCTTCGATTGGATTCTAAATTTTGATTGGAGACAAAATTGATAGCTTCAGACAATTGTTTTGAAGTCAGCTTAATTGAAACTTATTTCAAATCACATTAAAATAAGCTGAATTATATTTTGGGATACAATTAAAAATAGACGATCACATAGTTATGGCTAATATAACAAAGGACTTAGGCTTTTGTTTACGAGAATAGCAGAAAGGACAAATAGGCCTGCAGTTCGGGCCATCACATCGGGTAAATATTGAAAACGAACTTTTCAATATTTTCTCAGGTCTGGGTGTATGTGGTTATACCCGACGTTGTTTCCAATTTCCATAATACTACTGCTTAAGCTACTATACTTTGGTATTGGAACAATGTATGTGATGGTGTCCAATATTTATTTATTTATTAGTGATAGAACAAACAGTACAACAGATGGTAAAAAACCCATGGAAATGTCACTCTTATATATTTAAAAAAATATTACTTCCCTATTGAATTTAGCCAATAAATATATCGAAATAATTTAACTTCGACGATGGGAACGGACTGACAATATTGGGTGTAATCCGGAGCTCCATAATAAAACCGGCTCTTTTAATGGAGTCGGCTCAGATTCGGCCCTTTAATGCTAATCAACATAATTAAACGTCATGTTCTGTTTGCTCATAAAGACGCAAATGAATTACTCACTTTGTGAAGTATTTTTGGTGAGTTTTGTGTTGTTTGTTCAGTGACAATTAGATGTTTTGATGTATTTTATCATCATCATCATTTCAACCGTAAGACGCCCACTGCTGGGCATAGGCCTCCCCCAAGGATCTCCACAACGATCGGTCCTGCGCTGCCCGCATCCAGCGGCTTCCCGCGACCTTGACCAGATCGTCGGTCCACCTTGTAGGGGGCCTGCCCACGGAACGTCGTCCGGTTCGCGGTCGCCATTCGAGAACCTTTCCGCCCCAACGGCCATCGGTTCTCCGCGCTATGTGTCCCGCCCACTGCCACTTCAACTGAGCAATCCTTCGAGCGATGTCGGTCGTTTTAGTTCTCCTGCGGATCTCATCATTTCTGATTTGATCGAGCAGGGAAATACCCTGGTATTTCCCTGCTCGATGTATTTTATACAAGTAACAAATTGTGTGATCCCATGAACTTTGCCACCAGAGAGAATAATATGACCACTGAGCTACCGAAGAGGCAATAACAATACGAAGCTTATTCACCAGCGCATTTCTCGCATTTGCAACGAAACGTTGCTACAAGTTGTAGTGTGGATTTATTAAATTAGAATAAGTTGTTGTATTTAATTGATCACTAATATAACCTAATAACCAGACAAATATACTGATGTGCGCACCTTAAAATATTAAAATGCACACTAAACTACATTTTGCGTTTATATTAGTATTTTGGTTTTGCAAGTCAGTATTGTTTGTGGTTCAATTTATTATTTTCCATTCGAAAAGAAATGTTCCGTACCTTCCTCCTTGTCCTTTTTGTATTGCACTGTATGTTTTAATATTCGGATTTACTATTTTTACCTTATCAACTACTACTGACTAAAAGACATAAACCAAATAAACATCGCCTCTCCAAACAGATCTTAGTTATCCGGGCGACTGCTCTGGATAGCGAAAGGTCGTGGGTTCGAGTCCCATCGGAGCTGGTTGTGAGACGGGTCGATTTTTTCTAAATACTTCATTTTCCATTTTTCAACTATAAAAATTGCATTGTGAATGCAAAAAAGTAAAAATTTAAATAACTAGATCTTAGTTAATTACTGTTTCCTTAACCTATTCTTCATAGGATTTAGATCTGCCAAAATTCAGTAACTGGAAATCGTTGTTGCTTCCCATTTACCAGATATACTCAAGTAGCAAAATTAGGTAAGTACTATAAAAGTACTTTTACGTAAGTACTATAAAGAGCGTTTTAGAACGTGCTATCTATTTAACTAACTACCTACCTCGTGTGTTTAACAGGGTCTGGTTATTGAATCTAGTATTAATGCTTTACTTCCAATAAGTGCTTCGAAGTAACCGTACAATTTACTATATATTTGCGGTGAGAACCTCGATGGCGCTACGTTTTAGCACGTTTAGCATCATAAGCAAGATGTCTACGATCTTACATACAATTAAACCCAGGTATCACGGAATTGTTTCCTTTAATGAAAATTAATAGCTAATTCAGTGTTGTTTAATTTAATTAATAACATACTCAAAATCAAAAAGACTTTTTCACTTCTCATGTTCGTAAAGTTCGTGTTTATGTTGGGTATAGGCTGCATAAAATCGCTTTTTATGCTCTAGTGCATAAAGTAAAATCTTCGTCTAAGTCTCAGACTCTAAGACAAAGGTCGTCAGGTAAACAGTCACACACGCAATTAAACTTCGTTAAATAAACTTGTTATTTCATTTTGTTTCTTTAATTTTGTACACAATCCATTTTAAATTACTTACTAAACTAATAAAACTAGGCAAAATTTATGAGTTTTGTAAGAAATAAGTATTTCAATAGCATTATGGACTACGATCTATGCTAAAGTCACTGTGCTGCCACTGCCACGTATAAAAAAAAGAAAGTCTTCGCGCCAATATGGCGAAGTCTTTATTTTTTCTTTTTTGCAATATTGTAATTTATTTTCCTTACACTCGAAGTGAAAAGCAGAGTGTATAACTCGTACATAAAACCCATTTTACCCTCGAATTGACTATCCATCCTCGCCTACGGCTCGGGTGGATATATACGTCTCGGGTAAAATGGTACGTTTTATCCACTTGTTGTACAATCTACTATACTTAGCTGGCACCCTGTAAAACACTGGTCTTTTTTTTGAAAAAGCGTTACGAGGCGTGCATTTTTGAATTTTCCAAATTTTTTTCTTATTATTTGCTTTCCGCCCGCGGCTTTGCCCACGTGACTGCATGATGTTTTCCCTTGGGAACAAGACGTTTTCCTGGATTAAAATTTAGCCTAAGTATATGCTATTTTAGACTAGGTATAGTAAATAAAATAATAAAATAAATAATAAATAAATAACTTCTTACATTCACACCAATTATCTAAGCCCATTTTAATTTCATTAAGAAACTGTATCATGGAAAACTTGCTAACGAATAAATATATACTTAAATACTTTTGTTTGTAAATACATACTTAATATACATAGTAAACACCCAGACCAAGACAAATAGACATGTTCATGCACACAAATATTTGTCTTGTTCGGAAATCGAACCCGAGACCGCTGGCGCAGAAGGTGGGTAGCCTACCCCTGCGCCGAATCGGTCGTCAAAAAAGTAAGATAGTAAGATAGATTATAATCTATCTTTGTGCTAAGTTTTATCCAGATACATTCAGCAGTTACGCCATGATTGATTAACAAGCATCCAAACATTCGCATTTATAATATTAGTATAGAAAAGCAAAACAAAGGCACAGATACCTTTTTTTATCATCCAAAAATAAATAAAACTGTTTTCAGTAAATCTCCGTCTAGTATTCACTTCTTATTGAAACAAAAACATTATTAATCCCCCTTCACAGTGCAGATATGGTATCCCAAGATCATCTGGACGATGAATCGACGCTCTTTTGGCAAAATTTATGATCATCATTAGTCTACTTGAATACGAGTCTTCTTCCAAAGCCTGCGCGCAATGGCACTAATTGTAAGTCCCCTATTTGTCATAAAAACTCTTCTCCAAAAGATATTTTATAGCATGGCTCTAAATTCGGGGCTTACCAATCCATTTTCGTTTGACTAGAGTAAATCCGACTTTGATTTGATCGAGTCGAATAAAAAATGTGTAAGGTTATATCAATTTGAGTAATTTGATTTTAAGTATGCTGTTTCTATAAGATTATAGTATTTTACGGTCATTGCGAACTAACATAATTGGATATTTGACTGCTGTTGAAATGTAGATATTTAAATATGACATTTAGAAATATAACATTATTGAATAACAAATGTGAAAAAAGAAATTCAATCTGTATTATAACAAGCGAATTATGAGCTACTTGATTGTGACTCTAGCTATCTCTTTCTAAAACAAAATTTTCTATGGCGAGAGTATGGCGCTATAGAAATGTGACTCTCCTTGGTCTAATTAGAAAGTTTGATGCTCTATCACCCGAATTCTCGAACGCAAATCATCTTTGGGAGCGTCATCTCTTTCGTACGTTTGACATTTAAAGTGACAGGGCGATGTGTGAGACGCTCCCAAAGATAAGTAGCGTACGAGTATTCGGGTATAAATCGCTGAAAATATGCAAGATATTTGAAAATAAATACATATGTTGTGTTGCTACTAATTCAATGAACATTTTAGGTCAATAAAAAAATTCAGTCAAAAACCCAATTATCCCGTTATGGAACATGTAGCATAAACGGTAAATAATCAAAGCAATTACCGAAAGTTTTCGTCATTACCATGGAAATGTGACGTATTCCTATGTAGACGTTATAGAGGAGGTCCAGAACAACAGTTTTGGTTTTTGAGTTATTCGAGATTTTTTTAAACCATTAAATTTAGGCCAACACGTTACATGGCTAAAACTGTTGGTCTAGAGCTCATCTACAACGTATTGATAAGAATAAGGCGATAGGTACTCGAAAAAATTATGCTGAAGCGAGATAGCAATGAGAAAACGACGCGCGCGAGAGCGAGACCGATTTTGCAGAGGCAAAAAAAAAACTCAAAATCACTTCGTATTTAAAAACTACAGCGATTTTTTAAATAATGCTTCTATACGATCCTTAATATTATTTGTGTCCACTAATAAAACCAATTCCCAATAGTGTAAGTAACCCCATTTAAGAATAATCTTGAATTTTCGTTTTATTGAGGTCTTTTCGAAAAGAAAAAGTGTCGAGGCAAAATCATAAAATCGTGATTTTTACGCTACAATGGTATTGTATTTTTTATCCGCAACGTGGTAGCATTTAGCCTTCATCACACCTGATGTTAAGTGGTGATAAGGCTGAAGGTGGAAGCGCACTACTCCCGGAATCCTCAATCACCGAGGAACTGACTATCTTATCTCTAACTGCCGGAACTTAGATAAGACGGTGGTAGCTAGCCAGGCGGGCTAAGAACAAGTCCTTCCATTAACCAAATATCTCAACTTCTTATAGGACGTACTTACTGGCTAGATATTTTGAAATTGGTATTCCTTTAAAGACACAATCTGAAAGGACAAAACCATAACATGACCATCTGGTACAAAACAAACATTTATTACCCATCCCCAAAACTTAACATAAAACATAAATAAAACAGACAAAATGGTATTTAAAAACCATCACCGTTCAATTGCGGCGTTACATCAACTAAAACAAGCAACCGCAAATTCACTACTCTACGGTAGTAATTGACAGATTAATTAACACGACACGCACATGACACGTCAGCTCTTTAAATATTCAGCTCCTAGGGAGTTGCTCCTTAATACTAATGCGAATAATTAAAGCTACAGCTTCACGTTACCGCTATTTGGGGTAGAGTGGATTTTTTTGCCGAAATTTACGCAAAGCTAGTTAATTAGTGGTAGAAGCGTCGCATCCCAGCTGTTGAGAAATGCCGGCAATTGCGGTCGAGTTATGAGCCTCGTTTATTTTTAGCAAGAAAACTGTACCTTCGTTCCCTTTATTTTTTCATTTTACATAAGACGCAATTATTTAAACTCTGCAAAATGTTGGGTCTGCAACTGAAGGGGTACATTTTCACGTCAACGGCTGTAGCAGTATATTTTTCTCTGGATATTAACTTGGGTGTTCGCTTTACAGTTTTCAATTGCAGTTAATATTATTAATTCTTGTTTTTAACAGACTTTTTGTTTGTTTTATAGTTAGAAATGCTTGTCATCGTAATTCTTGTATGTATTGTAGAGTTACAATTTATATCACTTCTACAGAGTACAACTAGAGTACAACGAGTATTCTATCTGCCTACTAAAGATCTGAAAGCGAGTTTATGACCATGGTCACAGTAAATATATATGCTATGCCATGGTTATGACAGCCGTGTCAGCAACAAGGAACGAAATAATGTTCGGTATACATCAGTCGCGTTTATTCTGCAGCCGGCTTCGAAATGGGATTTTTTATTCTCGTATTAAAGCCAGCCACGAAATCTGGCTACGAAGTGGTCCGAAGGGGGTTCTGAGATTCTCTAAGATTCAATCAACAAACTCGACGTTCTTTTTCGCTTGACTTTCACTTGTTTATTATGAATTTTGACATAAAGAATCGAAGTGAACGACGATGTGACGATGTTAAACTTCGTTAGAAAGAATCGCACCGGCGCGGCGGCCAGACGTTACGTCATTACTTGTTTTATGGATCTTTAGTAGGCAGATAGAACACTCGTTCGTACTCTGACTTCTATCTCTACTGCTTTAAATGCTAAAGAAGAAATAGAAGTCAGCAGACAGATGACGGTTAGAAGGCACGCAGGAGAGTAGAGAAAGTAGAAGTCAGATGCCATCGTAGTGGGAAGAAGCGAAAGAAGAGAAAACTAGACCTTAGTTATGTCTAATGCATACGTTGGTCTCTGTTTCCCAAAGGTTTCCTGAACACTTTTAGTATTAAGTCCGTCTTGTTTGTTTATTTTGTACAGAAGTCAAATTAATAAATCAATAAGAGTATTATGCTTAATTATAACTTTCGACGGCACAATAATAAAATAATAACCAGTTGTTGCGACAGCGATCCTAATACTCCATTTCTGAGAATTTCTAAACTTCCCTTTCCGAGAACGCTGTAATAAATTCTTGAGTCTTTTGCTAGAGTTATTACATAAGCACTGTTATCGTTTTTCAGAAAGGTGAGCAGCTGGTATAATCACTATTGTTGCGTTTAAAGTTGCATTTTAATCATCATCATCATTTCTTCCACACTTTGCACTGTGACTGTAACTGCTACGTGTTCAACGCGGTGCCTTTGGGCAAAGATACCATAACTTGCGAACCTGAACTTCAACTTAAAGATCCGGTCACAAAACGCACAAACCAGCTGGCCGGGTTTTAATACTATCGCGACTGAAGTCACCTGACGGAAGTATATCCAATTACAAAATCTATCTAGCTCAATTCGAAAAAAAAAAGAATAACAAGTTACTTTCAAGTTTAATGCTTAATGCGGGATGGCACTAGAGAGATGAACTCAATTGAATACTATACGATTGTATTCGGCTTATGTTTTAAATGAACGGTTCAATGCCGTTTACTGGGTGCATGCCATCAACTTATTGCGGATTTGTTTAAGGCCAACTACAACTTGCAAGTGTGTGTTTACACTTGCAAGTTGTTATCTGACAGACTGTCGGACATTTATCGCAGAAGACTTACTTGCAGGTGGAAACGAGGCCTAAGACCTAAACTTATCTGCTTCGCTTATTCGTAGCGATCGAGATTCTATTGCGTCAATGACAAGCGATTCAGCGACATTTCACAGCCGCTTAGCTGTCATGAACTCTTATTTGACTTATAACTCGGTCGAGCTAACATGACACCTGCAGATAATAACCGTCCCTCTCACTCTCCGGGCATGACAGAATCGAGTGAAAGAGACGGGTAGAAGAAACAAAGACACAAATCGTTCGTTCATTCACATTCGAGACGACCGATTTGGCGCAGGGGTAGGCTACCCACCTACTGCGCCAGTGGTCTCGGGTTCGATTCCCGAACAAGACAAATATTTGTGTGCATGAACATGTCTATTTGTCTCGGTCTGGGTGTGTATTAAGTATGTATTTACAAACAAAAAGTATTTAAGGCGCTACTCGGAAAAATATGGACTTTTTGATTTAAAACTATAGGACGGTTACAGTTGTTAAAAATCTGGTAATAAGATATATTTTTCTTCATACCTTTATCTAGAATCGTATAGTTTCAAAAACACGATTTTATGATTTTGCCTCGACACTTTTTATTTTCGAAAAGACCTCTAAAAAATACGAAAAGTGAAGATTATTCTTAAATGGGGTTACTTACACTATTGGAAATTGGTTTAATAAGTGGACACCAATAATATTGAGGATCGTATAGAAGCATTTTTTTTTTAAATCGCTGTAGTTTTTTAATACGAAGTGATTTTGTCTTTTTTTTGCCTAATCTGCAAAATCGGTCTCGCTCCCGCGCGCGTCGTTTTCTCATTGCTATCTCGCTTCAGCACATTTTTTCCGAGTATCGCCTTAAGTATATATTTATCCGTTATCAAGTTTTCCATGATACAGTTTCTTAATGAAATTAAAATGGGCTTAGATAATTGGTGAGAATGTAAGAAGTTATTTATAAATTTATTATTTATTTATTTATTCAGCAATTCATTTGCGATTCAGTTTTTAGAAATTCATGGTATGAAATAAAGCAATTCATTTTAGGAACCTATTCTGGAACGCACCAGTTTTGAATCGCTTTGTTATAGTTGACTAGCTTCCGCCCGCGACTTCGTCCGCGTGGACATTCGAGAAAATACTTAGGGGACCAATAACCAGGATAAAAAGTATTGTATGTTTTAATTTCATAAAAATCCGATCAGCCGTTTTTACGTGATTAGGCGGGTCCTCCCTCACCAAGCGAGCAGCCTCGCGCGAGGCAGAACGCTTGCCACGTGCGGCGGGCCTCGCACGAGGCTGCTCGCTTGGTGAGGGAGGACCCGCCTAATCACGTAAAAACGGCTGATCAGATTTTTATGAAATTAACCACTCAATGGTTACGCACGCTAAAATATGCTTACGGGGCAATGGTTCCTCAGCACAGCTCCGCTCCGCTCCGCTTCGCTCGCTCGGCTTTTAATTAAGTTTTACTCAAAAACTAGAAGGATTTAATAAAAACTAATTATTGATTTATAATGCCAGTTAAATTTGCAATAAGATAGTATGATTTGTATATGGATTTTTATTACGATTTAATTAGAAACAGCGAGTTGAAGTTGCAGAAAAGGAAATGTTTTACCGATTTCTTTTTAAAACATGCACTGGGAAAAAAAAGGGTCGATTTATCGGCTCTGCAGAGCCGTGTAAACCCGGTACTGCAGTTGCAGCCGTGTCAACACGGTAAAGTTTGCCGTGTGCCGCTGACACGGCTACGTTGGACACATGGTTAAATTTGCACACGGTACTGCAGTAATTTCAATTTTTCAACACGGCTATAATCAGACACGGCTAGATTTGCACACGGTACTGCAGTTGCAGCCGTGTCAACTTCTTAACACGGCTATAATCATACACGGCTAGATTTGCACACGGTACTGCAGTTGCAGCCGTGTCAACTTCTTAACACGGCTATAATCATACACGGCTAGATTTGCACACGGTACTGCAGTTGCAGCCGTGTCAAATTATGAACACGGCCAATGATCAGACACGGCTAGATCAGACGCAGCCGTGTCAATAGTTCGACACGGTTATGGCCAACATGGCTGGAGTGGCCGTGTGAAACGGCAAATGACACGATTGGTTGAGCCGTGTGACGCGGTTTGATGTGGCCGTGTAAAACGGTTGCCTCAGCCGGGTCAACACGGCTATCTCAGCCATCTCTTTACATTCCTACGCAGCTGGCAGAGCCGTGTGACGCGGTATGAAATAGCCGTGTAAAACGGTTGCCTCGGCCACGTCAACACGGCTATCTCAGCCGTCTCCTTACGTTTCTACGCAGCTGGCGGAGCCGTGTGACGCGGTCTGAAGTAGCCGAGTAAAACGGTTACCTCAGCCACGTCAATACGGCTATCTCAGCCGTCTCCCTACGTCCCTACGCAGCTGGCGGAACCGTGTGACGCGGTCTGAAGTGGCCGTGTAAAACGGTTGCCTCAGCCACGTCAACGCGGCTATCTCAGCCGTCTCTCTACGTCCCTACGCAGCTAGCGGAGCCGTGTGACGCGGTCTGAAGTGGCCGTGTAAAACGGCTACCTCAGCCATGTCAACACGGCTATCTCAGCCGTCTCCCTACGTCCCTACGCAGCTGGCGGAGCCGTGTGACGCGGTCTGAAGTGGCCGTGTAAAACGGCTACCTCAGCCATGTCAACACGGCAATCTCAGCCGTCTCCCTACGTCCTTACGCAGCTGGCGGAGCCGTGTGACGCGGTCTGAAGTGGCCGTGTAAAACGGCTACCTCAGCCACGTCAACACGGCTATCTCAGCCGTCTCCCTACGTCCCTACGCAGCTGGCGGAGCCGTGTGACGCGGTCTGAAGTGGCCGTGTAAAACGGCTACCTCAGCCATGTCAACACGGCAATCTCAGCCGTCTCCCTACGTCCTTACGCAGCTGGCGGAGCCGTGTGACGCGGTCTGAAGTGGCCGTGTAAAACGGCTACCTCAGCCACGTCAACACGGCTATCTCAGCCGTCTCCCTACGTCCCTACGCAGCTGGCGGAGCCGTGTGACGCGGTCTGAAGTGGCCGTGTAAAACGGCTACCTCAGCCACGTCAACACGGCTATCTCAGCCGTCTCCCTACGTCCCTACGCAGCTGGCGGAGCCGTGTGACGCGGTCTGAAGTGGCCGTGTAAAACGGCTACCTCAGCCACGTCAACACGGCTTTCTGTGTGACGCGGTTGTGGCAGCCGTCTTGTACGGCTACTGTACACCGCGTTACACGGCTCCGCCAGCTGCGTAGGAACGTAGGGAGACGGCTGGGATCGCCATGTTGACGTGGCCGTGGTATCCGTTTTATACAGCCTCTTCAGACGGCATCACACGGCTCTGTCAGCTGCATAGGGACGTAGGGAAACGGCTGGAATACTGACAGGAATTTCTCAGGTTCACACCAGCTGTATAGCACAAAGGTAGAAGTGTCAGATATACTTGAACACCTGCGAAAGAAAGCTGCAGTTGAATTATACAAGATAATTACTAAAAGAATAAGTACAATAAATCTCTTAAAATAACTTATTTCCATTAGGGTATGGTGAAGATTGATATTTGTAAATATATAATTAAAAAACATTAGTTTTAAGAAACTGACATTTTATTTTTCAAAATTAAATGGTTTACACAAATTGTTGACAATTTCAAATTATTATATATTCCCTACACGAGAAGATTTAGTGAGCATGTGTGTATCAAACGAAACTGGGCGGTAGAGGATCTCGTGGTCTATTTGATTTGAATCACCGTACACCGTACAAACGTACATTATGTACGTAATATGTTTATAGGTTTACCTTTACCGTTTAACGAAATAATGTACATTAATTGTGGCGCGGCTGGGGAGCATACTCTGCAGCGGCGCCACACAGTACTCATATATAGAAATGATATTTGCCATTTTTTTCTTATGGAAATTGATGTACGAACGAATGCTGTTTATTGTGTACGTATTGAAAAAAATCATTATTCTTGATTTCATATATTTTAATTAATTCAGCTGAACGGTATGAGCTGTACGTCAGAGTGGCGCGGGTGAGCGAGAAGGAGATATAAATTCTTCCCACACCCCCGCATACTGCTCTGATTTTCAATCATGATATTATATATGAAATCATTAAGTAATAATTACTTTTTTCCAATACGTACACAATAAACAGAATTCGATCATCAATTTCCATAAGAAAAAAGTAGCAAATATCATTTCTATCTATGAGTGCTGCGCGCCGCTGCAGAGTAGGTATGCTACCCAGCGGCGCCACAATTAATGTCCATTATTTCGTTTACCGGTAAAGGTACACCTATAAACATAATACGTACATGATTTATGTTCAACGTACAGTCAGCTGCAGAGAAAGATAACCCCCTCTACGACATAACGAATGACCGCAGGGGGGTCACCTATCTATGCAGCTGATTGTACAACATTTTAAAATAGAATTGGCTATTTGACTGTTGTTGAAATGTAGATATTTAATTATGACATTCAGAAATATAACATTATTGAATAACAAATGTGAAAAAAGATATTCAATCTGTATTATAACAAGCGAATTATGAGCTACTCAATTGTGACTCTAGCTATCTCTTTCTAAAACGAAATTTACTATGGCGAGAGTATGGCGCTATAGAAATGTGACGTCACGTTTTATAGCGCTCTCCTTGTCTAATTAGAAAGTTTGATGCTCTATATCGCTGAAAATATGCAAGATATTTGAAAATAAATAACTTTATTGTGTTGCTACTAATTCAATGAACATTTTAAGTCAATAAAAAAAATCAGTCAAATACCCAATTAATTAATTTTCATTATGGTGGCGCCGCTGCGGAGCATAACACGGAAAATCATCTTATACCTACCCTGTTGCATGGACACTGCTCAACAAATTATTAATAATTCAAAAGTATTTAAAGATAGTTAGGTATTTCTAAGCTCTTTCAAGTCCTACGCCCGAATCCTCGAACGCAAATCATCTTTGGGAGCGTCTCACACATCATGGCATCTCTTTTGGGCGATGTGTGAGACGCTCCCAAAGATAAGTAGCATACGAATATTCGGGCATTATTCTCTTAGGTCACTATAATCTACTAACATTATTTTTGATGTAAAAATTAATATCTACTTATCTGCTTTTTACAATTATACAATTTTAAACAAATAATCATTTTGGTTTAAACTTACTGAGTAGCTTAACTAGTAAATTAAGATATTTCCGAAAAACGCACATTAATGCGGAAAAGCATTTTACACCCTGTTGTACGACACAACTCAATTACTTAGTTTAGTTTAATTGTACAGACAATAGAAATATTTGACTTAATACGAGCCATAATAATATAACTTATATGTATAATATCACAAGATTTCGGATTAGGAACATCAAAACGGTTATACAGGAAGCTAGACTTCGACCTTATTTTTAGACTCATAAAATTCACTTACAGGTAAGTATCAACTTTTTGGGCACTTTTAAGTGCCCAAAAAGTGGTAAAGTACCTATCTACTTTACCACTACCTTACATAAAAAATCAACATAAAAAAACCACCTTCATGGCTTAAAAAAGTTTTCTAAAATGAAGTTTTCATTCATGTGATGTGATCAAATACTAAATAATCTACTTATCAAGTGTAAGTAGTGTAAGCATTTATAAACTAGATTATATGTAAGGTTTGTGTGTAAGGTTTGTGAGTATACAGTCAACAATTACATAAAATTTTAATAACTCGAAAATAAACATTCTCGTAAATCTGATAGAAAAACTCATTTTTGTACAGTCACCGGCAATACATAACATGGGACAAAGCACTCAAAAATATCTGATACGCTCTAACGGCCATACGAATAGAGTTGCGTCACATAGTTTTGAGTGCCTCGTTCCATCATATTATTATATTAATGCCGGTGACTGTACATACTGACACTTTTAAATAACATCACCATCCTGGTTATTAGTGCATTCACCATTCGTGTTACAATTTTACAATAATTATTTGCAAAAATTAAAGTGAAGTGGTGTAACACTCAAGTGGTTTGTCAAAACGGTTTGTCAAGTGGCCCCCGTCTTTAAAAATATCTAATGGAAAAAGATCTGCCGTCTTTACGATAAGTGCAATTACTCGGTTTTTGGGCTAACTGACTTTATATAGATGGGCGGTGGGAAAAAACCCCAAAATGAAAAAACGGGTTTTTCCTGTTGGGTTTTTTTCCCAACGTCTATCTTTATAAAGTCAGTTAGCCCAAAAACCGAGTTATTGCACTTATCGTAAGGATGGCAGAAATAATCCAAATATTTCGTCAGTGGATAAGTTGCGGTCACCTATTTTTCAAGAGCCGTCTTTAAAAATATCTCATGAAGTGAGATACATACAAACATTTACGTTAAGGGTAGCTGTCACCTGCTATAGATAATTTACCGCCCTCGTGAGGACCCTCGTGTGGCAACGCCATACAAAAGCTGAAACGAGAGACACATAACCTTACTTCACATACGTACTTTGCTGCCTAAATTGTGAAATAAGGTATACCATCAAACCTTTTGCTGCCACTACGTACTATTATACAAGGTGTTTGTTTAAAGATGGGATATACTTTAGGGGGTGATGTCTCCCCTAGGGGAGCCATCAGGATTTTCTTAGTCCTGGTGTCTTCCCCAAGTAGGGGAGACATCAGACCTTGCTTTTGAATAATTTATTGAGTACTCGTGAATTCCTTGTCAAGTGTAGATATACTGGCCACTTGAAAAAAAATAGTATTTTAATCTTTTATTCACAGAACAGTAGGTATACTTACTCCTTGCTTTTATCTTTCAAAGTTAAGTTTGTCATTCACATTAAATATTCAAATCACATCCTGATTTCACTACAAAAATGAACGAAAATTTGCATTATGTATTTACACAGAAAGGGTGGGAAAGTTTCCCTTCGGACTCGTGTCTCCTCTGATGTCTCCCCTTTTCCCACCCTTGCCTTGAAAGATAAAAGCAAGGAGTAAGTATACCTACTGTTCTGTGAATAAAAGATTACAATACAAATTTTTTTCAAGTGGCCAGTATATCTACACTTGACAAGGAATTCACGAGTACTCAATAAATTATTCAAAAGCAAGGTCTGATGTCTCCCCTATCTGGGGAAGACACCAGAACTAAGAAAATCCTGATGGCTCCCCTAGAGGAGACACGAGTCCGGGAGGCAATATGTTATTTAAAAGCAAGGTCTGATGTCTCCCCTACTTGGGGAAAACACCAGGACTAAGAAAATCCTGATGGCTCCCCTAGGGGAGACATCAGGGGAGACACGAGTCCGAAGGGATACAAACGAAATCAATACAAACGAAAAGTGAAAGTACCTATCACGTGTTCTACAGGACTTCCGAGGCAAACTCGCTCATACTTGTCACCTGCAGCCGTGAGCTTACTATCGCGAGACGCTCTCCTTCGGCAGGCAACACTTTTTTTACATACATAAATGGCAACAGGGGGTGACGCATCATCCCCTTATTTTTCAATATAAATAAAACAGCAGTGTGTATGACAAGGCAAGTTATTTAATATGAGATCAATCACTTATACAATGAATAACACGCTAAGGTATATTAACTTTATGGAATAACATGAAAATAGTATTAATTATGGCAACTATAATTTGGTATATATTTTTTGGGTTAAATGTAGTTCAAGCAACTATCCTTACGGTGTTCAGTGCAAGCGGGCTGAAGACAATTTAGTGCAAAAAGTTTTTACTTTTTTGTCACGTTTTCTTGGACATTATGCACATCTTGTGCAATTTTGTAGTGGGCTCGACTTGTGTGACTACTAATTCTCGCGGCAAATGTGCCGCGTGCTCAAACGACGCCTCATGTGTGGTTTACAGGCGCTCGAAGATGGTGGAATAGACGACCAAACATGTCCATTATTATCTCTCAAGAAATTGGTGCATAATTGTGCCAGCGGCACATCCTCATCGTCACTACTTTCATAATTTGAAATAATGTCCTCCTCCTCCAAGTGCATCGAAACGTCATGATCATCATTTTCACTCGCATCACCGTCTTCTGAACGGCAGCATCAAAAATACTTTCCAAGTCGTCTTGAATCTGCTTATCCGAAATCGAAGCCATTTTTACGTAAATAATCAAACAATTATAACAGTATTACAAAAAAGCAACAGGGATGACGAGTCACCCAAGCCAAAGAATACTATAATATTACTAACGGGCCATGTCAATATAACAAAAACAACAACTTACCGCGACACGCTGATGCGTGCGACTGATTCTATCCACTCCAATTAGAAAATAAATTGAGCGTTAGAAGTATTCAAAAGCAATACCAACTAAATATTGATATCGATATTTATACTCTTGACTGTACCTTCTTTTTGAATAAAATTATTTAGATTTTGTATGGTGCACTTACATCAACATGCTAATTGCGTATCTTTTATGACGCGCTGTTTGCAGCTTCAATGACAGTTTTTGTATGGGCTATCTGTCATTGAAGCTGCACAACCAGCGTATCGTAAAAGATACGCAATTGGTATGCTGATGTAATTGTACCCTATTTCACAATTTAGGCAGCAAAGTATGTATGTAAAGTAAGGTTATGTGTCTCTCGGTTCCAAGACCGTGACCTCATCCATCGCAACAGCAAGTACACATCTGAATGGACATATATTTTTTTTGTAACAAACTGTAAACCTTAGTTGAAGTTGACATCAAATACCTTGGCTACTTAACAATAATATGAAATCTACAACAACGAATGCGTTATCAATGTTCGCCAAGTCCTCACCTATAGCAATAACTAGAGGCTGCACTCCGACACCTGCAAGTGCTGATTTGTTTGAAGCTTCCTTTCGGAGTTCTTGTAAATGAGCCTCGCCCTCGCTGCGAGCTTTGGCAACGAAAATGAAGCGGATGTCTGCGTCAAACCGCGAGGCTTTAGTTCGAACACCGGTCTTTCCTCCGACGATTGCAAATGGCAGTAAAAGAAGTACTGCAGTTAGCTTCTGTAAGAGTGTCTGAAAAAAAAAATTAAGTGATAATTAATCAAGCAAATGTCCAAAAAACAGTATTTAGTATAATAAACCAGTTTTTAGTATACATAGTAAATATATTTGTTTTTGTTTTTTCATTTAAAATACTAGAACATATATGAACGAGTTTCTATAAATCTTATCTTACCTTTTGGTAGATCGTGAATTCTTTGTTGCTGAGCCCGTAAGGGCTTCGATAATGTTCGCAGCTTTAAAGAAGCCCTATTTTCAATCAAATCTGAATTTTTTCTTAACCCAGTGTACAGTGCTGAGGAGCTAACATTTGAATTGAGATTTGTAAAGTCAATGTTTATCTGTGAAGCAAAAATACAAAAAGTTAATGTAGGTAAAGTTTCAGAAAAGATAATTAGATAAGACAAGCGGATACTTGCGGTTTTACCCGCGTGGTACCCGTTCCCGTGGATATATCGGGATAATATATAGCCTATATTACTCGGGAAGAATGTAACTTTCTAATGGTCAAAGAATTTTCTAAATCGGTCCAGTAGTTTCGGAGCCTTTTGCATTGAATAATGCAAACAAACAAACAAACAAACAAACCATCAAATCTTTCCTCTTTATAATATTACTATAGTTATAATTTAACGAATCACAAATGTGCAAATCACTTACCAGGTGTGGACCAACGCTCGTCAAACAAAGCAAAGGAAACTTTTTCAAATACTGTGCCGCTGTTACAGTCATTAAGTACCGCTTGCGCAGTGACCATGTGGCTTTCCAAGCTGTTTCTAGTATAGATGAAGATTCTAATCCCTGGTACTTGGTTATTGTGATAATGTCGCCATTAATTTTCAGCTCCTCTGTGGAAAAAGTTGAGATATAATATAAAAGTGAAGCCAAGAATTCTATGTCAAACCAAAACAAATAAAATCATAATTAAATAAAAAAAAGCGGTCAAAAGCTAGTCGGACTCGCGCACTGGGGGTTTCGTACCATCATAAATTTTAAATAAATATAACGTTAAAATGTTTTCATCGGCGAGGCTAGATTCGTCATAGCATTTGCGGTGTAGAATATTGCAGTTTTAGGTCAACTGCAATATTCTACACGAAAGTCGAAAATGATGCGGCTTAAGAAAAAAAGAAAAAATATTTGAGAATGTGCAAGCAGCGCTCTTTCATTATGATATCCCATATGCACTAGTAGTCCCACTTCGAATTTTTAGAACCCCTTTCAGTCTCTGTTGCAAAAAAAATATAAATATTTTTATTTCTCTCTTATTTGCAAAATAGTTGGACAAACGTCATCTAAAACTATTCTAAACGTCAAGTTGATAGCATTAGTAGTTCTCGAGATGTCCAGTTGTGACAGACAGAGTCTCACCATAAGGGTTTATTTTTACCATTTTGCTACGGAAACCCTAACAAGCTTTTACTTAAATGCTCTAAAAAGAAGAAAATAAACAGCAGATATATGTGTACCTACCTTCTAAATTATGGTCCTGATCAAGTTCTTTGTTCCGTAATGGCAGCTGTGGTTTTTTCGTTTTACGGCCACGTGGCTCTGTACCGATTTCCTCTGAATCTTCCGATGTGCTTGCTGTTGCGATGGATGAGATCTTAATGGTCTTGTTTACTAAACCTCTACTCTCCCGCAAAATAGCCTGCCTTTTGCCGGATCTTCATCCGCACATGAAATAAGAGTAAGTACTTAAAGTAATTGGATTTAATACCAGTCAACCTTAGGGTAAATTAGAATCTAAATTAAATACTGCAAAAAAGTTTTGAGATGCAAGTCAGTGCAGTCAGTACCGTGGGTGTCCATAGAACTCGATTTCTACCGACTAGCTTATTTTGAAACCGTGCAGGAACACATTTTATTGAAATACATATAATATATAAAAATCACATGCAAGAATAAATAAATTTATTTGTTATAAGTACCTGTCATATAACTTTCCATGAGGGCGCGCAGAGGCAGATGGAGGTGCTTTTGCTCCTGGCGAAAGTTGGGTCAACTCTTGTTTGAAGGGAGGGGTGACGCTAAACCAAATAGCCTCTGGTTCCTTTGTGAACAAATCATGGACGTGCTTTGCCCATTGAATGAAAACACTATATGCAAGTTTTGGTTTCTGATCGCTCCTGTCCTTCAGGAGGTGGTCAAGAATGATGTCACAGAGCTCACTTTGCTCGCTTCGTCGGAATTCTCTTTGCAGTCCAGTCTTAAGCAGCTGCCTCGTTGCACAGGATTTCTCTAGCAAATTTATAAGTGGATTGCAGTTGCCCGGTGCGGATACTGGGAGTACTGACTCATGAGCTTGAGGATGAGATTCAGCTGGCCGTTTGTTGGGAGGACTGCCAATTAAAATGATAATAAATTATAATTTTGTATAGTTTGTATTTAATTTTTATTTTTGCTAAGTAGGTTATAGTGTAAAGTGTCAAATGATTGGTCAAAGTGCGAGGCTAAGCAAAGGAACAATAAAAACTCACTAACATACAAAAACTGTCATAACTAAGGACCGGATTATATGCAACATAAAGGTCCAAAATATGCATGCAAATATGCAAATATCTGGAAAAAAATCTGTTATATTATTTTTAAATGTTTTTTATTCTAAAATACTCTGTACTGCTATTAACAATAACAATTGAAAATATACCTACTTAGGTAACAATTAAAATTACAATTTGCCTTTAAAAAATATGTACGTCTAAGTAACTACTGTTCTAAAATGTTCTGTGGTTAAATGTGGTTAAACGAGTGTCAAAATAGTTCATATAGCTCATACCTTGTGAACAAATCAACTTCACTGACAGAGTTGCTGCATGGCCCAATTAGATCACATCCGTTGTACCCGGATGGAGGAATCGGAGTTGTCAAAGAATTTGATATTTTTTCAGCCTGCGATTGAAAAATACAATTATGTAAGCTTTACTTATACACTAACATGCTATGGATCATTTTGTTCTGAAATAAAGAAATTTATTAAGTATTGCCCATTTGCCCACCCATGCAGCTAGACCAAGAGAAATATTTTTGTAAGTATGTGCAGATTATAATTTTAGTAATTAATTACAATTTCTGATTTTTTGTAAGTAAAAGAGTGATTTTTTTCTATCAAACATCCCAATATATTGAGCCAGGGGTCAAAAACTTTTAGACCGACACTGTAAGGCAAGCCAGTAAAGCAAGTTTTAAAACTGCCATGTGTATACCATAAAGTTAATATACCTATAGGTATATTAACTTTATAATGCATTATTTTATTATGTCAAAACTAATGCAGGGTCTACAAGTTGATTGACCCACCCATGCAGTCAGACTTGATAAATAGTATAGTAGGTATGCAGGTCATGATATTAGTAATTTATCACATTTATTTTA
The DNA here is from genome assembly GCA_949710035.1 of Crambus lathoniellus. Lineage (NCBI taxonomy): Eukaryota > Metazoa > Arthropoda > Insecta > Lepidoptera > Crambidae > Crambus > Crambus lathoniellus. Next base: position 3,883,248 of record OX453305.1, read on the forward strand.
GTATTTATTTGACAATGAATAACATGCTGTTATTTGAAAGATCTTACTACATATTATACAGTCTTACTTGTACAATGAGAGATGAGTGGTTGAATATTCTGAAAATCACAATGTAATTTATAGTTTTCGACAGACGAAATTCACTTATTTATTTTATTTATTAAAAACAAAAAGTAGCTTATAAAGAACTGACCTGTCTAGATTCATTCATCCATTCAGTCCATTTCAGTGCGTAGATAGTCCGATCTGGCATATGCGAAAAGTTTAATAATGTGAAGTTATCAACAGATGGTACCAGCGACTTTAAAAGCTCTATTGAAGTGTACCCTTTATCTGAAAACGGTAGCAATAACTATTCGTACCTAAGTAAAACTTTTCTCTGCTTTTATGCCGGGGCACAGAAGGCCGCAGCGCAGCAAAATGCGTACAATACTTAAGTTTGCCGCATCGCACGCAACCAAACCAAAATCTACGGCGGATTATGCGGCCCGCTGCACCCCGGCTTAAGTGTGCGATAGTTCATATAAAATAGATAGGTAAGTACCTACGAGCGATTTGAGCAGCGGTTTATTTATTGCGCTGCGAACTGTGCGCGCCCCGCCCCGCTACGGCTGTCATGCGTTTGCGGCTCTAAACGAGTACATATGTACGTAAAGTAGTAAAATTTCAAGAATCTAGGTACCTACCTACCTATTTATAATTCATGATTCCAAATATGCACCTGGATTTGTATGAATATGACAAACACCATGACGCCATGTTAATCATGCATGAGTGAGATCAAAATAGGTAGGTACTTAAAAACTATAAAAACAAGGACTGTTCACTTACCAATAATAACTTTTACTGCGTCTTCAGACAGGTTCCATTTTTTTTACATTTTGGAAACCATTTTTCAGTTAGATCCTTTTCCATTTACTTAATCACTTTCAAGCGTGTTCACGTTTGAACACTAAACTAATAAAACAAAATGGACGGCGTCGCGTCGTGGACGCTCGACGAGTGTTGCCAGATGAGCAAAATGAAATTGCGGTAGCTGTGCTTAAAAAACGTGGATTTTCAACAAAAAAGTGGATTTTCTTGTTTAACATTTACCTACATAGATTTTTCTCTCTCGATTCGTGTGCTTTAACAATTGTTTTTTACACAAAGGCAAGGGGATTTGCAAGTAAAAAACAAAAATTACACTTTTCACAATTCTGCTTTACAATTCTTTCTTTATTAAATTTTAATGTACTTATACATAAACTACTTAGCATGACGCAATAGTCAGATTCCGCCTAGGCTGGCCTAGGTAATGGTACTGAGAGCTAACTTCTGAAACAGTTACATTAAATTATCAATCTTTTACCCACGACAATAAAATTACTGTAAAACTGTACCAACCCTGGTACAGTTGAACAGAGTTTGCCCTTAAATGGGACTCAGATATATCACTACATAGTACCACAGATAATATAATACTATATGATAGTACCTATAAAACAAAGTCGCTCTTCACCTCTGTCTGTCTGTTTCTAAGCTTTCTTCTTTTATACCACGCAAAGGATTTTGATGCAGTTTTCACTGTTATTTAGAAAATTTTTTTCCGAAGGTTTATACATACAAAACATTCTAATTTAGGACTTATTTGTAAAATAGAGAAAATTCCATGTTTTATGATGAAGCCATCAAACATTTTTCTAGCGTTTACATTGTGAACGCTGGCAAAATCGTGTCAGATACATAAATTTTTTGTATTAAGGAATTGTATTGGTACCATAAAAAGGCCTATAAAGAAGTTCGCAATAGCGTACGATTGACTCACAGTAATTATTTTTATCTTTAATGAATTAATTTAAAATATTACTTTATTTGCATAGCTAATATCGCGTAATCAGTATTAATCCTTATCTAAATAAGTATAATAGTTACCGTGGCCATTTAATGTAGATAAAAATTGTCCTTTACCTTATTTAATTAAATAAATACTTAAGCAGTTATCACAGTTTTAAAAGTGGCAACATCGCGAGCGCGCGCGCCGCCATCAAAGCAAACTCGCGTCAAAGCTCGAATTGCTGGCCAGCGGACCCGCGGACCTCAGATGTACCTACCTACTTAAAGTGGGATTTTTTGTATTTACAAACCTTGTTTTTAATTCAAATAAACTAGGATATACTTCTAGTGTTTTTATCTCTACTTATAATAAAATTGTAAACGAGCCAATTCTATACATTAAAAAGAAAAAGAAAAATATACCTCCTAAATTTTTTGTCTGTCTGTCTGTGTGTTGTCCGCGTTTCACGCAAAAACTAGGTACTAAACGGATTTTGATGAAACTTATTTGTGATATAGCTATTGGTCCTGGGCCCTGGCCAACACATAGGTTATAATTAATTTTGAAGATCGAAATACCTACTGTGGAACTATAGCAGTCCAGCCAAACTATGAGAGATATAAAAATACCGTTTAAACGTGATCATTGAGTTATAATGTACTAAACGTGATGAGCATTTTCTATTGACGTACAAATTTTGAAGGTCTGGTACACGGTACCACCTGATGTGGAACCCTAACAGCCAGGATAAACTATGAGATACAAATACGCATTTTGAGATTATGATGGAGTGGATAAAAGAAAAATTTATTACCTACCTACGTTTTTAGAAATGCTACAAACAGAGTCATGATCGTGGGACTCCAGAAACAAATTATACAATAATCGTGAGGCTCAAAATGACGCTTGGCGTCGTATTATAGCCTTACTGCCCTTAAAAGCAACGGACGATGAGATAAAAAAAAAATTGGCCAAGTGCGAGTCGGACTCGCGCACGAAGAGTTCCGTAGCAAAGTGAATAAACAACTAAATATTCTGTGAATATTTCAAGCATCTAGGGTGGATGCTCCTAAGTCCGGCCCCCACCCAAAAGTCGGCACTGTATTCTATTTCTGTCGATTACAGTACCTTAGTAGTAGGTACTGTTTAGGCATAGTTTCTCTCAAAACTGTTCGTGAACTTTCCTCCAGTCTTCTTCTCTTCTTCGAGAAAGAATCTGCGATTTCTTCACAAAAATGTTTCTTTCTGAGTAATTAAATCATTTTTACCACACTTTTATTAGTTTCACTTGTAACTAAGTCACAATGTAAGAAAATCTTGGAACTCAATTTTAACCTACTTCTCATTGTCGCATTGATTTGAAACTTTGCAAGTCTATATGAATCCGATGACAATACAATAATTTGCTACCATCGAGCTGATCTGATGATGGAGTCAAGAGGTGGGCAATAGAACTCATCAATGGCTGCTAGGAAACCCCTCGACTTTAACCCCCTTTTTTTTGTTTTGATGAGACCTATTCGCTACACTTGATGGTGAGGATCTGATGATGGAGCAGGGAGGAAGCCAGTGGCACTTCTTCATGACCACTAGGAAACCCCTCGAGTATGGGCTCCGTTGTTTCGTTCTGATTAAACTTATTCGCTACACTTGGTGGTGATGGACTGATGATGGATAAGCAGGGAGGAAGCCAGTGGCACTCCTTAATAACCAACAGGAAACACCTCGAGGTCTGGCTCATTCGTTTCGTTCTGATGAGACCTCTTCGCTACAATGGGTGGTGAGGGTCTGATGATGGAGCAGGAAGGAAGCCAATGACACTCCTTAATGACAAATAGGAAACCCCTCGAGTTTGGGCTCATTTGTTTCGTTTTGATAAGACCTATTCGTTACACTTGGTGGTGAGGGTCTGATGATGGAGCTAGGAGGAAGCCAGTGAAATTCCTTAATGATCACAAGAAAACTCCTCCAGTTTGGGCTCATTTGTTTTGTTCTGATGAGACCTATTCGCTATACTTGGTGGCGAGTGTCTGATGATGGAGCAGGGAGGAAGTAAGGGTTCGGCTCGCGCATCCGGTAACTTATAGACTCCACTTGAATTTGTAAAACTAAATACATACAATCACGCCTTTGAGTTATAATGTTTACGTGGTGGGCAGACACATGAATCGACTGTGAAATCTATTACCATCCATCCATGGCTTGCCATTTACTAAACTAAAAAGTAAAAAAATAAATATGTAGTTTAAAAAACTAAAACAACACACTTTTATAGGAACAGATTAAAAGTACAAAATAACCGTTCAGTAACTGAAATTAAAAAGCGTGGTGCGCCCTTTGCAAAGCATGCATTTCAAGTAAGTACTTAATATTTTTTATTTTATTTTTTATTTTTTATTTTATTTATTAACACAAACACAATATCATAACAGGACATATCCCAATTCGATAAAGTGGTCCCTACTGCTTATAACATAAAATATACAGTGATACTTTGGCGAATTCACTCAAAGAACACGAAAAAATATCAATTATCTGTGATATTTCGTTGAGTGTGTGCAGAGCGCGTGTGATCGGGGCTTTACAAAGCAAATTAGTCCTGCCTCGTGGTACCACCAGCAGCCGTGGCTGTCGCCTTCTCCCCACATAATTGTCAGGTACCTGTAACATCACCTCCTTTAGCAATTCCGGATTTGAAATTTTACCTCGCAATAATTTTAATAAATAAACTACGAGTGCCAAGTCCCTTCTTACCGCCAATTTGTTATACCCAACCATACCCAGAACAAATAGTGTTGGGTACATTAACGGATAGTAGGGATACACACCATAAAGTTTAAGGTACAAATAACGCACAAATTTGTTTTGTATTTTCTCCAACATGTTACTATATTGACAACGCGCACCACGCTTTTTAATTTCAGTTACTGAACGGTTATTTTGTACTTTTTAATCTGTTCCTATAAAAGTGTGTTGTTTTAGTTTTTTAAACTACATATTTATTTATTTAACAATAGGTATTAATTCAACATGATTTAGAAGCTTACTTATCAACAATCTTCCTGAGCGCGACTTGTGAACTTCGCACGCGCCCGGCTTCTCTGAGCATACGGCACTGACTTAAACGCCCCGCGCGAGCGCACGCCTACTAATCGGGAGAAGTTTTTGGGTAACGCAAAATTTATAAGTAGGTCTTAAACGACATTATTCTGCTGGTGTTATAGAAAAATGAATTTGCTGAACATACATTCCTTACTCATTGTAGGAAAGGAAAACTGATTCAAGTACAAAAGCTTCTTATAACTTTTGAATGAAGCGACCGCTTTTTGTAGAAATTAAACGTTATAATTAACTCAAATAACCTGCTTTCTTAAATTTTCGAAAGGTCTAATTACTTTAAGTCACTGCTCTTAACTAAAATAGAACGAAGCCAAATAATTCAAACGACATACTTTGTTTGTTTTGCTTTGCGACATGATGCTTAGAAAACTGGAACGAACGTGTTTTGTTCATAATGATAGAGTATAGAGTATAGATGAGTAAATTTCCATGGCCATCTCACTACTTCAAACAATTGGCGGAAATCATCTTTTGTCAAGAAGCGGTCTACCTACATGCATAACTACGCATCTGGCCAGAAAGCAAGAACAAGAACGTAGGTACCTATAATGAACTATAAATAAAAAGTGTTTTTATTCAAATTATTGAACCCTAAATCGTTAAATATGGTGGAGCGCTTAGAATTCTAAATGCTTTTATAAGGGCGTTCGCCATATATGAGTTTTATAAACGCAGTACACTTACTAATTTGTCTTATAGTGGATATGAATTAGAATTATCGAAAATAAACCTTATTTCTAAATCATAAAAATACACAATTTAAAGAGCGCATCAAAAAAATGATATAAATCTCACTTATATTTGCAATGAAAATAATTTGCCACATAGATTTTAACGTATTAGCCATGATAAGCCTTTTAAAGTGGTATATCAATATTTTTAGAAAAGTGGCTGCATCAGCACGGTTCTGAAAAGGAAATGGTAGTTGTGAGTGAAGATGATGAAGTTCAGCCAAAACCAAACTTACAAGCTCTAATCCTCAAGCCCAAGACTCCAAGTAAATGACGAATCTTATTTTGTGTATCTGACGAAACATCCGTTTCACATAATACTCGACTCTGGCAACAAGTAACCAAAAGACGCAGTCAGTTGTATAAATCAAACACCAGAACTGTTTGGCACTAAGGTATTCCACCAGCAGCAGTCTAAACATTAGGTTAAAACCACCAGCTCCAAAACGAGTGGCATCTAGGAATGCTAAAGATACTTTTTCCTATTTTGTAATGTTTTTCACTAAAATCATATAATTACCCTTCCCCAACATTTGAAATTCAGCATAGCAACACTTTTAGGCAGCACAGCTCAAGAAACTAAAGAGTATCAACCCGATTTGATTTCATAAATAAGACTAGTTGGTCGATATGCACTCTACTCGGAAGGCCGAAATCAGTCGGCTAAAAACTAGTCAAGAAGTGCATCGAATGGATTCATCTCGATCACAATGTTGAAATATATCCTCAACATTACAAAAATAAAGAAAATTACAATAAAGTATACTTTCGGTAAAAAAAAGTTAGTTCATCTCAGATATGTGATTATTAGACCTTTTTTTATAGATTTTTACTAAATTGTTGATTGCTCAGTATTTTAAATAATTTATATAATAAGTATGGTTTTAAATATTAGAATAATAAATACTATTTACATTTCACTTATTGTTTTAATGAAATTGCTACAATAATACAATTTATTGACATTTTAAAATGGCCTACTATAGTAGGCCACGCGTGTACTCGTGTTAAGAAAAGGGGCGCGTGTACTGTAGTGTTAATGTCAAGTCTGTCACCAGAAAAGAAAAGTTTGTCGATCTGTAAACGTGGTAATTAAATGCTCTTTGCTAGCACTTGCGATCACTGACCTCTTTGTGATACTCGCGACTAAGCTCTGCCTCAGACTGCCCAAGAATGCCTGTAAATTTGACGTCTATGTGTGCGTGACGGAAATGGCACTTTGTTCTAAGCGAACTCTCTGCTCCGGCGACCGCCCGCCGCGTGCTTATTTTGTGATAGTAGTCATTAAATAATAAAACAATGATCTCAATGTTCTTCATGCCCATGAAAGATCCTAACTTTAGCTTTAATAATATTTATCTTAATAAAATAATAAAATTCGCAGACAAAGTCAGGCCATAATACATGTTTTCCTTGAGGCATCATTTAAAAAAGGGAGGGCTGACATTGCGAACACAAATACCGAGCTTAGGAAAAATAGCACTTTTTTATTATTATAAAATAAATACTTCTATAAACAAAAGCACTTTTTAATTGTGAACATAAAAAAGAAAAACATAAGCTTTTTAAAATATTGTTTATCGTTCTGAAACTGCTCCATAAGACGCGTCTACGAATTTATCAAAGGTGACCCAACCCTTAAAGTGCCGACTTTTGGAGCATCCACCCTACCTGTTGCCGTTATTAGTATCGAGCAAAAAAAGGCAAAATACATCACGTTTTTTGTATGCCCCCCTTAAATATTTATTTTATTCTGTTTTTAGTATTTATTGTTATAGCGGCAAAAGAAATACTTACATCATCTGTGAAAATTTCAATTGTCTAGCTATTACGGTTCATGAGATACCTACAGCAAGATACAGCTTAGTGACAGACAGACAGACGGACAGTAATAGGGTCCCGTTTTTACATATTGTATTCGGTTTGGTTGGTGGTAGGACTTGTTCGTAGTCCGCCTGGCTAGGTACCACCATCTTATCTAAGTCTGACGCCATAACAATGATGTTGTCAGCATTATTGTGTTCCGGCAGTTAGAGATAAGATAGCCAGTTCCTCAGTGACTGAGGATTCCGGGAGTAGTGCGCTTCGCCTTCAGCCTTATCACCACTTATCATTAGGTGTGATGAAGGCTAAGTGCTACCCCGTTGTGGATAAAAAAAAAAATAGAAACTCTCGCGCGTAGCTATTGGATACAGTTTTGCTTGTATGCGCGAACTCTAGGTTATTAACAGTAGACAAGCAACCGGAATTGGACTTTATTTTCATGGAGAAAGATTTATTTTTATTAACCGACTTAAAAAAGGAGGAGGTTCTCAGTTCGTCGGAGACTTTTTTTTTATGTAAGTATGTTACTCGATATCTCAAAGACGGCATGACCGATTTGAAAAATTATTTTTATATAGTAAGAACTTTTTGAGGTATAACACATTTTCAAAAACCCTAAATGTAACTTTGTCATTCATACAAACACAATGAAAAACAAAGTTCTACTTTGCTGACGAAAAATGATAGTGGAATTTTGGCTAGTTATAGGCAATCGGTACGTTAAGTGGGTACGGAACCCGTGGGCAAGTCCAACTCGCACTTAGCTGATTTTTTAATATACGTGTAAAGAGCAATGTCTTTCACTTCTGCGTCTGTTAACCAAAGTGAATCAATTTAGTTGAACCATGTAGTATGTAATAACTATTTTTATGTATATGGCCATGCTAAGTTAGTTTGAGTCAAATAAAACAAGTGTAAATATTAAATAGCACATTTACCACAACACAAGCTACTATTATAATTTGATGCAGCGCCATCTGTGCTGGTAGCTTTGAATCAAATCAGATTGACGGCGCTACAATATACTATGCCATTGATAGCAACAATAAATTGCGACATCAAATGGAATATTCTTAAACTATCTACCTGTACCGATAAGTATTTAAACAAATATCACTAATTATATACTGTATGAGACATATGCCTATACCTACTTCACAGCCTTTCCATGGAAGGCCGCCTTTTTGTATTATCAGAAAAGACTTTTGCCACAGGTGACCTACAGTTGATATCCCAATATTAATACGAATAGTATTCCGATGTACATTACTACTATACTGATGACACTTAACTGTAATTATCATAACCCATTATGTAATTTGTAATGGAAACTGAGCTTTATTATACGGTTGTTAAGGTCATTTTTCAATCTGATGACTTTTTATAAAATAAAACAGGGAGAAAAAAACAACCCTTGGAGTTTCTTGCCGGTTCTTCTCCAAGGTCTCCCGCCGTAGAGTTTGCGAACCAATTCTATGACGTTCACAAGTATTGTAAATAATTATCTGAATTGAATATTAAACAAATTTGACTTTGATTTTGATACTACTCTCATCACGGTTCGAAAGCGTGAGACGTAGACAGTCTCGCTAAGTACTGTCAGATGGCGCCACCTTCGATACCCCGATGATTCAAAATGGCGAATTTCATTTCTCTTCTTTTCCACCCAATAAATGACCCATTTCTTTATCTTTCTCCGCAATTTCCTCTACCAACGGAAAAAAAAGACCGAGATCCAATACTTTTAATATAATAGTAGTAAAAAGTATTATAAAAGTCTTTGGTATACATATATATATATATATATAACTAGCTTTACAGAAACGCCCTCTTCTTTTATTTATCTGGTCCGAACGGGTTCGGTCGGAATAAATAAGAGAGAAAAAAATTGCTGTTAAAGCAATAAATATCCAAGTATTAACATGATTGTTGTCTCTTTGGTCAAATTATACATAATAGGTAGTCAGCCATGTTTACTTAGATTGATTTATAACATGCCTAGCGTAGCCAAGTTTAACGGCTTCGACAGCCATGTTTGAGAGTTTAATTTATAACAAGGCTAGCGTAGCCAAATTTTGTTAAGCATACGGTCCGCTATGCCGTTTATAAAACGGCTGTGACAGCCATGTTTGAGAATTGTAATTTATGACACGGCTGACGTAGCCAAGTTTTGTTAGGCACACGGTCCGCTATGCCGTGTATGAAACGGCTGTGATAGTCATGTTTGCGAGATAAATATATGACACGGCTGACGTAGCCAAGTTTTGTTAGGCACACGGTCCGCTATGCCGTGTATGAAACGGCTGTGATAGTCATGTTTGCGAGATAAATATATGACACGGCTGACGTAGCCAAGTTTTGTTAGGCACACGGTCCGCTATGCCGTGTATGAAACGGCTGTGATAGTCATGTTTGCGAGATAAATTTATGACACGGCTGACGTAGCCAAGTTTTGTTAGGCACACGGTCCGCTATGCCGTGTATGAAACGGCTGTGATAGTCATGTTTGCGAGATAAATTTATGACACGGCTGACGTAGCCAAGTTTTGTTAAGCACACGGTACACTCTGCCGTTTATAAAACGGCTCTGACAGCCATGTTCGAGAGTTTAATATATGACACGGCTAACGTAGCCAAGTTTTGTTAAACACACGGTCCGCTATGTCGTTTATGAAACGGCTGTGATAGCCATATTTGCGAGATTAATTTATGACACGGCTAACGTAGCCAAGTTTTGGTTAGCACACGGTACACTCTGCCGTTTATAAAACGGCTCTGACAGCCATGTTCGAGAGTTTAATGTATGACACGGCTAACGTAGCCAAGTTTTGTTAAGGACACGGTCCGCTGTACCGTGCCTAAACGGCCCCGACAGCCATGTGGGCGAGATTAATTTATGACACGGCCAACGTAGCCAAGTTTTATTAAGCACACGGTCCGCTATACCGTTTATACAACGGCTCTGACAGCCATGTTTGAAAGTTTAATTTATGACACGGCTAACGCAGCCAAGATTTGATAAGCACACGACCCGCTGTACCGTGTCTTAACGGCGCCGACAACCATGTTTGCGAGTTTAATTTATGACACCACTAACGTAGCCGAGTTATATTATGCACACGGTCTGCTGTACCGTGTCAACAACGTTACCGATGCCGTGTTTGTTGTGTGCCCACGGCTCCGACAACCGAGTCAAAAGGTAGCCGTGTAGTTTTGCACGGCTACGGTTTCAACACGGCAAAAAAATTAATGAACACGGTGCCAGTAGCCGTCTGTACCGGCTATGTTAACCGTTTACACGGTACAGGCAGCCGTGTAAAATCTCTAGCCGTGTACACGGCTCTTCACACGGCTGGCAAACTCGGCTAGCAGAGCCGTTTACACGGCACCACAAAACGTAGCCGTGTTCGAAAGCCGTGTATTTTTCCCAGTGTGCAATAAATACTAATAAATAAACAATTATTACAGACCAATTTGTGCTTAAATAATAGTTTACAATGTTGTTATTAGATAAAAGTAAAAAAAAGATAACTCTCTTTTAGAAAAATATTGTTTAATTAAAGATATAAAAATGTAAGTAAGGAATCACCCTTACGGGCTACAAAAGTATGGATCGATTTCGTATCGACTTCTTTTTTGTAAGTAGATAAATTTTTAATATATACTTTTTATGGGTATTGAGGGCATAGCAAGTATATATTAATGTATTACGACATATTTAGTACAATATATTGATTTATATTTATATATTTTATTTTTCCATACTTAGCTAACATTGCCTAAATCACGCAATGGTTCCTTGCCTCCTGGAGGCAAGCAAGTCGGCGAACTTCAATCGAATATAATCCGCCAATTTTTTATTAAATTGGACTAATTTCTTGTTCTACGATTAAAATAAGGTGTCTAGATTAAGATTGGTATAAGTTGGATAGGAACAGACAGTGATTTGACATAATTAATTAAAGTATTTTAATTAGCTGTCAGCTTGCCTCCAGGAGGCAAGGAACCATTGGGGCGGGTAAAAATACTTGCCTCCGGGAGGCAAGGAACCATTGAGTGGATAAAACATACAATACTTTTTATCCTGGTTATTGGTCCCCTAAGTATTTTCTCGAATGTCCACGCGGACGAAGTCGCGGGCGGAAGCTAGTAAATAGTAAATGTCTGTTTCACAATCAAAAAGTTAGTACTGAGTAGCTTAGGTACCAAGAACTTGTTAGGTACCAAGAACTTTTAGGGTAGGTACTTAAGATGATTTAGGTTTCTATACCTACCCTATATTTACCCCCTGGGTTTGATTTTCCAAAAACTACGAAATGGGTTGCCTATTTGTTTTAAGAAGTAAGCCTACAAAGTTTCAAGTTAAAATGTCTATTTTACCCCCTGATTTTTCATTCAAAATTTCACCCCTATTTGAACCTTTTAGAGGTTGAATCATGTTCAGGGTGTTGAATATCAAAATAAATGCCATTTTTGCAATCGTCATTCCACAAAACCTCAATAACGACATCCATATCGATTTTTAGGTTTATTTATCCCATTTAACCTCTAAGGGGTTGATTTTCGGAAAAATATGAAATATGTGTTTGCTTATTTGTTTTACTTTCCGACCATAAGCCTAAATAATAAATTTAATGGAGGACTTTCCAGATACAACATTTCATCCCCTTTTTCGCCCCTTCGGGGGTGGAATTGTCAAAAACGCTGACACAGGAAAATATTAATTTTCAATTGCCAGCCTAAATACAAAATTAGAAGATCTTAACTTCAAAACTGACGGACTTTCATACACATATTCATCCCCTATTTTACCCCCTGGGTTTGATTATGGGAAAATTACGAAATGGGTTGCCTATTTGTTTAAAGAGTAAGCCTACAAAGTTTCAAGTTGAAATGTCTATTTTACCCCTGATTTTTCATTCAAAATTTCACCCCTATTTCAACCTTTTAGAGGTTGAATCATGTTCAGGGTGTCAAACATCAAAATAAATGCCATTTTTGCAATCGTCATCCCACAAAACCTCAATAACGACATCCATATCGATTTTTAGGTTTATTTATCCCATTTAACCTCTAAGGGGTTGATTTTCGAAAAAATACGAAATATGTGGTTGCTTATTTGTTTTACTTTCCAACTATAAGCCTAAATAATAAATTAAATAAAGGACTTTCCAGATACAACATTTATCCCCCTTTTCACCCCTTCGGGGGTGGAATTGTCAAAAACGCTGACACAGGTAAATATTAATTTTCAATTGCCAGCCTAAATACAAAATTTGAAGATCCTAACTTCAAAACTGACGGACTTTCATACAAACATTTATCCCCTATTTCACCCTCTTAGGGGTGGAATTTCCAAAAATCTTTTCTTAGTGGATGCCTACACTATATAACGTATCTATGTGCAAAATTTGAAGTCTCTAGGTTCAGCGGTTTGGGCTGTGCGTTGATATCTCAGTCAGTCAGTCAGTCAGTCAGTCAGTCAGTCAGTCAGTCAGTCAGTCAGTCAGTCAGTCAGGACTTTGAATTTTATATATATAGATAGATGGTAGGCACCCAGTCAAAAAATATGGACCTAGTGATATAAAGTAAAAAAAGATTGCTGCGAAAAAAAATTGTTTTACTTCCTCCAATTAAATCCAGATGTTAGGCTCGTCATAATTGAACTGGACCCTTTTTATAACAGCAATTAAGGCTCCGTCGTTGACAGATCGTAAAAAAGACGAAATCAAAGTGCCTCAAAAGTGTTTAATTAATAAAAGTAATTCTAAACAACGTTATTTAATGGTAACATTCGTGCAACCGGCCCCCATTTCAGGAGCCATTACTCAGACGTGGTAGGTTCTCACTCAAATGAGGTTTCATAATTAACGTAAGCCAGGTCGGACGTCAAGTGCATGTGAAATTTTAACGAGGAGACCCGTTCTATCTCAACCTATTTCTGTTAATGTATGACGTGTTTTTGACGGGAAAAACACTCGGTAAATACTTGATATTAGCCGCATTCATGTGAATACTAATTAAATGAGAAACTGAGCTAAATTATAAAATTATTTCTTACAATTACACCAATTACCTAAGACCAATAGTAAATTTCATTATGAAACTGTTTTATAGAAACTTGATAACGGATATAAATATCATCATCAACATCGTGTCAACCGAACGACGGTGACGCCCACTGCTGGGCATAAGCCTCCCCCAACATTATATTATATAAATTATTTAAATGCCTGGAAAAGATTGCTGCTTAGCAATAAGGCCGCCTTTGGTATACTAATCTTTTTTGTGATTGTTTTCTTCCTGTATTTATTTGTTTGCGTGCAATAAAGTGTTTCATCATCATCATCAGCTATTTAATGTCCCCACTGCTGGGGCACTGGCCTTCCTTATTATTATTTTGTATGTTTCTGTATTTTTTCTCATATAGGTATAAGAATATATGTGTACAAACTTACGTTTTGTATCTCAACTTATTTTTGTTAATGTATAACGTGTTTTTGACGGAAAACACTCAGTAAAAACTTGAGAAAAGCCTTCTGCCCGCGGCTTCGCCCGCTTGGACTATAAGTACGACGTAATCCCCCGGAATGTGATACTTTTGCGGGATAAACCTTGCCTTTAACACTCCCCAGCTTCCAAACAATCACCATACCAAAAATCACGCCGATCCAATGCTCTGTTTTGACGTGAAAGACGGAAATACACAAAAATATTTTTTTGCAGTTATAGTGTTAGTTGTTATTAGCCAAGTTCATGTGAACACTAATTAAATGGAAGACATGAAGAAAAGTTTTTCATTTGTCGTGTTGCTAGAAGAAAGTATTATTTTTACTTAATACAGGAAACATAGTAAAACGTGTTATAAACTGTTTAGCTCTGTATTGTTAAGTTGTGAAACATTTTTTTATTAAATACCCAAAGCTTAGTACGTAAATTACAAGAAATAAAAATTCCAAAACAATATTAATCATTATTTTATTCAGAACTACTTAGCGAACACTTCAGAAGTCTTAATATAAAGTGACGTAGTTTGAATCGTCGAAAATACTCGTACTATAAATATCTCAGTTATTGTCTTCCAAATAAACGGCTACGACAGATTTTCATAAAATTGAAATGGTTTGAAATCGAAAAACTTTCAAGTTGCCGAAGAGACTGAGAGCTATTTTATCTTAATACGAAAAACTTGAATTCTCATTTGGGTACGAATTTTCAGCAGAGTTTTTGAGTAAAACACTTTCGATATTACTGAATTTGCTTTATCTGAAGTTTTCATAAGTTAACTTTCCTGCCAGGATTATTGTAAGTAAGTTTATTACTAACTAGCGGATCCTCGCGGTTTCACCCGCGTGGTACCCGTTCCCGTGGGAAAATCGGCAAACATATAGCCTATGTCACTCGGGAAGAATGTCGCTTTCTAATGGTGAAAGAATTTTCTAAATCGGTCAAGTAGTTTCGGAGCCTATTCGATGCAAACAAACAAACAATCATATCTTTCATCTTCATAATATTAGTATAGATTTACTACTAAGTAGTTCACGCTAAAATTAAGAAATCCAGGGAGTTTAAAAAATCTGTGTTAATTATTTTTGTCTTTAATTTGAATAATTTCTATATTCATCTACTTACATTTACGAGTACTCTTAAAATATAACCGATGTTTCTGATTTCCGGAGAATTTTCCCAACACAAGTGCTTAAACGACTATTATTTCGGAATCAAATCAAGCAATGTATACGATGTTTAGAGATATTTATTTATTTATTGAGTATCAGTAATTGAATCACATGATCGCTCAGGCAAAGATTTACAACAGTTTCTCCTCATAAAAAAACTGACTATCGCCGCCCCAAAATTGCTGTCTGCGGGAATCCTTCACGAGAATATTAAACGATATTTCACGTAGCAGAGGGCCGCATTATTTTGTACCTCAGACATATAACTTCCGTCGGCTCCGGATCGGCCAACAACATGATAGATGGCCTCTTTCGGCTGATTCTCTTTTCTTCGCCATGAAATTTTTCAACTCAAACGATAAGGGTGCTCGAAGGTTTAGCGGCACGCTTATAGCTGATTTATAAAAGCGTTTTACTGAACAACGATCATAATTCTTTTGGTTTTGTTGAGCAATTTGAAAATGATTTTGGGCGTAGATTGGTGCGGTTAGCTTGGGGGGTAATTGAATGAAATAAGTAACATAACATTGGAGATCGTTATGTATAACTGAGGTTATCATTTTTTTAAACAAGTTGATTAGTAAAATGCGTAAAAGGAAACACCGACCATAGTACTAGGTCTTATGGCGATATTTCGTCGGAAAGCTGCACTTTGTGATAAAGAAAAGCCGCTTTACACAGTGATACTAGGGACCAAAATAATCGATTTCACCCGCAGCAGCGAAAGTTTCATCCCTTAGGAACATAGGTGGAGCCACTTCTTTAAAAAAATAATTAAAAAATTCTACAAGCCAAACCACCGCACCGATTTTGATAAAATAGGCGTCAAATGAAAGATAATTTTTTAATCTATCAAAGAAAAAATATATTGTAAAATAATATATTTAAAAATGCCCAAATATTAGCTTTGCTTGAAAAAATATTGAGAAATTTGTCGGATTTTACTAAATTTATAAAAATAATTGTTCCGTGGGGTATCTTTTTATCCATTAATGTTGTTGACAATTAAATAGAGTATTTGATAAGAAAAACTGCTTGTCGATATCTTTAATAATTATGGAGATATAAGATTACTAATGAGGGCAGTAATTTCTCGGGCGCACCGATTTCAATGATCTATGTATGAAACGACTTTTTTTTGTCTTTATGCATATTGCATATTTCTTATATGCATTTAAAAATATATTTTAAAAAGTATGTGAAAGTTTATATTTGTAAGGTTTAAAAAAATATGTCAGAAGTTTTACTTTAGCAATACCTACAGCAAGTAAAATACATAACAAAATAATTTTATTTAATCATATCTTCTTTGAAACCGACGATGGTACTGTTTGAACTTAAAAAAAAATCTTATTATTTAGTGCAAAATGCAATAGTTTAATGGTTTTGAAGTATCCACTCAATGATAAAGTTAATTGAGACTTTAAATTATTTTTATGCATTCACAATGCAATTTTGTAAGTACTTATAGGAAAAATGTGATAGTAAAAAACCACGAGCCCTATAAGTAGCCCGTAGTAGTAGTATCCCGCCTGAAAGCTACTGATAATGTAATTGTTACATTTTATTGGAAATAATTTTGAATTGTGTATCTTTTATACATTAACCTTGGATTTTCACAGTCACGATTGCAAAATTTGCACTGTAGAGTAGAGTACATGGTAGGCCAATGCATCGACAGGAACAGCGCATAGTACCTATTGCAGGAAGTTCTGCACCCGCAATGATCGAGAAGGTTTAACTCTGACCTGACCAAATCGGCGTAGCAGCGTCGTATTTTTGTGTCCAAATAGGCTAGTGACAAGCCTACCCCCAACATTAGCCGCACTCAACAAACATGCCTTGCGTGCAGCTTACCAAGCAGACCGTATATGGGGTAACGCTTTGAATTTAAGAGCCTCAATTCCATGTCCATCTTCTTGGGAATGGCACAAAAATTCACAGGGGGGATGGACTCCTAAATAGTTCACTGCTACGCCGATTTAGTAGGGTCAAAATTATACCTTCTCGACTATTGCGGGTACAGAACTTCCTGCAATACTATGCGCTGGTAGCTGTCTATGCATCGGCCTACCATGTACTCTACAGTGCAAATTTTGTAATAGTGGCTGTGAAAATCCAAGGTAAATGTATAAAAGATACAAAATTCAAAATTATTTCCAATAAAATTTAACATTTACCTTTATCATTAAGTAGATACTTATCTAAATTATAATCATTAAACTATTGCATTTTGCACTAAATAATAAGATATTGTTTCTTTTTCAGTACAAACAGTATTATCGTCGGTTTTAAAGAAGATTATGATTAAATAAAATTATTTTGTTATGTATTTTACTTGCATTAGGTATTTCTAAAGTAAAACTTCTGACATATTTTTTTTAAACTTCACAAATATAATCTTTCACAAACTTTTTAAAATATATTTTTAAATGCATACTTATAAGAAATATGCAATATGCATAAAGACAAAAAAAGTCGTTTCATACATAGATCATTGAAATCGGTGCGCCCGAGCAATTACTGCCCTCATTAGTAATCTTATATCTCCATAATTATAAAAGATATCGACAAGCAGTTTTTCTTATCAAATACTCTATTAAATTGTCAACAATATTAGTGGATAAAAAGATACCCCGCGAAACAATTATTTTTTTTAAATTAAGTTAAATCCGACCAATTTCTCAATATTCTTCCAAGAAAAGCTAATATTTGGGCATTTTTAAATGTATTATTTTACAATTTATTTTTTCTTTGATAGATTATGTAATTATCTTTCATTTGACACCTACTTTATCAAAATCGGTGCGGTGGTTTGGCTTGTAGAATTTTTTAATTATTTTTTAAAAGAAGTGGCGCCACCTATGTTCCTAAGGGATGAAACTTTCGCTGCTGCAGGTGAAATCGATTATTTTTGTCCCTAGTATCACTGTGCAAAGCGGCTTTCCTTTATCACAAAGTGCAGCTTTTTTTCCATAAGACCTAGTACTACCATTATAGACGTCATCGATTGGCGCGAAAGAAGGCTTCACTTGCTCGGCGACGCTATAGAACTGTCAAAAATTTTCTGTGTAATTAGTCTAGTAGTAACTAGTAAAACGATAGTAAAACTGTTATTTTTTACTTTTTTGCATTCACAATGCAATTTTTACTATTGAAAAATTAAAAATGAAGTATTTAGAAAAAATTGAAGGAGCTGTAGGGCTAGCACAGCTTAGCGCGACTCTTTGTCGTGCTCCTTCCAACCAATCAGCACGTCGCTTTAAGTCACGCGCGCTATCTACGAGCGATCTGATTGGTCGAAAGTGCCCGCGACTCTTTCTCACTCGAGTCGCGCGCAAGTTGTGCTAGACCTACTGGTTCTGAGACGGGTCGATTTTTTTCTAAATACTTCATTTTCAACTTTCCATAGTAAAACTGATTATATTTTTTGTAAGCAAGTCTCTTCATTATTTCAACATATTTAAGTTCAATGCTCGGACAATCACTTTGCATCTAGTCGCTTGCTACTGCGTCTGCTACACTCTAATGACATCTACAACCTTAGATAATAACATTTCGACGGGACCCCCGTCGTCGGCCAACAATACACTAGCCGGCTGGAGCGTCGGAAGAGCTTACCCTGAACCACGGGTTCCTGCTAGATTTTTACTGATTCTAATTATCTTTAAATAATGCAACTTTTAATAATAACTGATAATGCTCCGCGAGCTATGTACTGTTTGAAGGTTTTGGTAAGACTGAATCAAAATGCTGAACAGGGCACGTGGAACGAAGAATTTGTATTTTGAAAAAAGAAAGAACAGGTAGGTACAGAATACTATTGATGGCCAGTAAGTAAAACTATGGAATTTCCAGCCGTCATTCATGGAGGTTCTAACCGACCATGAGACTGGAACGAAACAGCATCGTTACAAGGTTACAACACTATAAAGAAACTCCGAGATAGGTATTTTCGTAATATATTTACGGTACGCATGCTTCCATACCTATGCAGCTGCCTGCAGCGTGTAACGCGAACGAATAGTTTCAAACGTAATACTATCGAGTTTGAATGAACGTAATATTATTCATTTATGTAAAAATATATCTATCTCATACTTGTTGCACCTGTTACTCCACAATATAGAGAGAAACAATAAAATTTGTCACACAGACACCGGTGTAGCTGTAAAGATGATACTTTCAGAAAGTATGTTGACTATTTGAATGGTTTGTTATTATGAGATATTATAGTGGTAGAATTTGCACCGTAAAATGAAGCTACAGCATAGTTAATTTAACCATTGTACCAATCTATGGAATAGTGGTGTGAATTGTACTATTGTAAAACTTTAGATAGGTACTATAGATAATTTTGTAATAGTTTAGTGACAACTGTTGGTTATCCCAAAAAAAGAATACTTACTTACTTCGCTGGCTCAGCGAGCCGAAGTGGATCTTCGCCTCCGACAACAAAGTGCGCCATTCTTTCCTGTTTTGTGCCAGGTTGGACCAGTTGGGCCCGTCAAGCTCTTTCAGATCTTTGGCGACTTCGTCTTTCCAGCGATACCTCGGGCGACCCACCGGGCGGCGTCCAGCTGGTTGCCCGTGATATGCTCTTTTTGCAGCACAATCCTGATCCATCCTTTCAACGTGACCTAGCCAGCCATCCAAAAAAATAATATTAAATTAAATTATATATTGGAATCACACAATTACACTGTTGCTGGACACATCGTAAAATTAAATTTGAATATACAGCTCCTTGAAAAAATGAAAATGAAGTATTAGAACAAGTCGACCCGTCTCACAACTAGCTCCGATGGGACTCGAACCCACCCACGGTCTTTCACTGTCCTGACGAATGCTCAAACCACTGAGCTACGGAGTCGCATAGCCCAGACAGTGAAAGGTCTTGGGTTCGAGTCCTATCGGAGCTAGTTGTGAGACGGGTCGACTTTTTCTAATACTTCATTTTAATTTTTTTTTATAAAAAAAATCGCATTATGAATGCAAAAAAAAAATTATACGGCTCCTTGCTAAAATATCTCAAAAACCAATCATGATAAATGATAAAAAATATTCCTTTATGTACTTGACAAATAAGATGTATCAAGGTTTTTATAATTTTATTAAATAGGCTTCTAGGCTATTGAGTTTCAGAAATATAAAAACTAAGGCCTCTATTGAAATGATAGTCATTTTATTTTCTTTTATACGAGTACCATTTCATGTTTATTTTTGTCAACTAGCTTAAGCACAGCCGTCTCTATCGCGATAGAAAAGGCTGTGGCTTAAGTATTATTAACGATATTTTTTACAAGCTTTTTATTAACTTGCCATGTTAGTTAGTTAGTATGTTAGTTAGTGGGGGATAAATCTTGCAAGATTAATTTGACCCACTTCCCAGTGTCCGAAGGAGCTGAAATTTTGTATACAGGTTTGGTTCAGTTGACAATACAATATTAAAGTAAAGTTAGCAAAAAAGCGTGTCATAAAAATGATTTTTTTCCAAAACTTTATCTATACTAATATTATAAAGAGGAAAGATTTTATTGTTTGTTTATTTGTTTGTTTGTTTGCATCGAATAGGCTCCGAAACTACTGGACCGATATAGAAAAATCTTTGACCATTAGAAAGCTACATTCTTCCCGAGTGACACAGGCCGATATTCCCACGGGAACCACGCGGGTGAAACGGCGAAGATCCGCTAGTCTAAGATAATTTTTGTTACTTATTTTAATTTTTAGTTTTTTGCATTCACAATGCAATTTTTATTACAGAAAAATGGAAAATGAAGTATTTAGAAAAAATCGACCCGTCTCACAACTCCTCCTCCCATCGGAGCTAGTTGTGAGACGGGTCGATTTTTTCTAAATACTTCATTTTCCATTTTTCTATAATTTTTGTTGTTTCAAATAACAACTAAGCAAATGGCGATAATTTGTTTTTGAAATATCAATCTTATCTTAGAAAACTAAATACCTAATGCTTATTATATAAAAAAACGTTAAAGGGTTGATTTTTAACTGACTTCGAAAAAAGGAGAAGGTTATACGTTCGCTCCAAAAAAACATCTCTCGGCTCGTCGCGAGCGGCGTCCATTCATAAATAAAAGCTGTGATAATCTGCACCTTTATACGGAAAATCTCAAAGTAGGTAGTACCCAATGCAAGCTATCAATACGTACCTATATTGTGCATTTGAGATATTACATCGTGGAAGTGGCGAGCACTCACAAACTTTGCCAAGTTTCAAAATGAAAGCGCTGTTATAACAAAAGCCACCGGGAGAATAATAATTAATAATCGAACACAAAGGAAAGGCTTTGAATGACGTAAATTCACCCACTGATTTACAGTTGCGATATAGGGCAATAAAATTGTCAGAATTAAACAATGGTTAACCAAGCAAGGATTGTTATAAAGTAGCTGGAAACACAATTTACAACAAAGTAATAATCATTGTTAACAATTAATTTGTTAACAATGATTATTACTATTATTTGACGACCGATTTGGCGCAGGGGTAATCTACCTACCTTCTGCGCCAGAGGTCTCGGGTTCGATTCCCGAACAAGACAAATATTTGTGTGCATGAACATGTCTATTTGTCTTGGTCTGGGTGTTTTCTATGTATATTAAGTATGTATTTACAAACAAAAAGTATTTAAGTATATATTTACCCGTTATCAAGTTCACGTAGACACAGTTTCTTAAGAAATTAACTACGGGCTTAGATAATTGGTGTGATTGTAAGAAAATATTTATTATTTATTATTATTAATATCTCTACTGCCTGAAAACTTGACTGAAAGTTAGGGTGAACGTGCATTACTCACCACACCACGCGGGCCCTATGCGAATTAGTGAAACTTAACAATTTACAGACACAAAAGCCCTTTCGAGCTTTCCAAAGCATTAACAAATTTGAAATAATAAGTGTTGGTCACCCACCACTCAACCAAACTCGGCAAAATTTTATCTATACAAATAAATAAAATTGAAGTGTCTGTTTGTAACATTAAAATAACCGCTTTTACTACATGCATAAGACACATCTTAGATTTTTATTTATTTTTATTTATACATGCATAAGATTAAATATACGGTACACATACCAAAATGAAATTTTTTACAATTTTTGTCTGACTGTCTGTTTGTTCCGGCTAATCTTTGAAACGGGCTGGACCGATTTTGACGGGACTTTCACTGGCAGGTAGCTCATATAATAAGGAGTAACTTAGGCTACTTTTTATTCCGGAAAAATATCTCATTCCCTCGGGATAGCGTCGTATAGTTTATTATCAATGCGAAAGTTTGTGGGTATGGATGTATGGATGTTTGTTACTTTTTCACGTAAAAACTACTGAAAGGATCTGGGTCTGTAATAACACATAGGGTACCTACTTTTTATCCCGATATTCCCACGAGAACGGGAACCATGCGGGTGAAACCGCGGGCGGCCGCTAGTTATAAATAAATTCCCTAAGTAAATGAATCCAAAATCAGACCACATCTAGGTAACAGATAAACATTTAGGTATAAATAGTTTTTGTAAATACACACATGATCCTTACTAATATTTTAAATATGAGAGTATGCTTGTGGGTTTGTTTGTGTGTTGGTTTGTCCTTCTTTCACGTCAAAACGGTGCCGGTGCAACGGATAGACATGATTTGTGGTATGGGGACATCACTTACCGATAGTTCGCGCGTAACCATTTTGAAAAATGTTTGAATTGAGTGATCCACATCACAGACTTTATCTTTCTTCCCTTACGAGTGTCAGATTTTTGGATTTTTGGATTTCAGTCATGGGTTTTGACAATTTTTGACTAAATATAAGTGTACCTTAACCAAAAATTAAAGTAGGATATCTCAATCCAGATGCACATATAGTTTGAGAGCTGGAGAGTGGGACATAGGCCCAGTAAATATATATGCTACTTCTGACATAGGCTATATTTTATTCCGATAATCCCACGGGAACGGATACCACGCGGGTAAAACCGCGAGGATCCGCTAGTGTAAAATATTAGATAATCGCTGTAAACCCTATTTCTTGAAATAAAATATTTTTATTTTATTTATTTTTACATATAAAACACCTGCACACAAATATTTGTCGAATACGAAAACAGCAAAGGAACTCCTGTGCGAAACAGGCCTACCATCGCACCAATTGCAGTCTAAGTACAATTAATTAAATAATTTATCAGCGTCATGCGTTACGTAGATTGGGGTTACTTTAGGAAAAAATGGGGCTTCTTTGATAATTTATAATGTGGTATAAAAACTATTATTATAATATTTATATTAGGTATATAATAGTGTTATTATTCGTAAATTAAGTAAAAAATGGACTTACTATCTATAGTTATATTTAGGCTACCAAAGATCAGTTGAAAAAAAAATGGAAAACAATAATAATTCAGTCAAATAAGCGTTGTCAACAAAGTCACCCCCTCGAATCACAGTAACCCCAGTTTACCGGTACTGTATAGTCAAACACTTTTAGCTAAATTATTCATTTATCCATCATTGTGAAATAAATGACACTAATAAACTAATTATTCACTCACATTAACGGTTTTCGTTTTTAACGTTGTGTTAATTGATCACTTATCATTATTTATATCGTTAACAGTGACTCATTGTTAATGCGAACTTTTATCGACTGATTTAATACTTTGACACCGATTTGGCGCAGAGGACCCGAAACCTCTGGCGCACAAGGCATGTATTCGTTCCTACATACATGCCTTCTGCACCAGAGGTCTCGGGGTCGATTCCCCAACACGACAATTATTTGTGTGCATGAACATGTCTGTTTGTCTTGGTCTGGGTGTTTTCTATGTATATTGGGTAGCTATGCTTTTATAAACATTATTTATATTATTTATACACCTCTAAATTTTAATTAGCGCAAAGATTTTAGGGTATGATAGTGTCCATCAATACGAACAATTTTTACTATGGGGCCAACCACGGAATCTCGAAAAAAGAATCATCTGTTCCATACATTTCAGTCGAGTCGGTGTTGTACTTTTGTATGGAAAAGGTGAGGTGGTAGTTAAAGTTGTTCATATTGACGGACACTATCATACTCTAAAATCTTTGTACTAATTAAAATTTACTGGTGTATTATTCAACTTATCATTCAGAATCAAGTGTACTGAACTCCGAAACGTAATGGAATGGAACTAAAATTTTAAAATAAAAAATCTGAAAATGTTTTCTGGGAACTGAAACTGAGCTGCTCTAAAAGAGCTAAATAGGCAACGCAGCACTTGACAGCAGGCAAACGAAATATCGTCTTAATTTTTTTTAATGTAAAATCTTACGGGCGCTGCTCCTATGATTTCAGCCTGCTAGGCCAACTCGTGAGACGCAAAGATTTTACAAATTAAATAGGTACGTCAGATTTATGTTTAAGGCGATACTCGGAAAAATTATGCTAAAGCGAGATAGCAATGAGAAAACCACGCGCGCGGGAGCGAGACCGATTCTAAAACTATACGATTCTAGATAAAGGTATGAAGAAATATATATCTTATTACCAGATTTATAACAACTCTAACCATCCTATAGTTTTATATCAAAGAGTCCATACTTTTTCCGAGTAGCGCCTTAACCCTAGACACCTAACGTTCGAACGTATCCCGTTATACCTAACCATTCGTCGAATCGACGACTATTTTTGGTGGTTCAAAATTATATATATATATACATTATTCTGTTACGTTTAATACATACATAGTTTAATAAGGTATTATTTTAGTAAATAAAACAATAAGTAGTGTTTCAGATCAATATATTTATTTAAGGTCAATTTTTGGTAAGGCACTTATGAAACTAGGCCACATGAGATCACTTACTTAAAAAAAAAAATTAAAAATAAATCAACAAAAATAGCCTATTCTTCTTTGGCGAAACATAATTATAATAGTCTTCTTATTTATAAGAAAAAATAAAAACTAATTTTTTGAAGCACATTCTTTAATTTATGCAATGAGCACATACTTTAATTTATGAGTATTTAAGCAATTATTCTAAAAACAACGCACTTACCTGGGCGACACGGCTTCCTCCGGAAAGAGCTCGGCGAGCACTGATTTAAATAGCGACGGCACGACGATCGGCGCTCTCGATAAAAAGATATAGCTATATTTCCGACGGATATTCGTCGATTCGACGAAGGTTAGGTGTCTAGGGTAGTAAATAAAACAACTTTTCCACGGATATTTTCACGCTATATTTAACACATCCAATCACTAGGTAAATAATGTGTTAAATAAAGCGTGAATATCCGTGGAAAAGTTGTTTTATTTAAATGAACAGTTCGCGCAGAAATCTAAGATGTGCTTATGTTAAAGTATTTATTTAAAATATATCTTTATAATAATTGTAAATAGTAGTAGTAGTAAATAATTTAAATCTAAGTAGATAGTAAATCGATTATACACCTCATCACTATCCAAACATGAGAATAAGCTGATAGCAAGGAATTTATAAGTTGGCTGATAGATAACACTGCTAATGTCATTTTATTACTGGTTCAAATTAAAAATATCAAAAAGTTGTTTGATAGTATAGTGACGCCGAAATCACGTGACTGAGCGTTTTAGCGGGAAATTCAATCGTCATTGGAAAAGTATTTAATTTTTATTAAAATATGCATTTTTTGAGAGAAAGTCGATGGTGGTGGTAGTAACCAACATATTTTGCATGGTTTAAAACATATTAATATTTGGCAGGGACGTCATATTTGGCAGGGATTGGCAACCTCATAATAGCCCCACCACCTTTTCCACGCTGGACTTTCAAAGTTTTAATTCACAAAATAACGCCACGAGTTTGCGATGACATTTTTAACACAAGCAATAAAAGCGTAAAGTGTTTTCGTCCCACGCATATTTGTCGTTCTTTCGATGTAGCGAGTTGTTCTCTCAGCGCAATTATGATTTCAATTAAGAGGGGTAAGCTACTAAAGCGTTAAAGTTAATTTCAAACATTTGCATGCTTAGCAGCTGCACCGTCAATGTTTCGCTCTCAACCGAAACTCGCTGTGTTTTTAACTTAAAAATGTGTTTTTAGCTAAAATAATTAAATTTTTGACGAAGCTTTCTGTTTAACCCATTCTTTCTCGCTTTGCTAATTTGGGAACACTTTACTTTACTAAATAATAATACCGAATACTTTTAGTATTATATGATCTGAGGTCTGCGTCATGCTCGTGAACGGGTGCTGCCAGTGGGAATGGGTCTGCTCTTATCTGCTTGCCTTAAAATGTGTTTTCTTTTGTTTTTATTCATTTTATTAAGAATTACATTTGAAACATGTATGGCGCAACTTGCAGTATATAGTAGAATTGTCTTTTGTTTTAAACTAATATTAAAGCTTTAAGTAGAGTTCCTAAGTAACTGAAAATTGTTCACCGCTATGATCATTAGTTCGCCTATACTTAACTGTATTTATCATAACCCGTTGTGTAATTGTGATGGAAACTGACCTTAGTCATACCATGTTAAGGTCATTTTTCAATTTGACGACTCTGTATGAAATAAGACAGGGAGAAAAAAACAACCCTTGGAGTTTCTTGCCGGTTCTTCTCCAAGGCCTCCCGCTGTAGGGTTTGCGAACCGATGGCGTAGCTTCTATGACGTTCACAAGTATTGTAAATAACAATCTAAATTGAATAAACAGATTTGAATCTTGAATCTTGAAATCTTGAGGGAACACCTATAACTATTACGAAAAACGGAATTTTTACCATCTTTAAATTTTGTAAAAATCCCGTTTTCAAAATAGTTAAAGGTGTTCCCATATTGGCACGGCAGGCAAGAATGGGTGTTATTTGGAAATTTTAAAGGGAATTGACTGCATCATATAAATGTAAGTACTGAAATATCAGACACATTGATCAGATTTTAAGATATAAGTATGTAAAACTACGAAGGTGTTTCATAACGAAGGGATTAATCTAATAGTTCCCAAGGACGCCGGACCGGCCGGGCGGGCGACGACAATTATTGATACACATATCTTGAGGTCATCATTTCAGCCGTATGACGCCCACTGCTGGGCATAGGCCTCCCCCAAGGATCTCCACAACGATCGGTCCTGCGCTGCCCGCATCCAGCGGCTTCCCGCGACCTTGACCAGATCGTCGGTCCACCTTGTAGGGGGTCTGCCCACGGAACGTCGTCCGGTTCGCGGTCGCCATTCGAGAACCTTTCCGCCCCAACGGCCATCGGTTCTCCGCGCTATGTGTCCCGCCCACTGCCACTTCAACTGAGCAATCCTTCGAGCGATGTCGGTCGTTTTAGTTCTCCTGCGGATCTCATCATTTCTGATTCGATAGAGCAGAGAAATACCAAGCATCGCTCTCTCCATTGCTCGCTGGGTGAACCTTGAGCCTTCTTATGAGACCCATAGTAAAAGACCACGTCTCGCTTCCATAAGTCATAACTGGCAACACACACTGGTCAAAGACCTTAGTCTTGAGACATTGAGGAATTTTGGACGCAAATATATGCCGGAGCTTCCCAAACGCCTGGGCAGCGTTTGGGAGGTATCTTGAGGTACTTCTTACAAAATATTTCATCAGTAGCATAATAATATACTTAATACTAGCGGCCGCCCTCGTTTTCGCCCACCTGGTTCCCGTTCCCGTGGGAATATCGGGATAAAAAGTATCCTATGTTTAATCCAGGCTATTTACTATTTACTAATCTATGTGCATAATTTCAAACAAATCCGTTTAGTAGTTTTTGCGTGACAGAGTAACAAATATCTATACATCTTTAATATCCATACTCTTCGCATTTATAATATTAGTAGGACTTCATTGACAAAGAACTTCTAAATTGGGAGGAACCACAGCCACTGATTTCACGATGACCATGATTTCCGACCTACAAGGGCCGATGATAAAAAAATTCAATATTTGCCACAATATGTCACAACGCGTCCCCATAAATCGTACCGGCAATGGGACACGTAAGCGCGTGTCATTTATATGAACCTATAAATAAATTTCAATGTGCGAATCTTGCTAAAACGTCCGTACACAAATATATAGGGGTCGCAGAGCATTTATCTTTCTTTCATTTATACAATTGTTCGTATTCCGCAAACGTGCCGTTTTTTACAGATTTTTTTTCTGTCCTGGATATATATTACCTGCGTGTAATTTAGGCGATACACACGCTGAATTTATTATTCGAGTTTCACTTGACGACAGAGAGTGTAAAGTAGAGATATTACCGCATAGACGCTTACTACATGGGTCTGATATTAAACGTACCTATATTTCAAACATTCAATTTTTATAGTCATATTAACGACCGATTTGGCGCAGGGGTAGGCTACCCACCTTCAGCGCCAGTGGTCTCGGGTTCGATTCCCGAACAAGACAAATATTTGTGTCCATGAACATGTCTATTTGTCTTGGTCTGGGTGTTAACTATGTATATTAAGTATGTATTTACAAACAAAAAGTATTTAAGTATATATTTATCCGTTACCAAGTTTTCCATGATACAGTTTCTTAATGAAATTAATATGGGCTTCGATAGTGTGAATGTAAGAAGGTATTTATTTATTATTTATTTATTAAATTATGAAAATGAAACGAAATCTCTTTAATGAGCGAGTTCTCTCTGATAATCGTTACTCTTTCTGAGTAAAATATATGCACAGAATTACAGACAGACACTAATCCATAGTTGACGTTTATCTATGCGCCTATTAGTCCATGGAAATCGTACATTTTGCCTTGCGTTAAATGAGGTAGTTCTGATTTTTTTGTATGTTAGTAGTGATGAGATAGTAATGACAAATCCAAGTTTTCCACCTCGAAAGCCCTTCGGATCATTGTTAAATATTTAAAAATCCAATAATTTTTCAGATTTGTAAATTTTTACCACCAAGGACCTGTGTTACGGCAAAAGTTACTATGCACGCTTTAAAGAAGTCTAAATTTTCAATAAAAAGAGAATAATTTGGTTATTGTAAGTCAAATAGTTTTTAAGATGGGGCTATTTAAAAGTTTGCAAAAATTCGAAAAAAGGAAGAATTACAGTTTTTTTAGTTTTCGACATTTTGACCCATAGTAGTGGGTTTATGGCAAAAGATAAATTACTCGTTATTAAAGTCCATTAAATTTCCAACAAAATGAGACCAATTAGAAATATCAACTTACACTTGATAGTTCCTGAGACAGCTGTTCAAAGTTATTGAGGTAAGTAAACAATTATGTAATAGAAGGGTTTGCAAAATGAAGTACGCCCTAAAGGAAGGATGATCTGGGAGGTGGTGGGATCAATTTTGTACATTGTATGTATATTTTTGATGGACCAGGCACGTCCTCTGAATCCACAGCACACTTTTTTGGGGCAGCTTGCTGAGATATAATTTCTTCATCGAACTGCTCAGGAAGGTCAAAATCGTCCTTTAATGGTGGGTTATCAATCAATGGTTCATCAATGTCATCACACATCAGGTCTGGTATGTTCTCGCATGATAGGCCAATGCAGTAGCTGCAAACAGCCGAACATTTGAGTTCTGCTTTCCTGCAACCACATCTGCTGGTACAACCTTACATCTTTGGTATGGTTTCAAGGTGATTAAGGTTTGCGTGCGTGTCATTAACAGGGTAGAACGGGAACGCCTTCCAGATCCTTTTTCCTTTAGGACTTACTACCTTTTGCAAACCCTTCTATTACATAATTGTTTAGTTACCTACCTCTATAACTTTGAACAGCTGTGTCTCAGGAACTATCAGGTGTAAATTGACATAATTAATATCATTTTGTTAGAAATTTAATGGACTTTAATAACTAATAAAAAACTTTGCCATAAACCCACTACTAAGGGGTCAAAGTTGACGAAAAATAAAAAAAACTGTAATACTTCCTTTTTTGGGATTTTGCAAATTTTAAAATAGCCGTATCTTAAAAACTATATGGCCTACAAAAACTAAATTATTCTTTTTTTATTGCAAATTTAGTCTACTTTAAACAGTGCATAGTAATATTTGCCGTAACTCAGATCCTTGGTGGTAAAAATTTACAAAAACTGAGAAAGAACCGAAAATTTTATGGATTTTTAAGTATTTAACAATGATCTAAAGGGCTTTCGAGGTGGAAAACTTGGATTTGACATTACCATCTCATCACTACTAACATATAAAAAAATCAGAACTACCTCATTTAATGCAAGGCAACACCACTTATTTGGTACGATTTCCATGTACAGTCGCCTGCACTTCAGACTACCACAAAATGTCAAATATCTACAAACAGTTTTGAACTTAATGCTCCAGAGTTAAGGTTGAAAGTCGATTGGAGAATTTTGACAGTTTTGTGTAGTCTGTAGTGCAGCCGACCGTACTATATAACTCAAAAATTACTTAATTAATTTCAACACAATTTTAGTATTCTTTGTATTGTAAAAAAAAAAGAAAGTAAAGTCTCGTAGTGTATATATTCTTTGACGTCGTGGTATACACGCAGCTGTTATTATTTCAAAAAGCATTTTATTTTAGTCATTTTAGTTACTATTTAACTTAAGTCCTTTAATCTGTATTACATTTTATAAAAATTATTGCAAATCGAGCCGAAATGAGTTCGTTCGTTCGGCACACTTTACGACATAGAGGTTCGTTAAATAATGATTTTGGCAAATTCAACCTCTAGTCTAGGAGAACAAAACGGGGGTATTATATTGCTTGAATAACACGCGAGTGAAGCCGCGGGCAAAAGCTTATATTGCTGAAAAATGGAAAATGAAGTATTTAGAAAAAATCGACCCGTCTCACAACTAGCTCCGATGGGACTCGAACCCACGACCTTTCGCTTTCCGGGCGACTGCTCTAACCACTGAGCTACGGAGTCGTTACGAAAAGCGTCGAATTTATCTAATACTTCTTACACGCTGTATAGTCAGCGTTAATTTCATCAATGTGGAGATATTACTACCCTCACACGCGAAAGAAATACCTTTCCAGGTATTTGGCAATCGCTAAAGATGAAATTACTATTGCAACTTATTTTAATTTTTAATTTTTTGCATTCACAATGCAATTTTTATTAGTGAAAAAAGGAAAATGAAGTATTTAGAAAAAATCGACCCGTCTCACAACATTTTTTCTAAATACTTCATTTTCCATTTTTCAGTAATAAAAATTGCATTGTGAATGCAAAAAATTAAAAATTAAAATAAGCTTATATTGCTGTCAAATAAACTTAATAAATATTCACCAACACCCGAAAATTTGTAGTTAACCGCTTTTATATGGGAGAAATCGAATTTAACATGCAATGTTGACGTTAGTTAAAATTTTAGGCGTACGCTTTCTAAACTGTTATTAGCACGAAGTGCGAGTATATTTTGCAAAGCCATTGATTCGACGTCAGAATTTTTAAAATTTCATATGCAGCAAAAATGTCACGGCGGAAATTGTATAGGAGTCTACCAGCTGTGCTGCTAATGAACCCGTTTCATAAAACTAATATTATGCATAATGGTGGGTAAATTGGGCAGCTAACTATTTTTTATTTGCTAACACCTTCCGGGACTTTTCAGAAAAAATAGTGTTGCTACGTTTTAATAATGTTGATGGTAACGTTTTAAAAATAGTGCTTACTTTATTAATTAAGGATTGGGTGTATTTGGTATATTATTATTGAATATTTTATATAAAGTCCAGGCTTCAGAATACTAAGTTTAGATATACATAGGAGAGGCCTATAAAATAGCTAACTTTACACGTATTTTGAGTATTATACAAGACGTAAGTAGTAGCATTGAATACAAAAATGTATAGGTGTTATTATAGGTGGTTACTATAATAAACACATTAGTTGGTATGCGACATTTTCAGATACTTTAAATAAAACTACAAAATATTAAAACACTTACCGAACTTAACCCGACAAACCCATGCCAAAAATCAAACATGAATAACATAATCTTACCTCCTCTTACTTCTTCCTTTCACCAACTCCCGTAACACCTGTCTACAAAAACGGTCAACTCATCAGTCGACGGAGGTTGTAGATACCCACAATCTCCGTCGACTTTAGATGAGCTCCGTCGAGTTGCAAATCCACGTTAGTTGTGGCCAAAAATCATGGCAGCCAACCTTTCGATCTCATGGAGTTCACTTATAAAAGTTCCGCTGTATAAAAAAAAACACAATCATAGGCACATATTACTTAGTTTCGACGTACTTGTAAACCTGAAATACTGCAGTATTTGCAGATACAACATCCTCTTAATAAAAACAAAACAACTGGTCACTCCACACCGGAAGTGCCGGCAGAACTTTTTCACAAAAAAAAGGAATTTGACAAAAAATAATAAAAATACGGACTGGATTTGAACCGAGGTCTTCTGGCTTCAATGCCGTCCGTTTTCTATTCTGAGCTATTACGACTTTGGAAACGGTGGCGAAAGCCTTCGTATTCTAATGACATTGTAACAGTTTTTCGATCTGGGTGCGTACCATCAACTCTTATTGCGGTTTTGTTTAGGACCTAAACTGAACTGCTTCGCTTATTTGTACCACGACTGCTTAATATCAATGACAGCGATTCAGTGATCATTCAATGACATTTCACAGCCGCTAAGCTGTCACATACTCTTATTTGACTTATAACTCGGCCAAGCTAACATGACACCTGCAGTTTATACCCGTCCCTCTCACTCTCCGGGCATAACAGAATCGAGTGAAAGAGAGGCGTAGAAAAAATAAGGACACAAATCGTTCCGTCATTCACATTAAGCAATTCATTTGCGATCCGGTTTTTAGAAGATCGTAGTACGAAAGAAAGCAATTCATTTTAGGAACCTATTCTGCGTCGCACGATTTTTGAATCGCTGTCTTAAAGTTGATGGTATGCACCCAGGTCACGTGTCCATCTTACGAATTTTCGATCTGACGGTCACGTGTCCTGACGCGAGTTTAACATTTTTTACCCATCACAAAAAGTGCACAACGCGGCTAAAGAAGTTTTCACTTCAAAAAAAAACAATTAAGTAATTCAAATACCTGGAAAATCTGAAAAGTCTGCCCCGAAAACCCAACATGATCTTACATTTTGCACAGCTACAAATATTCTTCCTTTCACCAACCCTGCAACAACTACAAAAACGGTCAACTCATCTAAAGTCGACGAAGGTTGTATATTTCAAATCCCCGTTAGTTGTGGGCAAAAATCATGGCCGCCAACCTTTTGATCCCGTGGAGTTTGCTCACAAAAGTTCCGCATTATAAAAAAATCATAATCGCATACAAACAAGTATTATTTACTTAGTTTCGACGTAGGTACTTGTAAACTTGAAATACGCAGCATTTTCAGATACAAAATTATTTTAATAAAAAGTTTTTTTTTTGTAAAAACATCGTTTTTATGACAAACTTTTTTGTTGACTGTACTTTAATATTGTACTGTCATCAGAACTAAAGGTGTACCTATTACAATTTTCAGCTCAATCAGTAGTCGGGAAATGGATCAAATTTAACTTGCAAGATTTGATTACATACAAACACAGCAGGTGAAAGTGAATAAAAGCTTGTAAAAAAAGAAACAATTCATTCAAATACCTATCGAGCTAAAATCTGAAAGTCTGCCCCGAAAACCCAACATGATCTTACATTTTGCACAGCTACAAATATTCCTCCTTTCACCAAACCCTGCAACAACTACAAAAACGGTCAACTCATCTAAAGTCGACGAAGGTTGTATATTTCAAATCCCCGTTAGTTGTGGGCAAAAATCATGGCCGCCAACCTTTTGATCCCGTGGAGTTTGCTCACAAAAGTTCCCGCTGTAGAGATCAACAATACA
Organism: Crambus lathoniellus; assembly: GCA_949710035.1. Taxonomy (NCBI): domain Eukaryota; kingdom Metazoa; phylum Arthropoda; class Insecta; order Lepidoptera; family Crambidae; genus Crambus; species Crambus lathoniellus. Next base: position 3,917,259 of record OX453305.1, read on the forward strand.
TCTGCGGGAAGATTAATAGTCGCAGAAGCCCCCTAAGCTGGAGAAAACAATTTTTCATCTTTATCAAAATGTTGAGTACCTATGCGCTTGTAATAGGTAGATTTTTTTTGCGGAACACCAATCATTATTTTTTTGGGGCCATAAAGTTTTAAATGGGGATGCGTTAATTGATGAGAAAGTACAAATTGTTTGAGAGGCTGTTAGAAATATAATAAAAGAGTAATCATTTTCCACAATAGTTTTTTTATTCGTTTATGTACGTAAAGCCTGTAACTTGAAAGAAAGTTGGCCGATTTTTATAAAAAGGTGATTACCCTTTTTATAAACGCATTAAAGACAGCAAGAAAGCCTGATTAGTTTTAAAGTACCATAATAGTAAAAGGATAGTAATATATGAAACTTCCCTTTTAAATTCATTTAAACTAAGACACAATGTACTTCAGCCTTTATAACAAGCAAAATAATAAAGTTTCTGTTTGGCTTATCAAGCCCTTTGAGAGAGAACTTCTGAAGGGGCCAGTATTTGCTTGTGGTATTTACTCAAACGTCATAATGAAAACTGGGGCATAACTGGCATAGAATAATGTGAGAAATTCTTTTGCAAGCAAAACTGACATCTAATTGGAAAATGATTGAAACTTGTTCTATTTTAAAAGCAAGTTCAATTAATTTTACTTGTAGTTGAAAGTATTAGAAAAAATCGACCCGTCTCACATATTTTTTATCTTTATCGATATCAAATAATTTCTGGAAAGGTATTTATTTCGAGTGTGAAGGGTAGGAATATCTTCACATCGATGAAATAAACGCTGGCTAAATAGCGCGTAAAGAGGTATTGGATAAAATTCGACTCCGTAGCTCAGTGGTTAGAGCATTCACCCGGACAGTGAAATGTCGTATGTTCGCGCCCCATCGAAGCTAGTTGTAGGACGGGTTGATTTTTTCTAATACTTCATTTTCAATCATAAAAATTGCATTGTGAATGCAAAAAAGTAAAAACAATCATTACCTACTAGTAGTTGTTAGCCACTAATTTTTACTAACTCCATCGCCAAAGTAAGAAGTTTATGGTTCTTTAAAGAAATACATTTTAACTGCCTCTGTGGTGTAGTGGTTCACACCACCAATTTCAAACCAAGAGGTCCCGGGTTCGATTCCCAGTGGGGGTACATATTGTGTTCGGTTTGGTTGGTGTTAGTACTTGTTCTTAGGCCGCCTGGCTAGCTACCACCATCTTATCTAAGACTGACGCCATACCAATGATGTTTTCAGCATTATTGTGTGTTACAGCAGTTAGAGATAAGATAGCCAGTTCCTCTGTGATTGAGGTTTCCGGGAGTCAATCAAAAATCAAAAAAATCAAACACAGTTATTCAGCAGGAGTAGTGCGCTTCCACCTTTAGCCTTATCACCACTTAACATATGGTGTGATCCAAGCTAAGTGCTACCCTGTTGTAGATAAAAAAACATATTCCATCAGCGAATTGGACCTACGTGTACAGTTACGAGCAATAATATGTACTTAGAACTATGTCATATTACAATATTGAATGACATCTGTGACACTGATCGTTTTCTTTCGGAACGCTTTAATATGACAAAGTTCGATGTTGTATACATATTATTGCTCGTTACAAAGTCGAGACACTACAACAAGCTTACTGTAAAAAAGGACAGCGAAAAACAAATACAGCAAACTAGAGGTATAGTCAAGTCAGCAACTATTGACGCAACGAAAAAACTGACGGGAAGCCTGTTTACAAAACAATTTGGGTCGGAGTGGCGCGTCAAAGCCTTTTTGAAATTCAAAGTCTGTTTCACGCCTCCGTTTTAGGCGGTTTTTGCTTTTATATCTTGTTTATCTTTTATTACTTCGTTTGCATTTCTGTATTTAATCAGTTCCTGAGTTGCCTATCAAATAGTTGGCATAGAACTTGTAACGAGAACGGCACTTAGTAACTTTGGTTGGATTTCAAACTAATCAACATGAAATGGAGTCGTTATATTTCATCAATCAGCATCATTTAATTTTCTTTGTGTATCTTCAATATTATAACTCCAGAATCATTTCCTATAACTCTAAAATGTTTTTATGAAATAATTTCAAGCTTGCCAAAAACCGTAGCTTACTCAGACGACTTGTGTGGCGTGTATTGTTGTATGACATGTATTATTTGCCGTAAATAACTTACTTTCACTTTCACTGTACTTTACTAAGCTATTAAAGCGAAAAAACATTATATTATGGGAAAGTTACTCTGTTTGTTATGATCACATTAGACTCACTGCAACTTCCACTCATATATCCACAGCGTTTGGTCCCATACTACCTCCAGTTTGAAATCAATAATAATAATCAAATTAAGTTGACAAACTGCTTTCCTTTTTACGAGCTTTTTACAAGCTTTTTATCATAAGCTTTTTATTAACTTGCCATGTTACTTAGTTAGTATGTTACTTAGTTAGTGGGGTGGGGGACCAATCTTGCAAGATTAATTACATCCACTTCCCAGTGTCCGATGGAGCTGAAATTTTGTATACGAGCTTGGTTCAGATGACAATACAATATTAAAGTACAGTCAGCAAAATAGCTTGTCATAAAAAAATAATTTGTACTAAAAACTTATTATACTACACAGACTCCAAACCGAGAGTCGATGATGGCTACGGCAGCGACTACGACAATCTACGATGATGATTCCAACAGCTACGAACTTGCTACGAAGAAAGATCTGATCACAGAACATGGCAAAGACTACGAAGAAAGATCGGATCGCGGACCAAGAGAAAAATCGCATCGTGCAATCTAGAGCTACAAACTTGTTTTTAGAACACACGTAAATGTGAATCAACCAATAGACCAATCGGTTTACCAGGTACTGAACTAGGACCTTGATCTTGATTTGAGGACCGACTTGGCGCCGGGGTAGAATACCTGCCTTCTGCGCCAGAGGTCTCGTTTTCAATTCCCGAACAAGACAAATATTTGTTTGAAGACTTCCGTGGCCTCAGGATACTGAGGCTAATAAATCTACGTCGGGCCCATGGAGAGCCCGGTAGAATCTACCATGTAACTCCTTGCTTTGCCACACAGTGCTGCGGTCGGAAGTACTAAGTAGTACAGGTTTGCGCCAGTTTTCTTTTGCTAAAAATAGAGGAGTCAGTCCATTGTCAACAGCAACTACATCTCTATTAGACCCCATATCGACTTGGAGAAAATACTCCCTAAGATTGCATATCTCGCGGTTATGCAATGTCTTAGCATTTAAGAAGTCACGACCACCGCACTTCCGCGGGATATACAATCTCATGGTCGATGAACGTGGGTGATGCATGCGGTGTGCTGTTAGCAATGTACGAACTTTTCTATCCAGGGCATCCAGTTCAGTTTGAGTCCATTTAAGTAAGCCGAAGGAATACATCAGTACCGGCATGACCCATACATTGTATGCGCGAACCTTGTTTCCGCCAGACAAAAGACTTTTAAGGACTTTTGAAAGGCGCCCCAAGAAACGCTCACGCAACGACTGTTTCATGTCAGCATCGTTGATGCCTAATGCCTGTGACATACCTAAATATTTATAGGTTTCGTTTATTATTATTATTATTTGTGTGCATGAACATGTCTATTTGTCTTGGTCTGGGTGTTATCTTTGTATATTAAGTACTTATGTATTTACAAAAAAAAGTATACACATAGGTTAATTCATATATAAGTTAAGTTGATCCGATATTTAGTTTCCAGAACCGACTGTATTACTAAAAATAAAATCCAGAACTTTAATTTGCCGCGGCATTATTCATTTTGACTTCGGCATTTTAGATAACCGCGAGCGTTTTTACAAGCTGTTTATTAATTTGCCATGTTAGTTAGTGGGGGACAAATCTTGCAAGCTTAATTTGATCCACTTCCCAGTGTCCGATGGAGCTGAAATTTTGTATACAGGTTTAGTTCAGATGACAATACAATATTTAAGAGTCAGCAAAAAAGCTTGTCATAAAATTGAAATTTTTACTAAAAACTTATTAAATTGACGACGCCGTATGTACCTAAACTGCGAAATCTCACAAATTGCCTGCGACATATATTATGTAATACCTCAGTTTTTTTCTGATATCCATAACACAATTTCTTATGCTAGGTACCTTTATTTCTGAATCAGATCAATGCGTGTGAACTTGTGATACATTTATTTATTAAAAAAAAAATTGTAAAACCAAAAAGATATGAAATCCTTACTACCTCTGTTCACCGGCTTTCTGGGAACGCACACAACACGTTTCTTAGCGTTGGTTTTTCCTTGTGCAAATCCCGTGACAGAATGGAAATCCGCGCCTACCTCTCTTTTAAATCTGTTTCCCTAAACTATGCAAAACCTCTTTGACTCACATAATCTTCAAAAGCTTTACAATGCCACCAGGTGAAAGTAAATTGTAAATAACACTCGTAATAACATAACACTCCAAATAAGAAGCTTGCAACTTCATCCGCTTAGAATAATTAGGTTTGCAGACCTGTGGGACTCCCCATTGTCATGTCACTGGGTGCAGATACAAACCCGGCTGTAATAAATAAAATTCTTATTTTGAGTCATAATTTTATTATCTTTTTTGTGTAAACACAGACACTAGATTTTAAGATTAAAATTGTTACTAAATGGACTAAAAGTCTGAAATAAAACTTTATTTAGGTTTAATTTTATAAATTTTGTTATTTTTCATTGTTTGTAACGGATAACCGATGTCACGCGAGTAAAACTGCGGAGAGCAGCTAGTCCGTTTATAATTTGTTTTATATCCACACCGAGGTAGCACTTAGCCTTCATCACACCTGATGTTAAGTAGTAATAAGGCTGAAGGTGGAAGCGCACTACTCTTGGAATCCTCAATGACTGGCTACCTTATCTCTTAATTGCTGGAACACAATAATGCTGAAAACATCATTGTTATGGCGTCAGACTTAGATAATATGGTGGTAGCTAGCCAGGCGGATAAGATCAAGTCCTACCACCAACCAAAAATATATCGCGTTATGGTTACATCGCGTTCCCCAATATATCACGCTACTAGGCTATAGACATTCTTGCATCTCTTCAAAGTATTTTCTCAAAATTCTATGATCTGGGGGCCGATTCTCAGGCAATCGAGAAAAGTTCACTTTTATAAGCTCGAAATTCAAATTTAACACAGTTTTTGTATTGTCAGAATTTCACAATCGAAAAAGTTCGATCGAAAACCAGTCGAACGCTACGAGTGGTAGAAACCAATAGATGTTCGTATACGAACTTAGCTGTCAAAATGAATTTGTTGACATGTGGGACAGAGTAGTTTGTTTGAAACGTTCTAACTTTTCAATAGAAACCACAAACAAAATGTTCGACATACGAATTACCACACTGAAAAAGTTCGAATGCCTGAGAATCGGGCCCCTGCTCCGAGGTCAAATTTTTTTCTGTGTTAAGGTCACAGCACATACATCAACTCGGAAAGGGATCGTAAACGTATCAACTCGAGCGGTTCAGTATTCTTTGTATGAAACCCCCTACTGCAAAGCACACTAATCGGAATCGTAACGTAATCGCCTCGCCTCGGGACCAGGGGCCCGATTCTCAGGCATTCGAACTTTTTCAGTGTGGTAATTCGTATGTCGAACATTTTGTTTGTGGTTTCTATTGAAAAGTTAGAACGTTTCAAATAAACTAAGCTGTCTCAAATGTCAACAAATTCATTTTGACAGCTAAGTTCGTATACGAACATCTATTGGTTTTTACCATTCGTAGCGTTCGACTGGTTTTCGATCGAACTTTTTCGATTGTGAATTTCTGACGATACAAAAACTGTGTTATATTTGAATTTCGAACTATAAATGTGAACTTTTCTCGATTGCCTGAGAATCGGCCCCCTGTTGTGCGATTCTCTAAGATTCAATCAACAAACTCGACGTTCTTTTTCGCTTGACTTTCACTTGTTTATTATGAATTTTGACATAAAGAATCGAAGTGAACGACGATGTGACGGTGACAATTCGTTAGAGAATCGCACCCCAGCTCACGAACTGCTTTGCGGGTCGCTCAACTTGCAATCCCCGCGCTTACCGCTAGTCGTCCACGCGCTCACGTCTCTCCGTACCCGAGCTTACGGCTCTACGCACAGTGGTCTGAAAATGAAAATGAACATCAATTTTTTTTAAGTATATAATTTTTTTTTCTCATTTTTTTGACATATTTTTTATTTTTTTGTTTTTTTTTATTTTTTTTATTTTTTTTTTATATGGAACCACTGTGCGGCGAGCCGTAAGCGCGGCGTGGCTAGCCGTAAGCGCGGCGTCGCCTAGCCGTACCTGAGCTGACGTACCGACGCTGATCCCGTTTGGTTACGTGCTTGCGTTAGGTTGACGCCTGGTTGACGGCGAGGCGAAGGCGATACGGTGTCGATCCCTTTCCGAGTTGATGTAATGTGCTGTGTCCTTTAAAGTTCATTTTTATAGGGTTAGTGGTTTTGGCTTTAAGTGGTTCTGTAACCTCTTGACCTCTTGTCCTGTCGGTACAGGCAGAGTAATTTTTGCATTTATTTAGTATGGATACAATGCTTAACGACGCTTTGAAGTGTTTGACGACATGCGTGTACTTCTCCCACGCTGTCTGTCTAGCACCGTTAGGCTCAACTCACGCAATTTGGTAGATTCAAAGACTAAATAGACTAAGTATTCACCAATATTCATGTTGTACCTTATTATAATACAAATATTTTATTTGCAAAACACAGTTATAACAGATCTTATAATATGGCGTACAGAGTACATGTGTTTAGCCTGCTCGCAGACATGCAAAAATTTAAAATTGGAAATTGAATTGAATTTAATCTTACGGTCTGACTACATTCCCGATAAGTAAAAAAGAGATATGAAAACAAACTTTGAGAAATATTATTATTTCAGCTACACTCACACAAGCTGATCTTGATCCGGATTTATACGTCGAAGCTGCAATATACGTTCAGTCAGTGATTTACGCCCTAAGATGTTGCCGTTACAGTACTATTGAAACGCTAAAACATTTGTTACCGGAGCGGAATCTACAACCGCTTTGTTTGAAACAACACGTCCGCCACTGAGATTTCTTACTTCACATACAATTTATTAAGGGTGGTTCCTGTTTAAATACAATACAATGCTATCTTAGATATAGAAGCAACGTTTCATTTATCTTAACAACCATTGAAGCATGTCTGCGATGCCAATTTCTGTGTCTATGGTAACCGTTATCGTGATCTTTCGATTTTGTATGAAAGGAGCACCGCCTCTCGTTGCCGATCGAGAGTCGCCGATCATTGAGTAACTGAAATTCAATATACAGATCGACAATATTTTCTGTTCCGATGACAGCGGCGCTTATGGTTGACAGCAAAATGAAATTAAAAACAAAACACGTTAGTTCCAGTTTTGGCCACCGGAACAGAAAACGTTGTCGCACTGTAGATTCAGTTTTTGGCCATCCAAAATCCAACAAACGTTGTCGCACTGTGTGACAGCAGCACTTTGACAGCTTTTGAAGGACAGTATTGTATACTATTCTATTACCTTAAAATTATAGTTTTTCATGCTAGTGTACGGAGATTTAAAATTTAAAACTGTACACAAAAACGAGGAGACCACGGCGTTTAAAAGCAGACATAAACTGAATTCTTCAACTTTATTGTAGTCGTTAGACCATAATGACCCTTTCAATTGTTTGTTTAAGATACTCTTAGTACTTAAAGAGTTTACCTTAGTTCTTAGAATGTTAATTGAACTACTCTTCTAAATAAAAAAAAATAGATTTTATTACCATTACTTACTCATATGCATGAGGAGCCCGTGGCGCAGTGGATAGTGCGCTTGGCCTGCGATTGTTGAGGTTAAGCAACGTTCGCAATGGTCGGTCACGGGATGGGTGACCAAATACTTTTCATCTCGAGCTCCTCCGTGCTTCGGAAGGCACGTTAAGCCGTTGGTCCCGGCTGCACTTGCAGTCGTTAATACCCACCAATCCGCACTGAGCCCGCGTGGTGGGTCATGGCTCATTCTCCTTATTCATCCATAATGAAGGCCAGTGCCCCAGCAGTGGGGACATTAAATGGCTGATGATGATGACTTACTCATAATTTATTGCAAACACTACTGGCTGATCAAAAACTTTCTTTCTTTGATTTCCTTGGAGTCCCATCATCAGATCCTGACTTGGTGACAATAATGGGACGAACAAAACAAGAATTATAAAAAATCGGCGTAGAATTGTCGGTGAAATCGGTGCACATTCTTACATAAAAAAGAAAACATACAACATACAGTCAAACGAAAGTAAAAAACATATCCCCTCCGATTTCCCGAAACTATTCAAACAAATTCGTCTAAAAATAAATTTCGAGCACTATCAACCAACCGAACTACATTTCGCAAATCAAAGCAAAAAAAGTGCAACTGAATATCACGCAGAATGTTTTTTTTACAGGTACATTGAATATTCAAATGCAAGAGCTCTCTAGAATCAAGGCTGCATGGTAAATATCCCTGTGCTCACTGAGCTTTAAAATAATAATTGCGACCTGTTGCTTTGTAGGCAATGTTTCACTTGTATTATAACGACGGGGGCTTTGGTCTGTGAAGATCCTGACACAATAAGTCCTGCGAGTGACTTTAGAGTGACTAGCAGTGTTTTTGTTTTTTGCAATAAAGAACCTACTTCACTCGCACAGTAGTTAAATGCAAAAAAGTGAGTTTTAAAGTCGTGATAGTTATCAACATCAGCGCTTCTACAATGTTGACATGTGAAGCGTTGTTAATCGAAGATTAATAAAACAATTACTATGTAAACAGTTTATAAGGAACAACCTTTCCGCCCGCGGCTTCGCCCACGTGGACTACACGACGTTATCCCTCGGGAATGTGATATTTTTGCGGGCCAAAAAAGCTTATTTACCTCTTCAGGCTACAAAGTGTCTGTGTCCTAAATTTCAGCCAAATCCGTTCAGCCGTTTTGACGTGATTGAGTAACAAACATACAAACATCTAAACTTTCACATTTATAATATTAGTAGGAGTAGGATATCTATAAGAAGTTTAGTTTAGATAGTTTATGGCTTATTTTTTTATAACCGGTTCAGACACTTTGTTGCTTAGGTATCGCCTATGCTAAAAAAAAGTGATCTGCCGTAAGATAAATTCAATGTTTCAAATTGGTTTCTGCATCTATAAATAAAGCCAAAACCACTATTTCTCGGAACGATTTGCAGTTCAAAATAACATTGCTTGAAATAACTTTAAGTACCTATACAATTACTGATATAATAAAATAAGCTCTATAAACACAAGTCCGTATAACATTTTCCACTTTTACATCTATTAGCAGTAACATATCCGTGCACTTTATATCTTAACTCATACGTTACCGCTGAATAATCCAGGGTTATGTCATTCAAACGGCTTCGACACACGCGATGGCGGAATTCCAATCTTACTTTAATAGTAAAAACCTAAATAAAACGTAGAAATAACGTAACAGTTGAAAAGCTTTGAAAAAGCTTTTTTCAATGCACTGAGGTAACATTTTGCTAAAAGTATGAATCGACAGCCGCTCTTTGGCGCGCTCAATGGAGGAGGCCTATGTTCAGCAGTGGACTCAGAATGGCTGATGATGATGATGATGATGATGAATCGATAAAACGTGCTCAAATAAATTCGCCACTTTGTGCCCCGAGTAAAAATTAATAACTCGTTATTCATATTCACACCCAAACTACTTATTATACTCATGAAATTGTAAAGCTCATAGTTCTTCCACTCCGGCTATATGTCCGATTCCTTCTCACAGCAAGCTATCCGTCTTTGGAATGGTCTCCCAGACTCTATTAGGAGATCTCTACGCAAGTTTATTTTATTTTATTTATTTTATTTTTCAATTTTTCGGGAAGCTTACAGCTAGGTTACGGAAGAAAAAATACAAACTTAAATAAATATGAAAGGCCAATTACAAGCTTCCACATGTAAATATATAAATAAATGCCTACGTAAGATGCAGAAGTATTACAACCTAGTAATTAATAGAATATAAGAGATTATTTCAAAGAAAAATAACTGGCGCTTAACATTTGTTTTAGCTTACTTGAAGAGTAGTTGAAAAGATCTATATCATATTGCTTTGCCACACCATTGAAAGACTTGCTGGTTCTAATAAAGAACGAATTTTGCTGATAATTGGTTTTGCACAAGGGGACGTGTAGTACGTTAGGGTTACGGAAGGAAGTTACCGGAACTCGTAAACCTATGCCATTTAAAAGCTCAGGACAATCGACAGCGCCACTCGCTATGCTAATAAAATACGACAGGTCCGCATTGCGTCTTCTTTCAACCAGTGGTAAGAAATGAAACTTACGGCATCGCTTATCATAATCCTGAATGTAGGTACTTGTCTTAAACTGTAGATATCGCAAAAACCGTTTTTGGATCCTTTCGATTCGCGATTCGTACAGTTTATAACACGGGTTCCATACTTGAGAGGCATATTCTAAATGGCTGCGTACAAGGGAACAGTAAAGTATTTTCAGTGCTTTAACAGAGTTGAAATCATCGGATAACCTCATTACGAATCCAAGTGTCCTAGATGCCTTAGCCACAATGTTGTTTATGTGTTCGTCAAACAACAATTTACTATCGAACGTCACTCCTAGGTCACGTATGGTAGTGACTCGGGCAAGGTCAGCGCCTAACAGTTTATAAGGTGTAAGAATGGGTTCCGATTTTCGAGTATAGCTACAGACATAACACTTTGAAACATTTAAGGTTGACTTCCGCGGTTCGCGGCCGATCGCATGCGACTGACGCGCGCGGCTGATGCGACAATAGTCAGTGTATGAAAATGTATGGTGCCGCTTCCGAGGTATGCGACAGACGCGTGCGGCCGACGACAGACGTCGGCCGCACGCGGCCGTAACTATAATGAAAGCTTCTTTGTATTGTATAGATCTCACTTTTCTGTCATCTTCCCATGGAAGTATTAGTTTAGGTGATACTTCCATGCATCTTCCTTATTTTAATCTCTAAGTTTTTTTGGTTGTCTGTCACTGTTAGAAAATTTATGTGTCAACGCTGGATTGAGATGATTTTTATAAACTCTCCTATTGGGCGTTTGTGCACTACACTGAATTTTACCGTCCGGCAGTCCGATTTTTTACGGTCCGATATGGCAGGCCATAAAATGTATATGTGCGCTTGTGCACTACACGGAATTTTACCGTCCGACATTTTACTTTTCCCCATTCCGGTCAATGATGTTTTCCGGTCCGTTTTTTCCCGTTCCGAAATAACAGCAATGAAATACGTATGGGCGCTTGTGCACTACACTGAATTTTACCGTCCGGAAAAAAACGGATGGTTGTATTTTAATCATAAATTATTTATAATACATAGTAAGAATGTATTTATTTCATGTAGTTTCGGCTTTGAAACATTGAAACTGTGATATTGAACTGAAAACGTGATATTCATGAGTGGGTGGGGCGGGGGGGGGGGGGGGGGGGGTGTTTATCACTGCGCTGCCCCGGCGAGTAAAAAGACGGACAAGTGCACAAGCCAATCATCCGTGTTTTTCATGCCACGCCGCCGCCGCGCCGGTCCGTAAAAAAAATCGGCCGGACGGAAAAATTCAGTGTAGTGCACAAACGCCCTTTCTGTAACACGCTCACTGCGGCACTGAATTAGCTATTCTTTCCATTGGTGCGGTACGCGGAGTTTTAGACCTCATACTAAACCAGACATTGTGGCGGTACGAAGCGTTTTCGACCCCACCGAGACTCAAGAGACTGCAATTCCTTTTTTTTAAGCGTGAAGTCAGAAGCAATATGGATTTTAGTCTTGATAAGTGAGTATCTATACAATACAAAGAAGTTTTCATTATAGTTACGGCCGCGTGCGGCTGACGTCTGTCGTCGGCCGCACGCGTCTGTCGCATACCTCGGAAGCGACGCCATACATTTTCATACACTGACTATTGTCGCATCAGCCGCGCGCGTCAGTCGCACGCGATCGATCGCGCGCGGCTGCGATCGGCCGCGATGCTCGGAAGTCTACCTTAAGATCTAGCTTATTATCTTGGCAGTAACGCTCGAATCTAAAATAAAATAAAATAAAATAAAATAAATAATAAAATAATGAAGGCCAGTGCCCCAGCAGTGGGGACATTAAATGGCTGATGATGATGAATTACTCATAATTTATTGCAAACACTACTGGCTGATCAAAAACTTTCTTTCTTTGATTTCCTTGGAGTCCCATCATCAGATCCTGACTTGGTGACAATAATGGGACGAACAAAACAAGAATTAGTTCTCCTTCAAAAAGAATGCTCGCGCTGTTCTTCTCGCAGGATTACGCACATGAAGTGGAATATCATATCAGTCATCATTCCTTTCTGTGTTCACTGTGTATTATTTATGTATATATTATTAGAACTATTTGTATGTATGTAAAATATATTTTCATGTATATATGTATGTATGTATATAAGTATTAAATGTTATAGTATTTTAAACGTATATTAGGTAATTGTATTCATTTTTAAATCAGAATTTTTTATTATTTTATTTGTACCGCCTTCGCTTGTCTCGTTTTTCCCAAAGGTTGGCTGGTAGAGAATGCTTTTAGCGTTAAGCCCGCCTTTTGTACTCTACTTGATGTAACTGTATAATAAAGTTTAATAAATAAAATAAATAAATAAACAGGCATGACCAAGTGTCGCTTCACGTTCAGAGTTTCTCGTTATCACCGATTTAAAATTACAGGCAACCAAAAAAACCCTTGCAGCGAAACGGTTTGGCAGCACCGCGTCGCCGCACATAGCAAAGCAGAAGCGATCGCACGTATTTCACAGAGTGAATAATTTTTTTTTATTAAATGTAGGCGATACGAAGTTCACCGGGTCCACTAGTTAACAATATAATAATATATGTATTTTCTGCAATTGTTTTATTTCATTAAAAAGTACGGTGCACGAAAATCTAAGGAAGCTGTGATAGGCAATTTTAACAAAAGTATAAGATGTGAGAACATTATAAAGCCTCTTTCATAGCCACATTTACCACAAACCCGATTTAGTTAAACCGTCAGAGTAACATGAACGATACTACGTCAGTAGTACGGACCTTCAGTTTTATGTTAGTTCAGCTGTTCTATTATTTAAAGGACATTCCGGCAGCAAATTCAAAATCTGGCTTCGGGCCAAATTGAATTTAACGAAGCCTGGCCCGAACGGAACTTTGATCGCATAATAGCCCCCCTATGTTTCGTACGCTGCTTCCCAACCCTTAATACTGGTCGATTAAGAAAATTGAACGTAAATAAATGTTGAACTACTATTCGACCTTTTTGGCGTTATTGGCGTATAAAAGTTAAGTATTGGTCGGATTTGACGCAGCTTTATCTCTTTGTGTCACGTGGAAGCGTCTCTTATCGGAAGAAGATAAATACTCATTGCGTCCGCGCTTTTCGTCACTACCTCTCTGTTTACAATTTTTTTCCTATTTGTCAATCGATATTAGAGAAGAAAAAACATGTGTAAAAACTGACGTTATGGTAGCTTTATCGTAATCGTATTTTTTGTATGAACACCAGAGCAGCGCCTCTTTCGGTCGTATAAGAAACTAAAATTCAATATATTTTTGACAGCAGCACTTTGACAGTTTTATAAGATGGTATAGTTTACTATTCGTTTACAAAAACCATCAGGAAAACCGCGTGGGGCCAGACAGAGCTTTATTTTAGCCATACAAAACATAGAAAACGGGTGCCCAAATGATAGGTACAGTCTTAAAAATCGTGAGTGCAAAAATGATACACAAGTGTTTGGACACTTTGTATCATTTTTGATACACTGGCGCCGAGAGTGTTAAGACGCTCCCAAAGAGTAGCGTTCGAGTATTCGGCCGTTAGCCCAATTAGAGTGTGTGTCAGATAACTCTGCGCGTGACTGGCGCGTTTTTGGCGCTAGTTACAGTGCATTTTTTTGTTCTAATGTTATAGAAAAGATTAGTATTCGATTTTTACCGCGCGCAGACTTATCTGACGAGCACTCTAGCTGTAGTTTGAGTATTAAATTTGAAACACGAAGATTTTCACCGCATCTATGGTTTAATTGTACACACCACCGGTATCAGATCCAGAGGTCCCGGGTTCGATTTCCAGTGGGGTACATATTGCATTCGGTTCGGTTGATTTTGTTTAGGTTTCTCAGTCCGTCTGGCTAGCTACCACCGTCTTATCTAACTGACGTCATAACAATGATGTTTTCAGCATTATTGTGTTCCGGTAGTTAGAGATAAAAAAGATAGCTAGTTCCTCAGTGATTGAGGATTTCGGGAGTAGTGCGCCTCCACTTTCAGCCTTATCACCACTTAATATCAGGTGTGATCAAGGCAAAGTGGTACCCCGTTGTGAATAAAAAATAAAAAGAAATCATAATGAGCACTTTTTTATTTGGACTCGTATTACTTTCTTATTCTTAATTCATAACTTACAGGATGTTTGTAATCCTTAGGGATAATACATCAGTCAGGCCTTAGCTGTCTCTCTAGACAGAAGTAAAGTTGCCATCGCATATATCGAAGCGGGCGGGGTACTCAAATGTTTCTGAGCAGCATTAAATTTCTTTTCTGTCTGGAAGAAATCGCTCTTAGCGATAAGACTGTCTTTGCCTAAATTAGTGTTGTATGTATCCTTGATGATGTTTTTGTATTGTAATTCTTTGTGTGTGCAATAAAGCGTTTTATCTATCTATCTAAAGAAGACCGGCGAGAATAGCCCTAATATTTTACGAAGTCGTACACTTTCAGAAACATGAAAATTAAATTAATTTAAACTCCTACATTTAACTTTTACAAACGCCTGATTTATTAAAGAATGGAATAAAAAGATACATAACTTTCAAGTCGCAAATAATTGACTGAACCAGGCAAAATAACATTGAAACACTTCATAAATCCGTTTCATTTGACGCAGTAGTTATGTAAAACAAGGTCATTTTATTATTTACATAATTATTATTAGATATCGGGACCTACATCAGAGAAGGTAGGTACATAACATAAATTAAAAACGAATGAAGATCCGCAAGCAAAGCTTAGCGCAGATGGCGCCAGCAGCGGTGCGATACTTACATATGTCTTTATTAAAATTAAATAATGGTTCCTTTCGTTATTTGTCTTTGTTATTGCCTACCCATTCATCTATTTTATCATTAATTATTTATTAGTAAATCATTATTTGTGTTGTTTTTAAATAAAATGTTGTTAAATAAATGATTTTTACCTTAACTTCTATATTTTTAAGTTATTGAACATATCTCTGTTGTCTCAACTTTAAAAGCATAGAAACAATTAACTTTTTTGTTAGTCTAGCATAGTTCTTTAAGTACCATTAGATTTTTTCTATGAACGAGACCTATAAGTCGAGGTCTGAAAATACATAGAAGTTCGCCAGTCTCCTTTCAATAAATTCGTTACACTAAATAAAGTCAATAACATGAGAACATACAATCCCTGCTAATTTTATAAATGCGAAAATGTGTATGTTTGTTTGTTTATCTGTATGTTCCGTTTTCACGTCAAAACGGCTGAACCAAGCTGAATCGTTATGACGATATTTGGAATGGAGATAGTTGGAGACCCTAGGAAGGACATAAGGCTACTTTTCCGGAAAATATCACATTCTCGCGGGATTACGTCGTGTAGTACACGCCGGCTAAAGGCTAGTTTGTTAATTATAATAAGAGCAGCGACATTACAATAAATCGAAGTAGACAGGGTGATCCTAGTATAGTATTATATGATCTGGGGGATGATCATAAACTAATGCAAATCCACAATAGTTGTCCAAATCGTTTATGACAACTTAAATGTGAAAATGGTAACGAATTTTAACTGTGTGTATCAGAATCAAGGTAAATTTTCCACAAATATTTAGATCTGATCACACTGACTGCGTCGATACCTCTGGCGATCTATACTTTCTGATATTTTTACTTCGTTGAGTGTTCCGAAAGTATCTCGCCCGCTTTGATATATCTGATGGCGACTGTATGACCTCGTTTCCAGCCAAAGGCCACAGTTACTGCTATGACTGATATTTTCGTGACTAAAAGTAGACTAATTAAGAATATTACTTTTTCACTTCTTTTTTGATAACGAACAATGCAAGTCTTATTATTAATTTACCTTAAATTATCGTGACAAGTACCTATTCCGTAATTATTTGACACATATTCATGTTGAAATGACACTTTCTTGCATAAGTAAATATTGATAGGAGCAAAACTAGTTTTGACGATAATAAATCAATATTAATTACATATTAATATTATAAATGTGAAGGTTTGTTTGTTTGATTGACCGTCAAAACGGAGCAACCGATCGAAGTGATTTTTGGTATGGGGATAGTTTGTGAGCTGGAGACTGACATAGGCTACTTTTTGCTCCGGATAAATATCACATATGAATCGTCAACATTTTGCTACCGATTTTTTAACTGACAAGAAGAACAGGGTGCCTACCATCAACTTTAAGACAGCGATTCAAAAATAGCGCGATGCAGAATAGGTTCCTAAAATGAATTGCTTTCTTTCGTACTACGACCTTCTGAAAACTGGATCGCAAATGAATTGCTAAATGTGAATGACCGAACGATTTGTGTCCTTATTTCTTCTACCCGTCTCTTTCACTCGATTCTGTCATGCCCGGAGAGTGAGAGGGACGGGTATAACCTGCAGGTGTCATGTCAGCTTGGCCGAGTTATAAGTCAAATAAGAGATCTGACAGCTTAGCGGCTGTGAAATGTCATTGAATAATCACTGAATCGCTGTCATTGATATTAAGCTGTCGTGGTACGAATAAGCGAAGCAGATCAGTTTAGGTCCTAAACAAAACCGCAATAAGAGTTGATGGTAGGCACCCAGGTGTAATAAACTTGCCAGCGTTTCTTAGATAACGAACTTCTTGTTACAAGGTCTCCTGCCGTAGGGTTTGCTAACCGATGGCGAAGTTTCTTTGACGTTCACAAGAGCTTGTTACAACTAAGACTTAATAACTTATATTAAATATAGGAAAAATGTGATAGTAAAAAACCACGAGCCCTATAAGTAGCTTTCAGGCGGGATTCGAACCCGCGCCTCCGGGAATCCGGCCCGATGCTCTGACCAACTAAGCTACCGAAAGGCCTACACGACTCGTCGAATTTTGCTATCACTTGTTACGCTGTAGGCCAGCGTTGCTTCATCAATGTGAGGAAACCCTCGCATCCGAAAGAAACATTTTTACAAATTTTTAACAATCGATTAAGATGAAACTGCCATATTGAGATTTAATATTATTTTTATGCATTCACAATGCAATTTTGTAAGAATAGGAAAAACGTTATAGTAAAAAACCACGAGCCATATAAGTAGCTTTCAGGCGTTTCAGGCTTTTTCCTATACTTACAAAATTGCATTGTGAATGCATAAAAATAATATAAAATCTCAACTTATATTAAATCTTAAATCTGGTCATCTCATACTGTACTAATTTAAACTTGAGCCGTGATATATTAACAATCCACCAATAATAACTAATGAATGCCTATATAATGTAAACGACGTAAAAACGTTCCTTTCCAAGTTTTATTAAAATCCCACGCACGCATATGATTTAAAGTGCTCACAATCCTTTGAAGTTAGCGTCGTCAAGATGTCGGAGCGAACGTAAAACCATCCGTGTGGATAATAAATTAGCGCGCGAAACTTTGACGCCGCGCCGTATCGCCGTGAAGCTAAGAAACGCCGTGCTACACCGCGGAGAACTTTCTGGAAACTTCTTACATCCATGATTCTGAAGTGGTTTTAGAAAGACTTTTAGCTATTGAAGTCCATTGATACAAGTTAGAGGAGTGTAGCTTTGTAATAGCATTGGTTGAACGTGCATTTTAGAAGTTCTAATGTAGAAACTATTTCCCTTATGGATAATAATAGCATTTTTTGGTTGAAATCGCACATTAACCCCCTTTTTAATAAACGTGAATTAAAGTTACACCTGGAGGTAAATCTGTTGTTGTCTCCGACTTCTTTTTAGTGAATAAAAGTGACAGCATCAGTTTGAAGCTATGTGTAACTTAAATACACTTTTATCAATAAGAGGGTAAATGTTAGTGAAAAAAATTTATAAGCCTAAGTTCTAAAAGATATTATTAGTCATATTTGTCTACTTTTCAACGCTTATATCCAACTCGGACAAGCAATAACTAACCAATTCTACATTAATTTACTATTTCTCTTACTAAATCTGAATCTTATGTGTGAAACTAAAAAAGTCTGGACTCAATATACAAGAGATTTTTTATCGTTACAAAGAAATTTTCTAAGAAAATTATGAAGGTAATTTAATAAATAGGTTGTCCATTTTGAAAGAATTTATCGTTATTTCAAAAGAAAACCTTTAGCAGCTTCCGAGCGAACGTGACGGGACAGTCGAAGATATTTCTCACATTTTATTTCAACATTCAGGCTAAGTCTCAGTCAAATCTCAATTGGGAATTATTTATTATATGAATTATTCTGAAAGTAACTTAAATGTACCTTTATTAGCGTGTGGGTAGCCTTGGGTGTAAAATCAGTGCCTAACTTTTATTTGGTGATTTCGTTTTCAGCGAAAATTTTTGCATTAACTATGGTAATTTTGTCACAATAAAAAGTATCCAGCTAAGTTATCTCTTACCAGACTCCCTACATTTTCGCTTAGATTGGTTCAGTACTATTTATAAACAAATAATTTTTTAACGAATAATTATGTCAATGTATAATTACGTGTGTATGTATATTTGTATATGCCGTGATAGTCAAAATGGGTGTTAACTTTACTGCATGCTGAATACATATAATATCTTTGTTCAGCCATTAAATATTTATATTGATTTTTAAATATAATAAATATTCACACGATCACAAATGGTGAAAAATTACGGTTAAGTACGTCTTTTCTATACTTTAGATATTCGTGTTTTTGACAATCCATCAATGACGGATCCTATGTAAACGAGCCGTAACCTGACTAAACGTTATATTTACGATAAAATATATAACTTACCTATACAGATTTGTATTATCATATTTTATGTATATCTAGATGTCATTGGTAATTGCTATTTATACTTGTAGGTATATAGTTGCATTAAATAGAGGCTATTAGTACAAATAGTAAGCAAATAAAGCGGAAAGTGGAAATGTAAACGGCAATCTCTTTGCAGTACCTAGTTTGCCCCTTTGCCCCAGACCGCCGATGGAACTAGGGAACTAGAATAACTAGATATGAAAAACTATCTAACGCCTTATTGCTTCAAAATAAGGTTTAACCGCCTTTGTGGTCTAGTGGTTATGTGCATCTGGATTCAAATATCCCACTTTATTTTTGGTTAAAAAGTACATGTATATTTAGTCAAAAATTGTCAAAACCCATGACTGAAATCCAAAAATTTGTCACTCGTAAGGGAAGAAAGATAGAGTCTAGTCAAACCACCGATTTCAGACCAAGAGGTCCCGTTTTCGATTCCCAGTCGGAGTACAGTGTAATGTATTCGGTTTGGTTGGTGGTAGGACTTGGTCTTAGTCCACCGTCTTATCTAAATCTGACGCCATAAAAATGGTGTTTTCAGCATTATTGTGTTCCGGCAGTAAGAGATAAGATAGCCAGTTCCTCAGTGATTGAGGATTCCGGGAGTAGTGCGCTCCCACCTTCAGCCTTATCAGTACTTAACATCAGGTGCGATGAAGGCTATATAAGTGCTACACCGTTGTGGATAAAAAAAAGGTTGTTTCGATATTCCCACGGGAACGGGAACCACGCAGGTAAAACCGCGATTACGTATATATTTTCAAACGTGATCTCTTCCATAAGTATATATCCGTGCCGTAATAAATAGTATAGAACAAGTGCGAACATTCCCCAGGCTTATGTGTTTGTTTGCAACAGTTCGTAGCGAGCTGCGCTTTGCAGCCTTCCACTTGCTTGTTTTGAATGGCCAGGACTGAGCATGTTTTCTAGCTCACATTAATTCGGAAATACCCGCTTCCACACGATTGTGTTCCAATCTAAGTGTAGCTGCAGACGTGAGTTTAGATTACATGTTACATTTGCAATTTGTAAAACGTACTGTGATTTTTTGCATTTTTCTGACACAAATCGCTAAACATTTTTAAATTACGTCACACACAGATATCTATTGTTACAAAAAATGAATTTATTTTACAGTTAGATTAGAATTCAAATTAGAGACGCTAGCTAGATAACTACGTAGGTACATACGTGGCTATTATAATTTCACAATCTGTGGATGGCGGTGTGGGTTGCACTCTGAAGCACTAATTGTAAAACTTTAGGTAATAATTATAGATATTTTGTAAGTTTTGTGGCAATTGTTGTTTTCCAAAAAAAATAAGGAAATATTAAATATAATGTTCATGAGTGCTTGTAAATGAATAAATCAATTGGAAATGCAGCCTCATACACTTATTTTACGACTTTAGATGAGCAGAATATTTATTTCGTAATATTAAATTAAAAATGTTTAAAAATTGTCCTCTAAATATAAAAGCAACATCTAAAATTTATGAAACAAAAGAATTCCAATTAAAAATGACAACAGCACTCTACATTCACAATAAAATTAACGTTTCCAATCATCAAATCTCTGTTATTAAAGCCTCAAATTCGTTACAACGGTAAAATCTTAGAGCACACCTACAAATTTATTTAAAGACATACTTCCACGTAATAATGGGGGGATAAGGTCTCCTTTACAGGTCATTTTCGTCGAATATGATGGCCGAACGATTTCAATATGCGGCGTGTTTCAAATATCTTGGGTGCGAGCGTTCCTTGGAGGCCGTATTACCGCGAGCAGTCAATGAATTACTCGCATAAAATATTAAATTAAATTCCTCACTTTTATTGACGTTTATATCATGTCGTTCTTGAAAGGACGTACATAAGATATTTAATTTGGATAAAAAACAATTGAGGATATGAATTAGGTACTTTTATGGGATTACATCGCTTTTTGTTTATGTTCGTTTTATGACTTAGCAAATTTGATCTTTATTTTGGCGTTTTTGATTTCCATGTTTTCATGACTTGTGTTATTTTATACAAGTTATAATTTATTCTATTAGTTAAGGTAGCATTGGTATTTTTTTATGTCAACAAAACCTAAAGTCAATTAATGATCATGTAGCTCATGTAGATTACGTACCTATAGGTTATTGAACTTATTTCCCCTTATTCCAAAACTTCTAAAATAGTCCTTGATTAAAACTCGTACTAAACTGGTGCTGTCATTTTAATTTCCCAAATGAAAGACACAGTTAGCATTAGTTAGATCTAACTTTAGTCCACGTTTTGGAATAAAGAGGATTAAGTTTATCTAAGTATAAGGTGCAGATTACAAGTAACTTTCTTACCGCTATCAGAATCTTGTCTGAGAAAGATCAAAATCTTCAACGTTCGTCCTAGTTTTTTCTAGGATTTTTATTTTAGAAAATTGCATTGTAATTGCGATGACATAATATTTAATAACTTTAGTCATTAACTTTATTGCTACGATTTTACACGTATTAATAACATAATATTCTAGCTTACCAGCATTTTCAGAATACACGATGTTCTCCCAAACAAGTCTTGTTTGAGGATCGGTTAGGTCTTCAATATCCCAAGGGGCGACCTACACAGATAAGATTAACACGATCTTGAGAGGGTGTAATGGCGATCCTTGAATGTCATATGTACACAGAACACCATATCAGGTATGGTACAATACCTTAGATTTTCCACACTGAACATTAAACCCTAAGTTAATGAAGTTTGAGTTCAATATGGTATTCGACAAATTGTGGTAACCTAACGGTCTAGTGACTGTGTACTACAATTTCTATCCCTCATTTGATTAGATACAGACAATGGCGACATGTTATTTTGAAGGTTCACATATTTCTCTAAGCAACTAGCAGCGAAGGTTATATTTAACTCTTGTTTGAGAATGAATCATGAACACAACAATTGTGATCGGCGCAACCTCATCCGCATTGATATCTTATCTATACTAATATTTTAAAGAGGAATGATTCGATTGTTTGTTTGCATCGAATAGGCTCCGAAACTACTGGACCGATTTAGAAAATTCTTTGACCATTAAGAAAGCTACATTCTTCCAGAGTGACATAGGCTATATTTTATCCCGATGTTCCCACGGGAACGGGTACCACGCAGGTAAAACCGCGAGGATCTGCTAGCCTTTAATAAAAGCAGAAAAATAAAATTCCACAATCTTCTTTTTGTGTCGCTCGAAAAACGTATGATAAATGACCAAATTCAACCGCTTATTGTCTTGATTGAAACAACAGTAAAAATACAATTCACCTGCCTACTGCTCTTTAATATTTTCACCGCGTAAACGAAGAGCCTAAAACAATGTTTGACACCCTTAGTTTACTTGCTCAGGAACCGATCAGCGGAGTCTAGATAGATGTTCATTATCAATTGATAGCTAACGCCTCAGTTCGCTGGAGACCGCAAGCCTATCTGTTCTGCTGGAACTAAGCTTGCTTGACTAATGAGTTTAAAAACGTTACTTCAGAAATGCGATTACAAAAGGACGACAGTAACAGATTTCTCATCATTTGATTTACCTCTAACGTAAAATGAAAAGAAAATGCTTTGGCTTATATACTTACAGGATATTTGTTTTATCAGAGCACAAATTTTTAAAATCGACTCAGAATCAGTAAGTGAACAACTTTCTCCTAGAAATAGAGGTCGAAATATGACAAAAAATCTTTGACTCAAATTTTTAAGGTTAAAACCCTTCATTCCCACTCGATGGGATTGGTAGTTATTTTTTTGATATTGCAACATGCCATCAAAAATCCGCCATCTTGACATTCTTACATTATTAATGTACGAGTAACACTGGGTAAAGTGTTACTCGTGCTATCAAGACGAACACCTCA
Organism: Crambus lathoniellus; assembly: GCA_949710035.1. Taxonomy (NCBI): domain Eukaryota; kingdom Metazoa; phylum Arthropoda; class Insecta; order Lepidoptera; family Crambidae; genus Crambus; species Crambus lathoniellus. Next base: position 3,940,310 of record OX453305.1, read on the forward strand.
TTCGTAAAATCCTTCAAACCGTTTAGGCAGTAGCAGGGAACATAGAAATCTACATACATACAAACTCTCGAAAAAAGCATAACTCTCCTTTTGTTGCAGTTGGGTAAAATAAAAAAAGAATGTTTCCTTTCAGTAAAATAAGCTAATTAATTGGAAAATGTAGCGCTCTTCTTATCTGTCCCAAAGACTTATAAGGCTTTTTTTAAAATGGCCGCATCTGTCAAAGCCTCATATGGTTTCGGGGCGATGGAACATTTTGGTACGTTTGTACTCTATTCTGCTACCTCTATCTGTGTTTTACTTGTTTATTGTCTGTGGGATTTGACACTGAAGCCATAAAACGTCACAGTTTTAACCAATCACCATTCTTTGCACCTTTTCATATGTCTCAAGTTGACCTTACGTCACCCCGCGCCATTCCCATGACAGATATCCGCCATTTTGAAAAAATAGTAACTTTCAGGCGGGATATGAACCCGCGCCTCCGGGAATCCGGCCCGATGCTCTGACCAAGCTACTTATAGGGCTCGTGGTTTTACTGTGACATTTTTCCTATACTTACAAGAATTGCATAAAAATAATTTAAAATCTTAAAATAAGCTAACTAAAGGATTAAGGTAGTTTCCATAGAGGGCTCAGATTTTACTGGTACGAGTACACAAATACGGATAAATACTCCCCTTAATAGACAATACACTAACTCGAACAAGAACGCATGTGTGTCTTAAGCAATCAATTATTTATCCAATATTTTTTGTAGTCATAAACGAGGAAAGAGATACCTAAATAATGCTGGCTGCCTGATGAGCAAGATTAATGAAGCAAAGGACTTTGATAGATCGTGGTTTTACCTAATAAATGTCGCATCCTTGGGGAAAGGCATGCCCTTACGCTAAATCGAATGCCTTTGTATAGGCTTAGTCGGCTATGTATGTAATTGACAGACCAAAGGCGACACGAGACGCCTCTATTCATATGCGATCAAGTAAAAAGGTTGCGTATTAAAATGTACTTCAGGTAGGTTGTTTAAATATAGGTCATACCAGCTCTCCGCCCGCGGCTTCACCCGCGTGGACTACACGACGTTTTCCCGCCGGAATTTAATATATTTCCGGGATAAAAAGTATCCTATATTCCTCTTCATGCTACAAAGTGTCAGTGTCCCAAATTACAGCCAAATCCGTTCAGCGGTTTTGGCGTGATTTAAGCAACAAACATCCGAACATCTAAACTTTCACATTTATAAAAGTAAGTAGGATATCTTGAAAAATGTCAAGGACTTAAAGTAGCGTGGTAATAAGCAGTTTCGTGAGAGCCGCTCGAGCGTAAATAGGTAACAGGGTCCTTGTGAGTAGGTCTTTCATATTTTTTTGATATTCATACTATTTGAATAGTTCCAGCTAAACATAATGATACTACCTACTACTGAAACGGGGGTTCCAGTCCAGGTTCAATCGACATTCGTTTATTATCTATGTACGCATGGTTGATTTTATACTGTTACGTGCTTTAACTTATTTAGAGATATTTGATAGACGAGTGATACTTATTATTCACTTACTATTATAGCGACCCGGCTTTGGATACAATGGAGACTATACTATACATACATGTAAACATTTCTTATAAATCACTTTTAACAGAATTAAAATTCGGTGCGTTTTGAAAGATCTAGCGCACTGACAGCGGCAAGAGACACTGTTATAATTATCCCTAATATGAAGAGATATAATGCTGTCTCAATTTGATGAAAATAGCGTTAATGACTGTCACTCATAACACTCACAATAGCCTGTACAATAGGTGTTTGTGGTAATACCCGTCGATTTTTCCAATTTCCATTAAACCTAGTGCTCAAGCTACTATAGTTTAATATTGGAACTATGTATGTGATGGTGTCCAATATTTATTTATTACTTTTATACCTATTTAACTAGCTTTCCGCCCGCGGCTTCGCCTGCGTGGATTACACGACGTTATCCCGCGGGCATGTGGTATTTTTAAATAGAGCCGGGATAAAAAGAGTCTATGTTCCTCTCCAGGCTATAAAGTATCTGTGTCCCAAATTTGAGCCAAATCCGTTCAGCAGTTTTGGCGTGATTGAGCAACAAAGATCCAAACATCTAAACTTTCACATTTATAATAATTAGTAGGAAGTAGGATGGCCAATAAAAATAGTTTCGAATACATTGCACAATTAATTGACAATACAGTGAAAAACTTACGGCACGTAATTTGTTCGCCGTTCTAAATTATGCATAGTAATTTGATTGCCCTCCGCGTTCTGCTGTTCCACATTTACTCGCTTTATGCCGTATTTTCACGATAACGTAGGGAAAACATGATTTAAGACTTGAAATAACTTCACATTGCGAGAAAAATAGGACTGAGCTTAATGTTGACGTGAGATCGAGTACATTCGTATTCATCGTGGCTACAAATGGCTGGCAAAAATATAACCGACGTCAAAACCGTCTTAATGCAGGGCTCTAGCCAATTTGACCATTTCATATGGCATTACATAACACACGAAAAAATAAAAATATGCATAGCATTTATTATTTGCTCGGTTTCTATTCGATAAGTTTGGATTATTGGTAGTTTGTGAGCTAAAACCGTACCTATTTCAAACTTTTATATTCATCGGTGGCAGGAAAACGGACGAAAAACGACAAGTCGTTGAAAATAGAACCTCCACTTTTGCCCTTCGCCACATTTGCTAATCATTATTCTCAGCCTAAGGGTCACAGCATATATATCAACTCGTAAACGGAACGTAAACGTATCAACTCGAGCGGTTCAGTATTCTTTGTATGAAACTCCCTACTGCAAAGCACACTAATCGGAATCGTAACGTCATCGCCTCGCCTCGGGACCAGCGAGCGGTAAGCGCGGCGTCGCCTAGCCTTAGCCGAGTCGACGTACCGACAATTAGGTTACGTGCTTACCTTAGTGCTTACGTTAGGTTGACGCCTAGTTGACCGCGAAGCGAAAGGCGATACGGTGTCGATCCCTTTCCGAGTTGAAAAGTCTGCTGTCACCTTATACTTCAAAATAGTTCTACATCATTTTCTTTATTTTATTTTACAGATACATTTACAGGTTACTTCAATATTTATTGAATGGTTTTAAGTAATTTTAATACTTACCCTACATGAAGAATAAACAAAACAGGTGAGCAATAATGTAGTCGGAATCAAAGACAGATTTTTTGCCACTCAAGTTCATATCACCCTACAAAAAGGATAAGTAAGGAAAAATTAAAATAAAGTAGTAGAAAAAAGTCGACCCGTCTCACTGGGTTCGAGTCCCATCGGAACTGGTTGTGAAACGGGTTGACTTTTTTCTAATACTTCATTTTAAATTTTTCAGTAATAACAAAATTGCATTGCATGTAAATGTAAAAACATAATAATTTAAGGATAAGTAATCGAGGTCATGTAATCACAAAATTATGATTTATAATCAAAGACTTTTTGATTATAAAAAACCTTTTTTCGATATCGGAAATGAACTATCGAGAGTTTATACTTCTTCGTTACAAATACAATTCAAATACACATCATTTATTCGTTATAATGCAGTGTTACAATAGGAATTGTGTTAGTAGGTTAGTAATTTACAAGTCCATGATGCATTCTACCATAACAGCCATGTTATATATATGTTGAATATTAGTACGCCAGTTACTAATATTCAAATTTAATTAGAATTTAAACAATCATAAAAATTAAACTACGAATGTCAGAAATTGTAATAAATAATGAAATGTCAGAAATTGTAATAAAATAATGTCATTTTTATTGGAAATTTCATTACATTCTTCAATGTCATCAAGTGATGCATCAGCCATTTTTATTGGGAGATCTTTATATGAGAAGTTTATTATAAACCTGGATTGATTTTAAATACACATTACTTTTAGCTAACAGTTAGTTACTCTAATCGACATTAAGGAAAATACAATTTGTGTGGATTCCTATAGCTGCTGCCGTCTTTTTATGACATCTGTTTGTCTGGGAAAATAGTCATGGTATTTTCTTACAAACATGCACAGCACAGTTTTTTAATAAACATACAAGATTATCGGCAAGATCGTACGTGTACTTACCTTGATAACCCTTACCAAAACCGGAGCATTGAAGCGGTTGATTATACATATACCGGCATCCCCCGAGGTTTGATGCTGCCACCAAACGTTCCAGAAACTTCTAAACTTTAACATGTTAATCAAGATGTTATGAAACGCTCGAGTCCCGGGTACCATGTGATGATTTTAAATTGAAGGCACAGCTTAATCAAATATATTGCCCTGGAGACATTTGATGTGAATTTGAACTTCGCTTTCAGCGCTTTGTGACTTTGTGACTAGTTCAGACTCTGACAGAATCTAACTAGTACCACTGATTGATTTTGTTTTACAATTTAATAATAATAGGTCTCTTTATCTATGAAGTTGCCGTTTTCTATGGGGTAATTGTAGGAAATTTTAAATATCATACAAAGATATTTGGGAATTTCTTGGACATGTGAACTCCGAATTCAACGAAACTTTAGAGATATGATCAGACAACATTACTCTAATTATTGTCAATAATCTCATTTAAAAAACTGCCTTTGGTTTTAAAAAAACTGCTTGAAGCGACGACAGCCAAAGAGGTGTATTTAGAAGTATTTTTAAATTCTTAGACGCGTGTTTAATTATTCTTTTCTTACCCGAAACAGACTATTAATTTTGATATATTGATAATAATTTAAAAATTATAGATCAATGATTGTGAGTAAAAAACGGCAATTTCATAGGTAAGTTACCTATTAACTTTTTAAACATTCATGGTCATTATCACTGTAAATATTATGAGAAGCAGGATTTTAACCATGTTTTCTTTTACTGTCTAGCCCCCGATATTTCGGCACATCTGCATGCACCATGGTCACAGAGTTTCGTTATAAGTATTATAACTATCTGTGGTTATAACCGTTATAACATTAGAACTGTAGGTAAAAAAATGTAAAATAATAACATCTTGGACTATTATAATTTAAAATCTTACTACGGTCTGACAAACACATACAGCTGTTATTATCTTCCAATCGACAATAAAATAAAATTTTGGTGAGTATTGCTTTATGGTTTTTTTTACAAAATATTATTCTTTCATTACCACTTTTAACATGAACAAACAAAACAACACTATTTTACATCCTTTCAGCGAATAAACAAAACAAACAAAAAAGACTACGTCGGTACTTGATTCAATCTTAACAATTCACAAATGCAAAAGTTACAGAAGCACAAAAAAGAAAAACAATCCCCAAAAATAATGTTGTAAAACATCCGTTCTAGGCAATATACAACGCCGTTAAAATTTTCCGCCTAAAGTCATGTTTTCGTAATGCGTTTTTAATGTTCTCATATTGCTATAAATCACCATGGCCTACCCCTGGTCCAGATAGCTTTAATGGCTTATTAAATTAGTTTATAAAGCTTTAGCTGGCAATATACTACATTTAATAAAAGCACAAACGAGGCCTGTCTATTGAACTAGACGATGAAATTGATTATGTAATGATTTTAACGAGTAATACAATACATGAAAATATTACTATATCTATGTGAAAACTAAATATAGTCTAACTAATGGTGGTTGTTATTAGTACCTACCTGCCACCTGCTGATTAGAATCTGTTTTAAACGTTAGTTGAACTTTATTATGAGATTAGTATCGTTTGATAAACACAAACACACATTTCGAAGCGCTCGTGTAATCCCCCAGCTAAAACAAAGTAATGTGTTCCATTACCTACATATTAGACGGCCGAATGCAAAACAATAATCCGAACTCAAAACAAAAACAAACAGTGCAATTTCAAAGCTCCGCAGTATTATCTGGGAATTCGCTAGCCGAGTCTAAAGTGCCGGCTAACAACGAACATTCTTTTAAAATATGGAAAGAAGTTGAATGGATTCCAGAGACAGTTTTCGGCCTCGGCGCGTAGGGAGACACAACTCCCAAATTGAATCACGTATACGTTTTAAAAGTTAAGCGGTTACATTTCGCGTTGGAAACCACTTTTTATGTAACGCAGCTACGTGATTTCTTTGATAAAGCACCCACTTTTGTTCCGATATCTTTTTTCTCGTGATTAATACTTTTACTTGTTAGCTTAAATGCTCTTTTCAGTGCTCCAAGTTGGAATGGAAGGCAACTGTTCTACGTTTGTTTCCTTTTGTGGAATGTCACTTTAACAATTTCTTTGAACCGTTTCATTTAAACTTTGCTATAAAAACACTGTGACTAGCAGTCTAGTAGTTAATGGAAGTTAAAATTGTTTCACCTACATCATTTTTCGAAACTGGCAGACCAAGGCTATTCTTCAACTTAGACAATGAATAGGCGCTTTTTACCCTCCCACGCTCTTTTACATAACCTTTGAAATAAGTTACAAAATAATTTATGAAATATCTAAAGAAATTATCGGTGTTGTTCGTCAAAAAACTTTTCGGCCTTTGATCGATCTGATGAATCTTAAGATTATCAAACAAAGTGGAATTTGGCATCTTATTGTAATCCTATAAAAGCAATTTTAACTTTCTTACTGAATTATCTGGATTCGAGGTTTGCCGCAAAGTGTTACGTGATGTTTTGTATTCAGTGGATTGTTCATTGATCGTAAAAATTTCGTAAATCCTACGAAACTTTCACGTTAGTAAAGTTGACTAAAATATGTAGTTTAAAAATAAAGTTTATGATTTAGAAATAAGTGTGTAGGTAGTTCAAAGACTCGCCTTACGGATATCAAAACGAACGGGGATACCACAAATAAATATGATTATAAGTACACTTTAGACCGATTTGGCGCAGGGGTAGGATACCTGCCTTCTGCACCGGAGGTCTCGGGTTCGATTCCCGACCAAAACAAATATTTGTGTGCATGAATATGAATATTTGTCTTGGTCTGGGTGTTATGTATGTATATTATGGCCCTCAGTAATATGATCTGTTCTAGAATGCCCAATAATCACCTACTAGTTACATTTACACTGTTAACTAGCTGTAAGTTTTCCTTAACATAAATAAAATAATAAAAAATAAAAATAAAAGTATTACTTATGTTTTCAAAAAAGTTTTTATAAAAGTAAAGTATTTATTTATCCGTTATCTAGTTTCCGTAACACAGGTTCTTAATGATAACTACTTATGAGCTAGATAATTAGTGTGATTGTAAGAAATTTATTTATTATTTATTTATACTGATGTCAAGCATCCAGACACGAGACAAACACAAATCAGGCTACGCACATATTTTCCGGGTGGGGATCGAACCCACGGCCCTGGCACAGTACGTAAGATTAATACCACTGTGCCATCGGGGCCGTTAAACAAAGTATTTTCCATTGTGTTCTGCAAATAGTTTTAAAACATCCCATTAAAATTGCAGTTGATTGTTGGTCAGCGTGAAAGCGGTCTGGAAACATCGGCGACCGCATTCAGAGTCCTGCGGCGTTATGTTGTTATTTTGCAGGGGCCTTTTTATGTATAGGTTTTTATTATACGATATTGCAAATAAAATAAAATTTAGCACCTGGTTGAAAGGATAAAACTGTTGCGTATTTCTGTAAACAGTGTCAAAACGTCCTTTTAAAATTGCAGTTGATTGTTGGTCAGCATGCAAGCGGTCTGGAAACAATCGGCGACCGCATTCAGAGTCCTGCGGCGTTATGTTGTTATGCTCACTGCATGGACGCAAATTGACGCAATACAGTTTGGTTGGTGGGTACCACTTTAATCGTGAACTCGTTTCTATCGACTACACCGGTAAAAACATGTAGATTAATCGTTATTAATGACAAGTCCAAAATTTTCTTATTTAATTTTCTTTGCTAGTATTTTGTATCCGATGATTTAGCTATTGTGCAGGGGCTTTTTTATATATATAGGTTTTTTTTTATTATACCATAAGTATTCAAAAAAAAAATATTTTGAATCTGGTAGAAACGATAAAATTGCTGTGTATTTCTGTAAACAGTGTCAAAACGTCCTATTAAAATTGCAGTTGATTGTTGGTCAGCATGCAAGCGGTCTGGAAACAATCGGCGACCGCATTCAGAGTCCTGCGGCGTTATGTTGTTATGTCCACTGCATGGACGCAAATTGACGCAATACAGTGTGGTGGGTGGGTACCACTTTAATCGTGAACTCGTTAGTATCGAGTACACCGGTAAAAACATGTAGATTATATTATGACAAGTCCAAAATTTTCTTATTTAATTTTCTTTGCTAATATTTTCTATCCGATGATTTAGCTATTGTGTAGGGGGCCTTTTTAAGTATACTTATGTATTTTTTATTATTAATCGATATTCCGAATAAAATAAAAATTTTAATTTGAAAGGATAAAATTGCTGTGTATTTCTGTAAACAGTGTCAAAACATCCAATTAAAATCATAGTTGATTGTTGGTCAGCATGCAAGCGGTCTGGAAACAATCGGCGACCGCATTCAGAGTCCTGCGGCGTTATGTTGTTATGTCCACTGCATGGACGCAAATTGACGCAATACAGTGTGGTGGGTGGGTACCACTTTAATCGTGAACTCGTTAGTATCGACTACACCGGTAAAAACATGTAGATTAATCGTTATTATGAAAAGTTTTCTTATTAATTTTCCTTGCTACTATTTTCTATCCGATGATTTTGCTATTTTGCAGGGGCCTTTTTAATGTAGGTATAGGTATTTTTTATTATTATACGATATTCCAAATAAAATAAAATTTAGAAAGGATAAAATTGCTGTGTAGTTCTGTAAACAGTGTCAAAACATCGTATTAAAATTGCATTTGATTATTTGGTCAGCATGAAAGCGATCTGTTTGGAAACGATCCACGACTGCGGGTGATCGCACCAGAGTCCTGCGGCGTTATGTTGTTATGCCCACACTGCATGGACATCGTCTAGACCAGTACAAATACATGGGTTTGTCGTTATAATAATTATCTTTTTTTATGTTTTATGGGCTTGCTCTTGGCTTCACACTGAACCTTAGGGTTGAGAAGAAGCGCTAAGATGGATCGAGCTTACACAGAAACAGAGTATTCTCTACTCTACTATAGCTTTAAAAATTTTAGCGTTGTAGTCATTCGGGAAAACAGACACAGGCAGGGCATTCCATTATTCTTTGGCGGTGCGCATCACAAAGGAAGAAGAAAAGCGCTTGGTACTTACATACGTACCATTTCGCAGGGTGACCTTTTTCACCCAGCAACAACATGTGCTGAGGCAGGGTCCTGATTGACCCCATCAAACACAATGTTAATTGATAGCTCAGTTAGAAAACGGGCGGTATTGAGGCCAGAAGACCTCGGTTCAAATCTAGTCCGTATTTTTTTCTTATTTTTGTCAAATTTCTTTTTTTTGTGAAAAAGTCTAGGGAGCCCTTTTTATTTCTGGAGTGCAACCCGTTTTTTTATTGGATAGATGTGTCATTACATGAAATATGCGAGATCCTAAAGGATACAGTCCGTTAATGCACGCAAATGTATGTATCTAGGCACACGCGGAGTAATGTGCCTATGTTAATGCTAATTGATCCCTTTGCCTGCGGTCGCTGCGGCGCAAAATACAACCTAATGGGCGTTTGTGCACTACACTGAATTTTACCGATCCGAAAAAAAACTGATGCTTCTATTTTAATAATTACTCATTTATAATAGTAAGAATTTATTTATTTCGTGTAGTTTAGGGTTTGAAACATTGAAACTTGGCATAAATTAGGAGAGGCCTATGCTCAGCAGTGGGTTGAGAAAGGCTGATAATGATGATATGATGATTATAAATTATAAATTATTAAAATACAAGCATCCGTTTTTTTCGGATCGGTAAAATTCAGTGTAGTGCACAAACGCCCATAGCCTTATTCGCCGGTGGCAACCACAATTCAGCCGGATTATTGCTTCAATCTTTAACTATTGCGCACTGATTATACAATAATACGTCTGAATGTGTATGGGTTACATTACAGCCAGGGGTTAGGAGTTACTTAATAAAACGACTTAGAAATAAGTACCTAATTGTCGATTTTTTTTTCATTATTTATACTTAAATAAATGGAATTAAGATTTTTTTTTTTTGGATTTTTTGTTTTTTTTTTCACTAATTACTTGTAATAACACAGATTGTATGCTTTTTAGGAAATAAAATCTTATAGAATTCTTGAATACACTTCAAGAATAAAATAATTTTTTAACGGTATTTTTTTAAGACAAGCATTAAAATGTTTATGTCCATTGAAATGGGTGTCCATACTGTCCATTTAAATGTATGTATCTAGGCACACGCGGAGTAATGTGCCTATGTTAATGCTAATTGATCCCTTTACCTGCGGTCGCTGCGGCGCAAAACACAACCTAATGCCTTATCCGCCGGTGGCAACCACATTACAGCCAGATTATTGCTTCAAGCTTTAACTATTGCGCACTGATTATACAATAATACGTCTGAATGTGAATGGGTTACATTACAGCCAGGGGTTGGGAGTTACTTAATAAAACGACTTAGAAATAAGTAATTGTCGATTTTATTTTCATAATTTAGACCCAAAAAAATTAAATTAAGTTGTTTTTTTTTTTTACTAATTACTTGAAATAACACAGATTGTATGCTTTTTAGGAAATAAAATCTTATAGAATTCTTGAATACACTTCAAGAATAAAATATTTTTTAACGGTATTTTTTTAAGACAAGCATTAAAATGTTTATGTCCATTGAAATGGGTGTCCATTCAAATGTATGTATCTAGGTACACACGGAGTAATGTGCCTATGTTAATGCTAATTGATCCCTTTGCCTGCGGTCGCTGCGGCGCAAAATACAACCTAATGCCTTATTCGCCGGTGGCAACCACAATACAGCCGGATTATTGCTTCAAGCTTTAGCTATTGCGCACTGATTATACAATAATACGACTGAATGTGAATAGGTTACATACCAGCCAGGGGTTAGGAGTTACTTAATAAAATGACAGACTTAATTATCGATTTCTTTTTCATTATACCCAAATAAATGGAATCAAGATGTTTTTTTGTTTTTTTTTCACTAATTACTTGTAATAACACAGATTGTATGCTTTAAGGAAATAAAATCTTATAGAATTCTTGAATACACTTCAAGAATAAAATAATTTTTTAACGGTTTCATGGGTGTCCATTTAAATGTATGTATCTAGGCACACGCGGAGTAATGTGCCTATGTTAATGCTAATTGATCCCTTTGCCTGCGGTCGCTGCGGCGCAAAATACAACCTAATGCCTTATGCGCCGGTGGCAACCACAGTACAGCCGGATTATTGCTTCAAGCTTTAGCTATTGCGCACTGATTATACAATAATACGTCTGAATGTGAATGGGTTACATTACAGCCAGGGGTTGGGAGTTACTTAATAAAACGACTTAGAAATAAGTAATTGTCATTTTTTTTTCATTATTTTGACCCAAATAATTGGAATTAAGATTTTTTTTTGTTTTTTTTTTCACTAATTACTTGTAATAACACAGATTGTATGCTTTTTAGGAAATAAAATCTTATAGAATTCATAAATACACTTCAAGAACAAAATTAATTTTTAACTGTATTTTTTTAAGACAAGCATTAAAGCATTAAAATGGTATGTTCATTGAAATGGGTGTCCATTTAAATGTATGTATCTAGGCACACACGGAGTAATGTGCCTATGTTAATGCTTATTGATCCCTTTGCCTGCGGTCGCTGCGGCGCAAAATACAACCTAATGCCTTATTCGCCGGTGGCAACCACAATACAGCCGGATTATTGCTTCAAGCTTTAGCTATCGCGCACTGATTATACAATAATACGACTGAATGTGAATGGGTTACATACCAGCCAGGGGTTAGGAGTTACTTAATAAAATGACAGACTTAAGGTGTATCGATGAGCTCAGTGGCGCCGCCAATGGAAATAAATCATTTGCATTTTATTAAAGGCTTGGATTAAAAGTTTCGGTTATTTCGCGCAAATAAAAGAGCAAAATGCAATTTAAAATTGTTTTTTCATGGCCTCAAATATGAGCATCAAGTTATGGATCTCGATATTGCCAAATGTGGCCACTTTTGGCACTATTGAGATTCACGACTTATTGCGTAAGTTTGAGTTCTCAAAAGTATATTTATAAAATGCATTCCAATCTTTCACCTGCGCGAAATAACCGAAACTTTTAATCCAAGCTTTTAATAAAATGCAATTGATTTATTTCCATTGGTGGCGCCACTGAGCTCATCGATACACCTTAATTATCGATTTTTTTTCATTATACCCAAATAAATGGAATTAAGATGTTTTTTTGTTTTTTTTTTCACTAATTACTTGTAATAACACAGATTGTATGCTTTTAGGAAATAAAATCTTATAGAATTCTTGAATACACTTCAAGAATAAAATAATTTTTTAGTGGTTTCATGGGTGTCCATTTAAATGTATGTATCTAGGCACACGCGGAGTAATGTGCCTATGTTAATGCTAATTGATCCCTTTGCCTGCGGTCGCTGCGGCGCAAAATACAACCTAATGCCTTATGCGCCGGTGGCAACCACAGTACAGCCGGATTATTGCTTCAAGCTTTAGCTATTGCGCACTGATTATACAATAATACGTCTGAATGTGAATGGGTTACATTACAGCCAGGGGTTAGGAGTTACTTAATAAAACGACTTAGAAATAAGTAATTGTCGATTTTTTTTTCATTATTTATACTTAAATAAATGGAATTAAGATTTTTTTTTTTGTTTTTTTTTTCACTTATTACTTGTAATAACACAGATTGTATGCTTTTTAGGAAATAAAATCTTATAGAATTCTTAAATACACTTCAAGAACAAAATTAATTTTTAACTGTATTTTTTTAAGACAAGCATTAAAATGGTATGTTCATTGAAATGGGTGTCCATTCAAATGTATGTATCTAGGCACACACGGAGTAATGTGCCTATGTTAATGCTTATTGATCCCTTTGCCTGCGGTCGCTGCGGCGCAAAATACAACCTAATGCCTTATTCGCCGGTGGCAACCACAATACAGCCGGATTATTGCTTCAAGCTTTAACTATTGCGCACTGATTATACAATATTACGACTGAATATGAATGGGTTACATACCAGCCAGGGGTTAGGAGTTACTTAATAAAATGACAGACTTAGGTCCGGTTGCTCGAAGCTTGGTTACGTTAACTTTAGGGTTAAATTATGGTTAAAGTAAAATTAACCGACGGTCAAATTTAAAAAGCGTTGTTGAAGAAGCGGTTACTTTAACGAGCAGTCAAATTACACATTTAACGGCGGTCAAAATAACCGACAGGGTGGTTTAAATTTTGACATTAGTAATTAATGGAAGGTTATTGAAATAGTACAGACAACATTGTATACCCAACGTATTTTTCTTTGACCGAGGTCAAAATTGACAACGGTTAAATTTTAATTTTAACTTTACTGTAATGTACGAGCAACCGGACCTTAATTATCGATTTTTTTTCATTATACCCAAATAAATGGAATTAAGATGTTTTTTTGTTTTTTTTTCACTAATTACTTGTAATAACACAGATTGTATGCTTTTAGGAAATAAAATCTTATAGAATTCTTGAATACACTTTAAGAATAAAATAATTTTTTAACGGTTTCAAGGGTGTCCATTTAAATGTATGTATCTAGGCACACGCGGAGTAATGTGCCTGTTAATGCTAATTGATCCCTTTGCCTGCGGTCGCTGCGGCGCAAAACACAACCTAATGCCTTATTCGCCGGTGGCAACCACAATACAGCCGGATTATTGCTTCAAGCTTTAACTATTGCGCACTGATTATACAAATACGTCTGAAAGTGTAGGGCTTGGGAACGGTTCTCAAAATACCACTTAATTAAAAACGGCTCGCTCGGAGCGCAATCGGCTATAGAGCGTTCCGCCTGTTGGTTTGCAACGGCCTGTCAGTTGGTCGCAATCGGCAACACACTCAAAGTTCCCTTTAAGGTGCATGTAGTCGTGAAACGATCATTTTTGAGGCCCTAAAACTCATAAATTAGCCTACTGATGAATCCAGAATTAATATATATTAAATATTGATATATAAACTTCAATCTGAGCATTTAAAAAAACATAGTCTTTAAGATACTATTTAAAAAAAAACATTGAAATGAAGCTGTTTTCAACTTGAAATACGCTACTGCTTCTAAACTAAAAGTGATATTTTCACGTTTCTTTCAGGAAAAGATTGCTAACTTGTTTAACTTAAAACTGAGCATTTTTCGTTCTAAAATAATACATAGTTTTGACGAAACGTGTGTTTAAGCTGTTTTGGTGCGGGTAGCGGGCGGGAAAATTAGGCCACTTTTCTATGCCCAAGGTCGTTGGCGATACCACGGGCCTTAAGATATAGAACTAAGTAACGCCTAATGCGCAGGCAGTGTGTGGCCGTTGGATGGTGCGGACCAAGGTCGACAGTTATCAGCCGGACAGAAACTACCGACTTATACTAAAACTGACGACTATCAACTAAGTAGTGTGTGGCCTTATAGCTGGTTTTCGACTATTGCCGACAGGCAATGATCGGTCTAGTGTGTGGCCGATGGAGGTCTCGAACGTCAGACGGCCGATCCGATCTAGGACGGCAAGCGGACTGATAGTCTGTGGGGCCCTTTACAGCCGTTGCGCACAAAGGTCACTCTAACTCACTAAGTATCAACTCGAGCGGTTCAGTATTCTTTGTATGAAACTCCCTACTGCAAAAGCACACTAATCAGAATCGTAACGTAAGCGCCTCCCCTCGGGACCAGCGAGCGGTAAGCGCGGCGTCGCCTAGCCGTAGCTATATGAGCTCATTTTAACTGTCAACGTTTACGAAAACTATCGGATGAACTACTCATGTCGGTAAAGCAGTCAAAGGACATGAAAGAGATAGAGCGATAATTTTATTTATTTATTTATTTATTTATTAATTCTTTATTGCACATACAGCAAATGGCGGACTTAATGCCCTTAGGCATTCTCTACCAGTCAACCGGAAAGAATGTAAAGGAGAAGTCATGGCGGTAACAAAAGAAAATTAAAAAAAAAAGGGATAGGTACTTATTGAATAAAATTCATATACTTACTTACAGTTAAAATAAAAACTCAGATATTTACATAATACTAATATATATAATAATAATATACCTAGATACATATTAAGATAAATATAACATATACATACATACATAATATCCTATCATACAATTAAATGATATATACTTAGTACTGATAAAATAATAAAAACAACATATAATAAAAAGGTCAGATACGATGGACCTAGAGTAACGAAATAAAATAATTTTCAATTACGAATACAATTTGCAAAACTCATACTAGGGGTACCGGTTTGGTTACGTGCTTAGTGCTTACGTTAGGTTGACGCCTGGTTGACCGCGAGGCGAAAGGCGATCCGGTGTCGATCCCTTTCCGAGTTGATAAGTCTGCTGTGACCTTTACCTGGTTAATCGGCATGGGTGGGGCGTCATCTGGGCGTCGTGCGATCCGTGACATCTGCCGTTTCTGTCACACTCTTATAAGGCTTGCGTCTGAGTGTCCAACCGAAATCAGCGAGCGTATCAACCGGTATTTCGAGAAGGAACCATTTTGTTTTGATTTTTAATTGGAACCGAAATAATTTCGATTCTGAAAGAGCGACACTGAAATGCCAATGCTGTTTTAATAAGCTAAAATTGACTGTTTGTGAAGTGGTGCTAGAATCAGCTGGGGAAGTATTTGTTTTTTATATTTTTTAGCAGCAAGACGACATGACTGCACTCTGTAGCTTCCTCTTAACTTTAATTTGTGTTTTTCTTTCTTTTTTTGCCAAATTCCTTTTTTTTGTGTAAATGTCTATGGAGCCCTTTTTCTTCTGCCGGCATTCCCGGAGTGCAAGCCCTTGTTTTTTTTATTTTGACAACCAACAAGGTCATACACTAAACATGTGAATAACTTAGACAAAAAAATATAGTTAAACTAAGTATTGGCTAAAGGTCGCCACGGAAAGCTTATCTATACATATAATAAAACAGAAACGGACAAAAAGTCTGTACATGAAATATTAAAAAAAAAAAAATTACTGCTATGTGATGTGTACAGGATATAGACCCCAAAACGATAGATATTAAAATTTTTGTCTGTTTGTCTGTTTGTCTGTTTGTATGTTCGCTTTTCACGCAAAAACTACTGAACGGATTTTTACCAAATTTTGTGTAGTAATAGCTTATAACCCGGGTCAACATATAGGGTACCTTTTATTGCGGGAAATTTAATTATTCCTACGGGAAAATACAAAAACTGATTCTTACTAAAATAGATGGCGCCACATGATTATGAAAATACGTTATATTTAATCGCTGTCTCAATTAATAATGAATCATGTTATTTTTTTTACCTGCTTCAAAACATAATATAAATTAAAACCCATCCAGGCTCATATAAAATCATAAAAATAATTTCATGTTATTTACGTCATTATATCTACTAAGCAATAGATGGCGCAGGAAGTCAGTAAGATTACGATATACCTCTCACAAAAGAACATTCGAATGATTATATTAATTAGGGTGAAAGCCCCCTCTGTTGCCACTTTAAGATGTTTTTCACTTCTTTTGCATCATAACTACTAAGCAATAGATGGCGCGGGAAGTCAGTAAGATTACGATATACCTTTCACAAAAGTACATCCGAATGATTATCTATATTAAGTAGGGTGAAAGCCCCCGCTGTTGCCACTTTAATTTTTTTTCACTTCTTTCGCCTATGGTCTTAAGTAGGTATCTAAAATTGTCAAGAATGTATCTTATACTTTTCTTTAAATTTTTAAATTTCCAAAAAAAAAAACTACTTAAAAAATTTAACCGACTCCAAAAAGTATTTGTCAACTGAAAAGGAAAAATATAATTTATATTATAATTAAGGTACCTTTTTGAGGTCGGTGCCAGTCAGTTTATTTTTTTAAATTACTATTTATTTCCTAAGTTTTAGTGTATATTGTACAATAACATACCCACGAAAACTACTAAACCGATTTTGATGAATCTTAGACTGTTCCCAAAGTTAGAACACACCTAATTAAAATCAAATTGAATCATCTCGATATGCCTTTAGATTTCGAGAAATTCGTGGACGTACATAGTAAAAACATATAACTAAGTATTCATATACTTACGAAATTTAGTTTTATTTTAGTCAATTAAAAACCTATTTTTTAAACTTAAAATGTGCGAAGGGTGCCGATTGATGTGTTTTTTGTCAATCAAATTTTAAAAGATACATCGAGAAATCAACACTTAACTAACTTAGATAAAATAAAACAAACATCATAAAAAGCGTTTATTGAATAATATTCCTATGTCATAAAGAATTATTACTATTGTTATTATGACTTAAAAGTCATAGATAACAAGTATATTATCAAGCAAAAGTTAATAACGAAATGTTTTAAGCTAAGTAAGCACTCGGGGCAGTGGCCAAAACTAAAGTTCTTACCCTATTGATGTAAAATTTATATTTCGCATTTCCACTCGACGCTAGATGTCGCTACAGTAAGTATAGTGCCACAAATATATCTGAACCGGTGACAGTGGTCCTGGAGGAGCCACTAGCAATACAAAATTAACTGTCAAAATGGACTGCCGGCAGTCAACAGTATATTTAGTACCAAAAAATAACCACTGTGTGAAATAAGTTTGTCGCAATGTAGACAAAATGTCACCAATGTAGTTTTGAAAAAATTTCTCAAACGCTAAGTGGCCAGTACGTAGTTACCTACACCTACAATTTTTTATGTCATTTAACCGGCTCTGGCTACTTAGGCCTTCAGCCGTAGGTACCATCCAATAAAATAAAGGAATATTAAAAATAGTTTTCTATCTAACTTATTTATTCATATTTACTAGGAAAGCTTACATAAGTGATGATTGATTAAAATTAAATAATTAAATGGTATATCATTACATTTTATACCTGTTACTTATAGAAGAAATGTCTCCATATCAAAATACTAGCCTTCCGCCCGCGACTTCGCCCGCTCGGACTAAACGACGACGTTATCCCACGGGAATGTGATATTTTTCAGGGATAAAAAGTAGCCAAAGGCAGCCATTACATCCAGATCGCGATCACTGATCGTGATCTTGATCGCGATCGAGATTTACTTTGTAGATATTTTGCGATCAAGATCGCGAGCCGTCAATCACCTTCGTACACAGTCAATCTGCATCGCGATCATTGATCATTGATCCAGATTGACTGTCTAATGGCTGCCTAAGTATGTCACTTTTCAGCTGCCAAACTATTCCCATATTCATATATATTCCCAAAAGTCACGTCGATCCGTTGCACCAATTTTGACGTGAAAGACGGACAAACAAACAAACCCACTTTCACATTTATAATATTAGTATGGATACACACAATCTCTTTTACATTTTATAGTAAAAATATGATTGGCCTGATATTATGCATTACTAAGTAAGAACTTCTGTTTGAATCGTGAAAGCGCGCATATGCGCAAAACGATAATACGCGCTCTAATCGCACGCGGCAAGAGTGCGCTTCACCACTGGAGCTCCATAGTAGTGGTCGGAGTGGACGTGCCTCGTGCGATCCAAGAGCACCAAGAGAACAAATTAGATTCACGATCCATGATCCCCAATCTTAGATCGTGGTTGGCCAATCCAAGATGGATCGTTTAGTGTGGTTCAGTCTTATGAACCTCGCGTAGAATAGATCTATTGCCCGCTAGCAAGCAACGTCGAAGAACGAAGAACGGCTGTTCAAAATAATCGTTATCATTATACACTGTTATGTGTGATACATGTGTTAACGCCATAAAGAAAACACCTATTTTTCCATAGAAAACTTAAAGGAGGTTGATATCACAAGCAGTCTTCAACCAAACGCAAGACGTGCGCATTGCGCATGCGCGAAGACCGCGTCGGGCACCGTCGCTCGTCACCGGGAGCACTCGCTTTTGAACAATACTAAAATTACACATGCATTTTGCCGCGCAATATTGTAAAATGAAAAATATATTTGTTAACATTGAAAACCACAGTTTTTATTGATTGCCGAAGAAGATTCCCGCCCAATTTTGGACCTTCTAACCGGATTATCATGCAAGCGATCTTTGGATTATTGGGAAAGTTAATCGACGGCTATCTTTCAATACAAGTTTGAGGCGCAGACATCATGAAACAAATGAGTAACAGTGCAATTCCGATTTTTCATTAACACATTTTTCATTTTCATTGTTTTATTACATTGGTTCGTTATTTTGCGCGGTGTTAATATACTTAGCATTTGCTTTAAGTAATTATAACTATTTATACGTTATTCATTTCCTTAGTTTGCTTTATTTTATTGAAGTATCTTTTCACACGGACATTAATTACGTATGTTACAGTTTATTTCTTGAAATAATCAAGTTTAATTTTATAATGATTTAATTCCAGTCATTAAGAAAGGCATTTTAAGATTAATTTTCATGAATTGAACTTTTTACACGGACTTTATTTACGTGTAAAACTGACTGTAGCAAACATCATTTTGTTATAGAATTTCAGTAACCGTTTGCGGCACGTGCAGCTAGTTCGACATTAAATACTACCTATGCCTGCCTGCATTCGCACTGTACATTCTGCTTTATGTATTCGTTCTTATGTCATATATAACTTAATCATATCTTTTTAATTTGTCGATCTTTACTAAAACTTAATTATTACAGATTAGTTTATTTGCTTTTTTATCATCAGTAAACTTTTAAACATGGCCAAATTAGCTGAATTAAAAAGAAAACGCAGTTCGTATAAGTCTAGACTCACACAATTTAAGTCATATCTTACAATCCTTTCCTCTTCAGAACAGCCAAGTCCAGTGCAAATTAGTGATTTAACTTTAAGATTAATTAAAATTGAAGAGTGGTATAGCGAATTTGACAGTATACAGTATGAAATAGAGATTTGTTCGGAACTTTCAGAGACTGACTGCGAAAAAGAGTACCAATATCGCGAACAATTTGAGAGCGAATACTTCGCAGTTGTTGGCAGCGCTCGAGAGTTGGTAAGCAGGTTTACTTCTGCGCAGCACGACAAAGACGGCGCCACTTCGCCCTCACACATGGCAGGTACTGTCCGTACAGCTAATGCAGCAACTTTGGCGTTACCTACAATCCAGTTACCTACCTTTTCTGGTCATTTTGAGGATTGGCTTGATGATTTCATGATACTTTCACGTCACTTATACATTCTAATGAAAACATTCCCAAAATTAACAAATTTCATTATTTACAATCGGCATTAAAGGATAGAGCTGCAGACGTTATAAGCTCTTTGAATTTCTCTGCTAATAATTATGATATTGCTTGGCAATTATTATGCGAACGTTATCATAACAATAAAGTTTTAATTAATAACCATATTCAGTCATTATTTGAATTGGAAATCATTTCAAGAGAGTCGTCTGTCGCTTTAAGAAAACTAGTCGACTCTTTAAATAAAAACCTTAGGGCACTCGAAAGTCTTAATATTAGCACTCTTAATTGGGACATGTTAATCATACACATGGCTTCAAGCAAACTTGACAACATAACTAATAGGAAATGGCTAGAATATAGTAACAATTTTGAAAGGTATCCTGATTTAGGAACGTTCCTTAAATTTATCAAAGACCGTGCAGGTTTGCTTGAAACGATCAATTTAACTCAGGTTAAACGTAAACACAGCGAATCGCCCACTACAAAGTCACGCTCATTTGTTGCACATCCTAAGACACACACACAAGAAACTACGAATAAAAACTATACTTGTCCATTATGCAAGCAAAATCACCCTTTGTATCAATGTTTACAATTTAAATCTTTAACTGTTCACGACAAAATTAACAAAACAAAAGAATTAAAACTTTGCTTGAACTGTTTGCGTCATGGGCATGAGGTAAACAAATGTAGATTCGGTACATGTAGAATCTGTGGCAAGTGGCATAACACGTTGCTGCATAGTGAGGATCAATTACAGATTGAGTCTAAGGGATCTGTCAATTGCTCCAACAACGACGAATGTGTTATGTCAACCACCCAGGAAGTCACAGACCCAGAGACCCTTGATGCACACGAAAACGACCATTCACCTGACTATAATGAACTAGTTTTATCTTCTACGCATAACAGTTGTGTGCTTCTTTCCACAGTTCTTATAGATGTAGTTGACAGAGATGGTATGTGTCACACTGCCCGTGCCTTGCTTGATAACGGCAGCACGTCAAACTTTATTACAGAACGTTTTATAAACAAGTTAAAATTACCCCTTCATTCAACTTCCACAGAGGTCGAAGCCTTAAGCCGCGAGTCTATTCGCATTACTTCAAGTTCTACTGTTACGTTATATTCTCGAACTGAAAAATACAAAACAAGTATTAATTGTTTTGTCGTACCACAGATAACCCAAATGTTACCATTTACACATTTCGATATACACTCATTGAATATACCATCAAATATAAAATTAGCTGACCCAACCTTTAATTCACCTTCTGACATAGACATCTTGCTTAGTGCAGACGTATTTTGGAATGTATTGGGTACTGAACGCATGTCTTTAGGTAAAAATCAGCCATTTCTCAATAACACTAAATTCGGATGGTTAGTATCGGGTGCAATGCAGTCACAAAAGGTTAATAATTCATTTAATCACCAAACTACACACATCAATACAGTCCACTGCCATTTTGTTAATGAAAATCAGCTGCAGCACAAGTTTGATAGTTGCAGTCATTATCGGTACACTCACCCGCAAAACTACAAAAACAAAAATAATTGCAAACTGAATTTCTCTGAAATTGTAAAGTGAACCTTATTATCGACCATTTTAACGGGTTCAATCTTTGAAACATAAGCTTTCACGTTCACTCTTTCATTTAAATGAATTATTTGTGTATCAATCTAGTTCACATGTTTCTGTAAATATTAACAGCATAAAATGTAAATGTACATTCATTGTATTTTATTGTATTGTGTATCCATGGCATTACTAAGAATCCAGGGTACCTAACTAATTTAATCCTTTCTGCATTTTTGTTTTATAAATATTAAAATTAAAATAAATTACTGCATACGTACATAATTCAAAGATTCGTTAATAAGTTGTCGAAAACAAAACACTTATATGAAGTGGTTATTTGATGTCTATATATCGAATTCTACTATACACACATTGTGCAAAATTGGAAATTTATTTTTACATGAACAGGATACCTACCTACTTTACGCAACGGTACACTATACTATCAATTAAATGTAAAATATATAACTTTTTGTCATTAATTTGCTATATAATTTGAATTTGTTGTTGATTGTCTAATCTAATTCCATTTCATTCAATTCTAGTCTATAACGTGGAATATTCAATTATTTCTTTGCATTAACATACCTACTATAAGTATATACGTTGACATGCTGATGAACCTTATATTATTGTAATCCATTTCGAGACATAAGTTTTAGATAATTAGTGATCGCAAATTAGTAAAAAAAAATAACACACAAGTGTCATGCATGTTTCAGATTTACAGGGAAATCCTTGCAACCTTTAATAGATTATTTTCCGAAACAAAAAATCATAGCCAATTCCCATTTTCTAATAGTTACTACAATCCATTTGTTAACGAACAGAAAAGGTAAAGGATGCAAAATATTAAAGTCCTATACTCGAATACTGTGTTTGTATGCTAAGCTGTAAGGGCGGTTCATTTACATTTTGGGCCATTTTGAATAGTCAGTTTGTTCGCAGAGGTAAGCTTGACTTTATTTACTCGTGCACCTTTGCGATAATAGCATTACTTTTAACGTCAGAGTCGCAGCTTTTGAAAATTCAAAACATAAAAAAATATAATGCTGAACGTTAGTTTATTATATATTCTGTGGGGCTGATGACATTAGTTTGATATCAATGGAGCAATCGATTATTTATTATATTTAAATATTAAAAAAAAACGTAATGATTGTTTCCTTACTTAACTTATTATTTATTTTAAGTTTTCTCAAGCAACTTAACAATACGAGAAAATGAATACCGTATTAATAACGTCTCCTATCATAACGATTTCATCCCATCAATCCCATTAAACTTTATAATCGGACGCACGCTCACTATACTGTCTACACGTCACTACTTTACATGTCGAAATAGAAGATCAGGCACGAATTTGCACACACTTCGATATTGTAAAGCACAAATTCTGAACATAACACTAAGCGAAACTTTATGGACAATTGGACGGACACATATCCGATTTTCCGAAGACACAATTGAAGCGTTCCAGTGAAGGAGAGTTGCGCATTGACTAGTTGTTGTTAAGAAGACTAGCTACCCACAACCAATAGCAGCTTGGACGTATCTATCACCCGTCAACGACAACATTAGGTACACACGTTCAACACCGCCGCTGGAGCACCTACCTTAATAAGAAGGGCCTTTAATTTGCCAACTGAAGACTTCTTGGAACTTGACGTTCCAACCCGGGGAGCCTGTTAACGCCATAAAGAAAACACCTATTTTTCCATAGAAAACTTAAAGGAGGTTGATATCACAAGCAGTCTTCAACCAAACGCAAGACGTGCGCATTGCGCATGCGCGAAGACCGCGTCGGGCACCGTCGCTCGTCACCGGGAGCACTCGCTTTTGAACAATACTAAAATTACACATGCATTTTGCCGCGCAATATTGTAAAATGAAAAATATATTTGTTAACATTGAAAACCACAGTTTTTATTGATTGCCGAAGAAGATTCCCGCCCAACATGCATTTTTGCGTATAAAAACCATATGAAAATAAAGATAAGTTATCACAACTTACTGTAAATCGAGATTTGACAGCCTAAACCGACCTAGATAGCGGTTTAAATTTAAATCGGGATCGGTAACAACAAGTAGCTAAATGGGATTTAAAAGAAAATCGAGATCCAAGTGGCCCTTTTGAGTTATGAAGAAGAGAAGAGAAGTTTGTTTTTTTTGTCGCCTCTACCCTTAGAGGCGACAAAAAAATTGTCGCCTCTAAAGTCTGCAATCCCTATTGCAGACTTCAGTATTTAATTTGATATACATTTTAGCTTGATACCTCCCACGCATACTTGAGAAAAAGTTTCTTGACAGACGGACAGATCTTTGAATGAGGGCTCAACTATGTTCATGCAGCATATGATAACAACATACCACGTTCATACCCTAGCCTGCATATTCGATATTCTTTAGACCCTTTTAGTAGAGAATAGGACTTCAAGAAGAGCGCTATGAAATCTGAGCAACAAACACACATAAACTAAACTAACACAAAAGTCACTACACCGCGCGTACGAAGTCGCGGGCAACAGCTAGTAATTAATAAACTTAAAAACATGTAAGCCGGTAACTAGGTAGTCAACTAATTACTAAGTAATTAACTACAAACGGTGCTATAATTATTTTATTTCACAAAGGTTGAAACAATTTCTAATATTACATTTAAAAAAATATATACCTAAGTTATTTTTGTGTCAAGTGAGCTAGTTGGTAAAAATAAAAACAGAAATTTATTTATACATTGTGGAATAGCAATAAACGAATAAGAATATGAAGGTGATCGAAAAAATTATTCTGTTAAACTTCTCAACCTTTAGTACCCCTTACATTTGCAGTTATTAACACTCATTATAGTCATTATTCTGCATCAAACCCTAAATGGATCATTGACAGTCTTCATTATTGATTCATCCTAAGATATATTTTAGAAAGTAGTTTATTATAACTGACTCAGCAATACTGTACCATTTAAGGCTGCAATCAATAACCGATATTTAATGCAAAGACTGACCTTATTATTGCATCAAGAGGCCGGCGAAACGTTCGTCAGCCTCTCATACAAACGAAATATCAAAATTATTTCATAATTGAGTTATATATTCTGTACTATGGATGTTATTCATATTAAGACGACATTATTTGTCAAGGTCCTCATTAAAAAAACGAATTACTTACCCAATTAAAAATTGGGATATAAAGTTGCATTGGGATATTATTGGGTTATCTGAAGTCCGAAGAGAGGGGGAGGACTCGATTACCCTTCAATCCGGTAACTTACTATACCACCGGGAGGGCGACCAACAGTCCCAAGGTGGTGTCGGGTTCATCGTCCATAAATCCCTTGTCAACAACGTGATCACCATCGGAAGTGTTTCGAGCAGGGTAGCGTACCTAATACTCAGAATATCGGAACGATATTCGCTGAATGTCATTCAGGTCTACGCTCCGACCTCGAAACACGACGATGTCGAAGTGGAGGCTATGTATGAGGAGATCTCTAAAGCCATGCATAGCTACAAAACCCACTACACGGTTGTGATGGGGGATTTTAATGCTAAGTTGGGGCAACGTTGCGGTGATGAGTTGAGAGTGGGGCAATTTGGATTTGGGCAACGGAACGAAAGGGGCCAGATGCTGGCAGACTTCATGGAGAGGGAGAACCTCTACATGATGAACTCCTTCTTTAAGAAGCCCGTAAGCCGCAAATGGACCTGGATTAGTCCGGACGGTAAAGTCAAAAACGAGATAGATTTTATTATGTCAACGAGGAAGCAAATATTCAATGATGTCGTTGTGATCAACGCCGTAAAGACGGGAAGCGATCACCGCATGCTTAGAGGCACATTGAATATCAACGTCAAGCTGGAAAGATCTCGACTAATAAAATCTACGCTCCGACCAATACCGGCTCAAAATCAAAACCCCGAGTGCTTTCAGCTCGAGCTCCAAAACCGCTTCGAAGCCCTTGAGAACAGCATCGATATGGACGATCTATACAACATGGTGGTGGACACTGTCCGCACGGTAGGGTCCAAGCACTACAAAACCCATCGTCCTAAATTAAAGAAACTCTCCAGCCATAGTATCCGACTCATGGATCAGAGAAACAAAATGAAACTACAGAACTCAGCGGATGCCCTTCGTTATCGACAGCTAAATAGGCAGATCTCCAAGTCCTTGACAAGCGACCTTCGCCAATTTAATACCGAGCGTATTAAAGAGGCCATTGAGCGGAACAAAGACTCCAAAGTGTTCGCTAGAGATCTGGCTATAGGGCAAAGTCAACTGACGAGGCTGCAAGCTGAGGACGGTAGTATCATTTCATCAACACCTGAAATCCTGAGGGAGATTGAGAGTTTCTATGGACAGCTATATTCCACACAAACACCTGTTGAAAGTAAGGCTACAGAACCTAGAGCCAAACTTATCCGACACTATACCGAAGATATCCCGGACGTCAGCCTGTACGAGATTAGAATGGCTCTCAAGCAGCTCAAAAACAACAAGGCGGCGGGCGATGACGGAATCACAACAGAACTTCTGAGAGCGGGCGGTAAGCCGATACTTAAGGTCCTCCAGAAGCTCTTCAACTCTGTCATCCTCGAGGGCAAAACGCCAAAGGCATGGGGCAGAAGCGATGTGATGCTGTTCTTCAAGAAGGGTGATAAGACTCTCCTGAAGAATTACCGACCCATCTCGCTTCTGAGCCATATCTACAAGTTGTTTTCGAGAGTCATTACGAATCGTCTCGCTCGCAGGTTCGACGACTTCCAACCTCCCGAACAAGCCGGGTTCCGAAAAGGTTATAGTACCATAGACCACATTCATACGCTGCGGCAAGTTATACAGAAGACCGAAGAGTATAACTTGCCACTATGCTTGGCGTTCGTGGACTATGAGAAAGCCTTTGATTCGATCGAGACCTGGGCAGTGCTGCAGTCTCTCCAGAGGTGCCAAATAGACTACAGGTACATCGAGGTGCTGAGGTACTTATACCAAAACGCCACCATGTCGGTCCGATTACAGAACCAGAGCTCTAATCCTATCCAACTACAGCGAGGTGTGAGACAGGGAGACGTCATTTCTCCGAAACTGTTCACAGCTGCGTTGGAGGATATTTTTAAGCTACTGGACTGGAAAGGATTCGGCATTAACATCAATGGCGAGTACCTAACACACCTGCGGTTTGCCGATGATGTAGTTCTCATGGCTGAGACTTTGGAAGACCTGAACACAATGCTCGAAGATCTCAGCAATGCTTCCCAAAGAGTGGGTCTGAAGATGAACATGGATAAGACGAAAATCATGTCCAATGCCCATGTTACATCCGCTCCAGTTAATGTTGGGAACATTACACTCGAAGTTGTTGACCACTATGTCTACCTAGGACAGACAATCCAATTAGGTAAGTCCAACTTCGAGAAAGAGATCTCTCGTCGAATCCAGCTCGGATGGGCAGCGTTTGGGAAGCTCCGGCATATATTTGCGTCCAAAATTCCTCAATGTCTCAAGACTAAGGTCTTTGACCAGTGTGTGTTGCCAGTTATGACTTATGGAAGCGAGACGTGGTCTTTTACTATGGGTCTCATAAGAAGGCTCAAGGTTACCCAGCGAGCAATGGAGAGAGCGATGCTTGGTATTTCCCTGCTCGATCGAATCAGAAATGATGAGATCCGCAGGAGAACTAAAACGACCGACATCGCTCGAAGGATTGCTCAGTTGAAGTGGCAGTGGGCGGGACATATAGCGCGGAGAACCGATGGCCGTTGGGGCGGAAAGGTTCTCGAATGGCGACCGCGAACCGGACGACGTTCCGTGGGCAGGCCCCCTACAAGGTGGACCGACGATCTGGTCAAGGTCGCGGGAAGCCGCTGGATGCGGGCAGCGCAGGACCGATCGTTGTGGAGATCCTTGGGGGAGGCCTATGCCCAGCAGTGGGCGTCGTACGGCTGAAATGATGAAGTATTTTGATTTTTTGAATAGCAACCTACTTAGTTAAATACTCTGAATAACATCCCGAGTACAGAAAAAAATGCTCAAATTTTAAATTATTTTGGTATTTCGTTTGTAAGGGAGACTGGCGTGTCCCCGGCCTCCTAACGATTAATATTAGCTCTGCTGCAGAAAATTATTATTGACGACTGAACAAAAGATTAACTTTAAATTAAATAATACCTAGTTTAAAATTTTCATTATACAACAATGGAGTACTCGCTAAGCGACTCGATTAATTTTATCGATTCGCCTTCACTTTAGCAACAACTAGCATACAGGAGCAAGCACGAAGTGAATCTCATTAACATAGGAACATTAGTCGAGTAAACATCGGGATAATGTACCGACATATAGGGAACATGGCGACTATCGTATATGCACGAGTATTTGACAATAGAACACAAGAAGCCACTTTCCGTTACTAGTAGTACGTATGAATAGATGCATGGCTTGTTTATTTGCTCTATACTTGTAGAACACTCATGCCCATGACAAGTGAATCAATAAGTAGCAATTCAACCAGCGTCAGCTTCAACACTGACACATGCTGAACTAGATCCCTTTTGATGCAGTCATGTGGAATTTTGTTTTAAGATGTTTGTGTACTTTTGTCATATAAGTTAACTACCTATGTCCATGTGCACTGTCTGTGTCAAATAAATGATATGATTTGATTTGATTTTTGATTTAATTTATCTTAACAACAGATTTTAATAGATGCGAATTGGCAGAATCTCAAGTTCCTTTGTTCTGAAGGCTATTTTTTAACAAGCACCTTTATTACTCTGAAGATTGCCTATTATTTAATATACCTACTATTATTGCTAATCCTACTATCCTACTAATATTATAAATGTGAATGTTTAGATGTTTGGATGTTTGGATGTTTGGATGTTTGTTACTCAATCACGCCAAAACGGCTCAAGGGATTTGGCTGAAATTTGGTACATAGATACTTTGTAGCCTGGAAAGGAACATAGGCTACTTTTTATCCCTGAAAAATATCACATTCCCGCGGGATAACGTCGTGTAGTCCACGCGGGCGAAGCCGCGGGCGGAAAGCTAGTGCATTATATTATGGCCATAACATTTAGAAATGCGGATACTAATGAACATAATAGGTACAGTTTAGCGACAAAATGATCTGAGCGTTCAAACGTACCAAAAGCATCTAAAGATTTGACAAAAATCAACCTTATTTCAAGACGTGCATTTGCATTTGTTGTTTGAGAACAAATGATAGGACACCTTAAAGTATTGTGCTAAGAGTGATTTTTGTCCAATCTTCAAATACTTTTGGTAGGTTTGAACGCTCAGATCAGTGCCGGATTTAAGCATAGGCAACATAGGCAGTTGCCTATGGGCCGCCACCACTAAGGGGCCGCCACCACACCACAAAAAAAAACTATAAAGGCTCAGTAGAAACAAAAAATACTGAGTTTTTTTTACAAATACATAAATGCCCTCGACGAAATGTTTGAGGACGAGGAAGACACAGTTAAATCAAGAGCAAAAGCTGTCGTTCTGCATGATAGGATGGCAAAGTTAGAAACAGCCAAATATTCAGTTTTTTGGGATGATATCTTTCGATGATATGATGATAGGCTTTCGCTGACTTTGTTTCTAGTTTAATTTTGAATAAATTTTATGTTAGCCAACGTATTCAGGTGCTTTCTTCTTTAAAGAAACTTTCAACAGGTAACCACAAACGATTTGAGGGCCTCCACCACATGCTCTGTATTTGAGGGCCTCCACCACATGCTCGGCCTATGGGCCGCCGAAGTCTAAATCCGGCGCTGGCTCAGATCATTTTAACGCTGACTGTACCTACTCAGTCACCTGCTCTCTGATTGACGAAAACGGAATTGGATTAAAATTCTGTGCTTTGTCTATTCTATAGTGAGTGACAGAAACATGGCATACATTCCGCTGTCGGGAGCGTTTGCGACGGTTCGTGAATCAGGGGGTAGGTGACGCAAATAGAGTATAAAATCTTTAGGGATTTTTTTATCAATTCAACCTTAAGAAAAAAGACGGATGTTAAAAATTAAATCTTTTATTGTTCTTTCATTTTATAACAGCGGTATATTAAATTAAAAATGTATTTATTTCTTAATTTAAAATGCTGCAACATAACCAGATAAAAATCGGATTGTAAGTTCACAAGTCTGAATAGCACTTACCAACCCAGATTATAATAATTATATTCTCATCCTATTCTAAAAATAAGTTAAATATTTGTGATCATGACTCCGATTTCATAACAATAACTGTTACGTTAATATAGAACAATCAATACTTAATCGAATACAGTTAGGATAGCGTGTCAAATCATTCGGAGGGTGGAGACAGATGGAATTTACAGCCAAACTTCCCGTTCGAAACTGTCGCCAGCAAATTGCGAGAGCTTACTGATCCAAAAAACACAGATTGTCAACTTTAATCCGACTTGAACGCTCCCCGAAAACTTGGCAATAGTTAACTATAAGGCTGTAATCACATCGATCAGAACTGATTTGCATACATATATTATTGGTAATTTGTATGAAAACACGTACGCGACGCAGTAGTTCAGCCAGGGGGGTGTCACTCCGCAGTTTAGGTAAGTTCGGCCGGCGCGCCTGCCGGGCAGGCGGCAGAAGGAAGCTGCTCGGTTCGTACGTACACTCCACGTTGCGCGTAAAACGATCGATTATTTCTGTGATTTTTGTGCACCGAACAATGACTACTAAACGTTCTTATAATCTGTATAAAAGATACTGTTGTGTTCACGGGTGTCTAAATAAAAGAAAGAACAAAAGAATCAACAAAACCAAACTCGCAAGTCGCTCGCAACCCTAACCAGCGAGCGAGCTGTTTGAGACTTTCATAGAAATAGAAACTCTCGCGCGTAGCTGTTGGATACGGTTTTACTATGAGTTTGCAGAGTGCGCCTTCTGTACCTTAGTACTATTATATATTCTGTGGTTCAGCTTAACAATTTGTAAGTTTGGACTTCAAATGGTTAATCATGCCAAACGTTTGAGAAAGAATGGTTTGTCAATAAATTCACAAGAGTCAACGAATCAGAAAACATTTAACAACTCTTGATGCTTTGCTAGAATTTTTGGCCAAATAGTCCAGCTTAACTCGAAGCGATGCTGTTAAATTCTAATGTGTTTCACCCCTAAACGTGTACAAAACGTCTATAGCACCAAAGAGAAAATCATAACGAATTTTGCAATGTAACCGAAAAATGTCTGTGTATAATTTAATTTGGATCCGGTCCAGCCTCCGCGGACAAATAATTTAAGCGATGCGGAAGTTTAAGCTCAAATAAAATATTAACCGAGTTTTATGAAGCGCACTTATTTTGAACGATGGGCGGGTCAGACACTTATAGGTCACATCAATTTCCATTATTAATCGTCCCAATTTGCCGTTACGACCCACTCCAAATAAGTCTTGCAGATATCACTGGCCTGAATCTCACTAGAATGGTATCAATATCATTTTGATTACCTTCTACGATTGTTTTCCGCCTAGCTGTCATAAATGAAAAAGCGCTAATAACACTTCCTACTGAGTGCGTGCCTAGGAATATTGATTTACCCAACTTTTTTAAACATCGCGTGACTAGCCCTTGCTACATGAAATGTTGAGTGGAATACGGAGTATAAATGCCTAGGTAGCGAATTCAATATCCAACTAAAATATTTTACTGTTAATAAACTGTTACTGCTAGTAAATGTTAACTGCCATAATCGAATAAAATAACACATTTTCTCTCTCTAGCGTTTGTTCAAAAGGACACCATCCAGCTTTGGGCTTGATGTGAACTGTCAAATGTTCACTTGTATTTTACTTAATATTGTAGACTAAACGATCTACAAATGTGTTCTAGTACCCAGATTCACTGAAAGAGAAAAAAACTATGTAGAACTTAGTCTTTTAAAACTATGAAATAGCAATTACCGCTTTAATGTTTGAGACTATGAGTCAAGTTAATAATTTCTAAACCTTGTTTTTTGTTAAAAAAAAATTATAAAACAGTTACTCCAAAAAAGACATTATTATTTATTTATTATTTAATAACAATATTTGCTTAATTTATTTTCTGCCAAAAACGCTGTTCAGTGCTAAGCCCAAAGTGAATGATGTCCTTTGATCGAAATCTGAAGAACCACGAATCAGAGGCAACGATAGGAACAACAGTGGAAAGTTAACGAAAAATGAGTGTTGAACTGGATACGCGAAAACAAAAATAGAATGTCCGAGCAGACACGGCAGCGAAAACGACGATGTGCACTACAGTACACATAAAAGGCACAGCAGAAACACAACTAGACCATGAAGATGGACCAGTAATACACAATACGGACACAGTTGTATCAGGGCCCTGGATAGACGCGCCCTGATCCAACTGCGCAGACCGCAACTTCGCCTGGTAACAGGTGCTAAAATTACTGGTCATGGACAATTTAACAGACATCTTTTTAATTTAGGTGTCACCGACAGTCCCCTATGCAGAGGTTGCATGGAGGAAGAAGAAACAGCTGCCCACGTACTGCTGGAATGCAGGGGGGTGACCCCCTACCGGGCGAGGTACCTCGGCTCGCCGGGCAGCGTCCAGGAAGCGATCACGTATGTGAAAGGTCTTGGAGCGTTCCTGGCTGAGCTGGGCTGGCTGGAGTGATCTGGCCGCGCACCCTCCGGACGCAAAATAGGCGCAATAGACGTCGAATTGCGGAAACCGCTCGTAATGTTAAGAAGAAGAAGAAGAAAGACCATGAAGACCCAAACAAAACGCCATACTCACGCATCGCTGCAAACTAAAACTTTCGCTTAACTAATACCTAAAGAATTAAAGTAATTTGTACGACACGTGCTTTCATTTGATATTAAATTTGAACCTTGCAAGAAAGTCCTTACTTTTGAGATTTGATATTAGCGCACGGCTTGTCCAATAGAATTTCGTTCAAGAGAAACCCATCAGATTTTTAAACGATCGAGAGCCGGATAATACACGGAGAAAATGGCACGCATGGATCGTCGATAGAATTTGTTCACACAGATCGCGCGAAGCACTACTCTACTGCCGGTCCCTTGGTGCTCCTGTGGAGCGACCTCCTGCCGCACGCAATCAGAGCTCGTTGGATCGTTCGGTGTGCTCCGGCTATCCACATGTGAAAGAGTGAATAAGTAGCACGCTATACCTACCGCCTATTCTTATTACCTTAGGTACTTTCTTTAAAACCTAAGGCCTTAGGTTTTAAAAAACAACGGGTTTCACTCCGGGAGTGCCGGGAGAAGTGAAAAGGGACTAGACTTTTTCAAAAAAAAAAAAAGGAATTTGACAAAAAAAATAAAAAACATATGGACTAGATTTGAACCGAAGTCTTCTGGCTTCAATGCCACCCGTTTTCTAACCTGTGCTATCACAACTTTAGAAACGGTGGCGAAATTTGCCTTCATATTCTAATGACATTGTAATCATTTTTCGATCAGGTCACGTGTCCGTCTTACAAAATTTCGATCTGACGGTCACCGTGATCCTGACGCGAGTTTAACATTTTTTACCTATCACAAAAAGTGCACAAAGTCGCTAAAGAAGTTTTTACTTCAAAAACACTCATAAAGAACTTATTCGTATTACCAAAATATTAGTTTGGAAGTGTGTAAAGGCAGCTTTTATGAGGAAACGACTAAGAAACTGAGGTAGGTAGGTAGATAGGTAGGTAAACGCTTTATTGCACACACAAAGAATTACAAAACAAAAACATCCTGAAAGATAATACAGCACTTATGTGGGCAAAGGCGGTCTTATCGCTAAGAGCGATTTCTTCCAGACAACCTTTGAGGCATAGGAGAAACATAAAGAGAGCGAGAAGCAGTTCACCAGTAAAAGGCAAAAACAATTCAGAATTTATCTACAAGTAAACAAATAAATATACATAAACTACTTAAATAATTATGTTTATATGTTATATATATATGCCTATATATTTATATATAATATACATACTATATATATAAATATTAAATACTACATAAACTTAAAGTAGTTGCAAGCTAGGATTTCATCAGTAGATGTGAATGCAGATTAGACTTGAAAGTGGCGAGTGACTTTGAATGACAAACATCATACGGAAGGTTATTCCAGAGGCTGGCTGATTTAACCGTAAAGGACTCTTTGAAGTATCCAGAGCGGGTGAGGGTACTTTTCAGCAGGTTGTCAGTCTTCGACCTAAGTTCGCGACCATAATCTGTTCCAAGCAATTGAAAACGTTCCTTAAGGTAGGGAGGGGTACGAGTGTGTACCCCTCCGGGGTAAAGTGTCAGGACATGCTCCTCGCGATACTGCTATAGCTAATATAGCTGAGATACTGCTTTTAGCTAATATAGCTATGTACTGTGTCCAGCGTGCAACGTGCGCTGTCAGCACTTCTTGACACGCCGTTACATGCGCCAAAACTCCCAACAAACGGCGGATTTTTATCATACACTCGACTGTGAGCGCTCGCTACGCTTGCACGCTTCCACAAACATTTGTCCGTTTTACTTTTTTACTCGTACGTGAAAAACTAGTGCGTCAAAAGCTTTGCTTTTGTATAATATTCGCAATAGTTGCACTGTACTAAAATGTGCCTAGAATAGGAGAATAGTTTTAAACTCAATATCATTCATCATCAGTCTTGAATGTTCCCACTGTCGGGGCACTGGCCTTCCTTATGGATGGATAAGGAGAATGGGACATGTCCCACCACGACAGGCAAAGATTATTTCTACTTAATTGCATTTATTGTTGGAAATATTGAAAATAACGTATTAGAAAAAATAGACCCGTCTCACAACTAATTCCGCCTATAAGTACTCCTATGCGTTTGACGAAAACGCCAGAGCATTCGCGCGACAGTGAGAGGTCGTGGGTTCGAGTCCCATCGGAGCTAGCTGTGAAACGGGTCGATTTTTTTCTAATAATTAATTTTCAATATTTTTAGCTTTTTAAAAGTAAATAAACCTATGTTCCCTTTTATTCTCCGTACCGTTTTAAGCCTTATGACTATTATTCGAGAACCTTTGTCGATATTTTCGACATTTCCACCCGTAAGAGAAACGCCTGAACCTCTCTTTGAATGTGCTACAAAGAGAATGTAACCACTGTTCGTACCAACTTTCTTTTAACATTTCTAAATATGGTAAGTAGATGTCTAGACATGTTGTACGATGGCACTATTTCTTGGCAGCTAAATTAGGTTTATATATCGTGACTTTGTGAGTTTTGAGGTAAAGTGAACTTTGGCAAAATGAGATGAAATTTCGGAAAGTACACCAAGGTCGCGGGAAAATGCGAGGAGAGTATTGGTAAAATTCAGTGAAATTACAATTATATATTAATAATCACCATAATGGATACAGCTACACATAGGTATCAATTATAATATGAACGAAGCACCAAGTACAAACGAGCTACAAAATCACTGACAGTTTTGGCCCCAAAGTTCTTTTTTGTTTTTATGCGGCAGTAAAATGTAAAGTCCGTGTCAGATACCTCTGAGCGCAACTAGAGTGTTATTGGCGCTAGTTACAGAACTTTTTTTGTTCGAAGTTTATAATAAAATATTAGTACCTATTCAATTTGACCGCAAGCAGACTAACTGGGGCGCACGTTAGTTCTTAGCTTGAAGCTCTAGCTCTGTCTATATGCATCAATAATCCTCATTACTTTCGCAACGTAAATACTTTGAATTAGAATTAAATCGCACGAAGTATAAAACTCTCCTAAATCAGTGATAATATGGCCTTCAAGATTGTAGCGAAAGTATTTGCGGAACGACGCTAAAGGTCGGTTGTTTATGAGCAGCACTTAGTACAGCTCTAAGCTGAGCTCTGAGTCGGGGCGTACATCATTTTTACGCGGCCTAAGTGAATTTGTTATCTGATTCACTCCGGGACAAGTACTCGTAATAAATGTCGCTTATGACTCTTTTTTAGATAACCTCATCCTTGTGATTACAGCTTGGAGTCGTGATGTTGAAACGAATGTACCTAATTATAAATTGGTAAACTGTATTTAAAATGGTTATCAAATCAAAACTTTCTTAATACTTTGACATTACATAAAGCGGAGCTGAAGGACTCTTTATAATTTAAGATTTTGTATTGCTACTTTACAAAATAGTGAATGCTCCGTTTATTTTTCTAAAGCACCCAGACAGAAGACAAACTATATAACAAACACAGTCCTAAAACTTTCTTGAGTCCACACTAATTTTACAAATGATATTTTAGAAACTAGTTATATTATTATGTTACAAATGATATTTTTTAAACTACCTATATTCCTGTTGTAACTTCATGTATGCATGCGTGTCATGCGTGTGCATGGGATAAATAAGAGTCCTGTAGTAAGTGTAGGAAAAATAAGATAGTAAAAACCACGAGCCCTATAAGTAGCTTTCGGCGAGCTAGTTTGTACCTAGTGCTCGTGGTTTTTTACTATCATATTTTTCCTATGCTTACAGAATTGCATTGTGAATGCATAACATAAATTTAACATCTCAACTTAAAATCTCAGTCCAGTAGTAATTTCAGCTAGTCCGATTACGTCCGGTACATTGTAAACACTCTTTGTGATTCCTCATGTCAGCCGAACGACGCCCACTGCTGGGCATAGGCCTCCCCCAAGGATCTCCACAACGATATTTTGGGGGGGTTTGCCATAATCGCCACGCTTGGCAGGCGGGTTGGCGATCGCAGTATGGCCTGTTGTAACCTGGAGACGCTGCTGCCCATCTCCTGACGGCAGTTTTCCCTTTGTCGTCTCTTACGACACCTACGGGAAGAGAGGGGGTAGTGCTATTCTATTTATGTGCCGGCACTACACGGCACAAAAAAAACTTTGTGATTATACGTGAAAAACTTTGTGATTATACGTTTATATTTGGAGTCAGTGCTTCTTTGTGCCGGCCGTAATCGGACTAGCTGAAATTACTACGGCTCGGTACGAAATTACACATGCATGACACACATGTACACTGTACCATCCTACATGTAGTTACACTATAGTGTGGTAACATGATTCAGTATCGAAGGATTTTAATATTGATTCATAAATGAAATGAAATTAAAGAAATTTATTGACACACATCACAAGTTCACAATGCAGTACAATAGATATAAAAAAAACATAAGATACACCAATTTAAGTATGAACAATTAATATGAAATTAACAAAAATAAAACAATTATTTTGTGATGGGCCAATCAGAACCCTGCTTCAGCATATGTTTGTTTTTATTTTATTTTTTTATCCACAACGGGTAAAAGTTGTTGCTGGGTGAAAAGGTTACCCTAACACAACGCTGGTATTCTAACGTAAGTAAACTTAAATAATTTTATGTTCCATCACAGATAACTTACATATTATCAAAAGTGCAACTGCAATATCACGGGTACCAGGGGCTAGCCATAAATATCTATAATTACTTACATTTAAGCGGTGTTAAGGTTATTGAATTTTCGATTGAATTGATAAAAGCTGGCGCCTAGCCAAGCAAACTGTCGAAATCTTCTGAATTTATACGTTCCATTTGCCTATACGTCGGAGTTCGTACTTGCACGTTAAAAGTATTATGAAACTTCATACCCCTATCAAACTAATATGAATGGTCTCACAAATACTTGCAAATAAAAAGTTTTCCTTTAAAACATTGGAATGTACTCTGTTTTCTTAGTTTTTATCTGTAAGTATTTTATTTGTTAGGTGCACTGTACAGAATTTTATTTTTGTTCTGAATAATGCGTGAATTGAAAACAAACTACGATGTTTTCAGCATTGTTGTGTTGCGGCAGGTACCGTCTCAGCAAAAGAGCCACAAGCGAAACGCCTCCACTTGAAGCTACAAGGAACAAGTGACGACTACCAGCGGCGGCGTTCATATAAGTAGAATGTATGAAAACTACTTCTTCTTAGCGTGTCGATCAATTTGGCTTCTAATCTGTTCAGCCCAATACTGCGCCGCACGTACTGCGTTCTCAGTGGCGGTATTAAGGTAAAAGGTGCAAGATGAAAGGCACGCGGGGCAGGACTTTAGAAGAAGAAGAAGAATAGAAACTACAGGAAGAGGTCGGTGGCAGGGTTTTGTGGTTGTGGTTGGTGGCCTGTGTGCGGCCAGGCTTAGAAATAAGATAGCCAGTTTGCTCAGTAATAGGGTATTTTACTGTTGTTGAAATGTAGATATTTAATGATGACGTTAAGAAATATTGCAATTAAGAATACCAAATGTGAAAAAATAATTTGAATCTGTTTTACAATAAAAGAAATATAGTCTGTTTGATTTTGACTATAGCTGTCTCTTTCTAAAACGAAATCTTCTATGGCGTGACTATGACGCTACTAACCCACTGACGTCACTAAGATAGCGTCCTGTCCTTGTCTAATTATAAAGTTTGAAGTCCTATATCTTTGAAAATATTCAAGATAATTCAAAATGAAAACTTGTTTTGTGTAGCTAATATTTCGAAAAACATTTTAAAGAAATAAAAAAAATCAGTAAAATACCGTATTGAGGGTTCCGGGAGTATTGAGCTTCCACCTTCCGCCTTATCATCACTGAACATCAGGTGTGATGAAGGCTCAAGTGTGCTACCCCGTTGTGACACAGAATATATATTAGTACCGGGTTGTGATGACAACTTGAACTAATATATATAAAACCGTGCAAGGTAAAGTTTGTAGAGGCTTGTCAGTTTGAGCAATGAGTTTTTGTACTCTTGGCCCGCCCGGAGTATCAACCCTCCTAGGGCCATGGGCTGGTAATATGCCCCCCCCCCCTGGACCGAGGGAGATTGCTAATACTAATCGAATCACGATAACTTTTAATGTTCAGAGGCAACCAATTGGTATTGAAATAAAATTTTACACGGACTGTACTGAAATTATACGAATTAAAGTTTTTACCATATGACATACAAAATAAACAATCGAGCTCGGTATTTCCAGGTATGTACGAGTATTATGTTATTTCAGGCATAAGAGAGGGCAGCGTATGTCACCGACAGCCAGAATCTAATTTTAAGGTTGTCCGAAGGCCCACTAGCCTGAGGGAAGCTTTGGTTTCTTTCTAAAATAGCCAATAGTAAATGTGGGCTCTGAGCCAACATAAATTTATGTTATTAAAGAACTTAACGTAAGGAATTATTTTTAAAATTTTATGAATATTGCAGCGTTAAACTAAAATATTTAAAGAACTTGAGGCTTATTGTTGTTTGTGAATTTGTATGAACATTGCCCCATTTGATTATGTTTGGTCTTCAATGTAGGAATCACTATATCAAGTTTCATCATTATTGGTGAAATAATTCTCATTAGTTTAACACAAGAAATAAGTTTTTAGTAAAAATTTCAATTTCATGACTAGTTCTTTTGCTGACTGTACTTAAATATTGTGTTGTCATCTAAACCAAACCTGTATACAAAATTTCAGCTCCATCGAACACTGGGAAGTGGCTCAATTGCTTGCAAGATTTGTCCCCCACTAACTAACTAACTAACATGGCAAGTTAATAAAAATCTTAACATGTTTCTACTCTTCGAATTGTTTTCAAATTAAAATCTTTATGCTCTGAAATACTATAAAATGTCCAATACCTACACCTCTGGATGTCTGTGTCTCTGAAAGCGGCGAGTAAATATAACGCCGCTGCACCACAGCCCACGGTATTGGATTTTAAACTCGAGCGGAAATTGATTTCAAGAGTTCCCTCCAAAATGTAACGCGGCCTGTCAATAAGGTCCGCCATTCGATGATTTATATCTCTCTGACCTTTTCAGTTAGATTTGATTCCAATTCAATTTCATCGCAAAACGTCATACGCTAAATTGAA
The DNA here is from genome assembly GCA_949710035.1 of Crambus lathoniellus. Lineage (NCBI taxonomy): Eukaryota > Metazoa > Arthropoda > Insecta > Lepidoptera > Crambidae > Crambus > Crambus lathoniellus. The sequence continues at coordinate 3,980,078 of OX453305.1, forward strand.
TGAGCTTTTAAACAAAGGATTACTGTGTATTATTTATACAAACAGAAAATGCTTGATAAACTCGTGGAAATTATAATGTTTAAACAATCTTTATTGAAAGAAATATGCAACAAAAAATGTAACATTATACTAGTTTTACGAAGCGTTTTTTAAGTTGTAGTTTCAGATACACAAGACATAATAAACACATAACACTCCTCGCAGTCGTGTAAAAATACAACTTTAACATTCGACTAATGTTCTCTGTAAAACTTAAAGACAATGATCTTTTAAGTTCCCAACTAAACACACGGCATTTTTTTTATCATCCCGGATAATTTCTGGGATTATTCTACTCATGAAAACAAACAACTTTTATTAAGGTACCAAAACTGAAAGCATCAAAATGTATGAAACATCTGATTTTTTTTTCGCGATTTCAGTTTTTGACCCATAATAAAAGTTGTTTGTTTTTATGAGTAGAATAATCTCTAAAATTATCCGGAATGATAAAAAAAATACTCTGTATAATTCAACTTGCTAGAAATTGTTTATTTACTTTAACACAGTAAATACACAATAAACAAACCAAGCAAATAAATAATGTTCAAACAAAAACAACATTCAACTTCGTCCTCAATATCGTGCCTTAGTCAAAACAGTTGGTTTAATGATCATTTCTATAATTAACTGCATAGCCAAATTGCCCCGCCAAGCGAATAATCCCAATTTCCCCCTTCATTACTTTGGCAGTTATCCACTTTGACTCGAAATCAAGAAAACACGATAGGAACAAAAGACTGAGCTTTAAAGGAATTTATTCGTATCGTGCTAGCAAATCTCAAGTAAATATTATCAATTAACGGAAGAGATTTTTGGAAATTTTTTAATTAGTTATTTTAATTTTTACTTTTTTGCATTCATTATTGATGAAAAATTTAAAATGAAGTATTTAGAAAAAATTTACCCGTCTCACAACCATTTGTCAGTGTTTATATTATTATTTTTATGAAGAAGAGAGAAAACCTAAACAAACAATATCTTAGTTAACTGTTTGTCAACGTTATAATGATAAATAAATAATTTTCTCACAATCACACCAATCATCTAGCTCATAAAGTTTTCATTAAGAAACTGTGTTATGGAAATTAGTTAACGGATAAATATATTCTTATATTCTTTTTTTTAAATACATACTTAATATACATAGATAACACACAGACCTTTAAAGCTAGTTAATAGACGCGACAATACATTTTTAATCAAGTCTAAAATTCCTATTTCAACTTTACCACTTTGCCCAACTAGTACTACTATTAAAGTACGATATTCCCTATTCCCAATAGTACGTTAAACATGTACTCGAATCTTTCAAATGCCACAAGCGTCAGTTCCGTATCAAAGCGAAAACACGACAGGAAGAATATAGCAAAAGGAATGAAAAAAGCAATATGTCGCCGGGCCCATGTTTGCTAAACGGCGTTAAAAACCAGACCTTGGGCTGCAGAATCGCTATAGCTTGCTTTGTAGCTGAGCGGGAAGCGTGACGGCTGGCGGAGCGTACATCGGCGTGAGAGGAACCCGTGGCGCAGTTGAGGTTAAGCATCGCAATGGTCGGTCACGGGATGGGATGGGTGAACAAAAACTTTTCATCTCGAGCCCCTCCGTGCTTCGGAAGGCTCGTTAAGCCATTAGTCCCGGCTACGTTAACAGTCGTTAATCCACCAATCCGCACTTTAGTCCAGTCAATATAAATGTTTTTGTATGGAGTAAGTTGCAATTACAGCACTTTGGGTGATAATTTAGAATAACTTAAATGAATAAGTACTTGAAAAACCGGAAATCAGAATAATCCCTGATATTAACTACGTACTTGTTGGTTAATTAAACAATAAAGTAAGAAAAAACAATTTAGGTGTGAACAAAAAATGGAAAACTGGTGATTTTGTTCATGTTAGAGTCTTTTAGAATGCTTTCATTGAGGAATAAAAAATCTCTTGTCAAGGTCGATTTATTTGGAATATTCTATATCAAATTGTTTCTAACTTTATAAAAATAATGGCACTCCGAGTGATATTTAATCGTGATAGAAAAAACGTCGTCATGTGCAGAATATTGTTCTTACGTCAGGGATTACTTCTTTTTCGATGATAAAAATGTCTTATCATAGTCTAAATGGTATCCATAGATTGAATTATAATATTCACCTAAAGTGCCTTTTTGTCTAATAATTATAAACGGCCAAAACACAACTTTAGGTATTTCTCACAAAAGCGCACCAGTATACCTACAAAATCACGATGAGTGCTCAAAATTCTTCTTATCCATCCATAAGGAAAGCCAGTGCCCCAGCAGCGATGATGATGATGACATCGGGTTGGGTAGCGGAACGGATATAGTAGCGCGCGATAAGTGATATAAGTGATGCGTACAGCTGAGCGTCTGTGAATACCGCGACCCAGAGCTATACATATAATATTTTGTACCCATGAAAGAGGCGGTAGGAAACTGATTATTGTGGTATTTGCTTTCGAGCGTGAGCTTTGCGCTACTCTACGCCTACACTTGACTCGAGGTATGTATTATAGGTATTATATCAGACTCAATGATTTTGAATGCTACACCAATAGGAAGAGAGACAAATGGTTTTGAGTTGCTTTTAAAAACTTTTTGCTTTGATTTTGTACTTTGAACAATTGCGTTAAGCCTGCCCTACATAGGTACTCCGCCATCCGCTATTCCCAAATCGTGGCCTTACACAAAGCAGTTCAAATCAATTCCGAGTTTAACATAACGCTGGAGCGCTTTTTGCCGCGTGACATGTGGACTTAATAATATGTAGAAGGCGATTGCGAGTGATGTATAGTTTAACGGAGACTTTGGCTACAATGAAAGCTCTGTGCCTTTTAGACGGTATCTTACTAAATATTGGAAAGCGACTGTTAAAAAATATTTTTAACCGTCTCTATGGTCTAGTGGTTCACACCACCGATTATAGAGCCAGAGGTCCGGTTCGAATCAAAGTGGGGGTACATTATTGTATTCGGTTTCGTTGGAACTTTGAATATGGTAGGGCACCTTGTTCAAAGTCCGCCTGGCTAGCTAGCTACTGTCTTATCTGAGTTTGACGCCATAACAATAATGTTTTCAGCATTATTTTGTTCCGGCAGTAAGAGATAAAATAGCCAGTTCCTCAGTGATAAGGATCAGATCAGATCAGAAGATTCCGGGAGTAATGCGCTTCCACCTTCAGCCTTATCACCACTCAACATGGTGTGATTAAGGCTAAGTGTTTCACCTTTGTGGATAAAAAAACCGTACCGTGAACGTATTACCTGTTGGGAGAAAATGACTTCAAGTGCATTTTCCTTACAAACGTAAATAATCGAAAATGAAGTACTTATTATAAAAAATCGAAACATCGCACAACTAGCTCCGATGGAATTGTAAACAGTTGTGAGATGAGACGGTTCGATTTTTCTAATACTTCATTATCTATAATAAAAATTGCACTGTGAATACAAAACAAGAAAAAAAAACTTTAAATAAGTAACTCGTTTCGGACAAATTTCGTATGAAGCAAATATTATAATAGGCGTGCAAAATGCAGACGAATTTACCGCACTATCTCCTAAAAAAACTGTATCATACAAATCACACGTTCGTTCACTTACCACATAAAGTTTAATTTATTATGTTCATCGTTCTTATGTTTCCAACACAAGACAAAATTAAATTGACTTTTAAATTACAGTCATAACAACACTTTATGTCACTTGTTACTTAAAATTACCTACTTTATAAGCTTGCGAAATAAGGTACAAGTAAAAGTCCATTTTAAAAGTAAACAGTATCCGCGAACAGCAGTTAAAAGTACTTTTCTTTTATTGTTTCCGGCGTAGAGTGCCCTTTAGACTGTAGGAAATTGACAATGAAGGTAAAGTTTATCTTTGACCGTCAGCCGTCGGGCTCAAACGTGACCCAGCTTCTTGATTCCATTACTGGCTCATCCAACAACAGAAATTAAAAGTTGAGTTTTGGAAAGGACCGTTTATTCGCTCAGAAAATCAATGACTTGGCTACATTCTGCAATACAACGGTGTTTGATTATTAGGTCATTATACCATGTACGGGTTAGTGTTCGTGTGTTTGACTCTCGCTCGAGATAAATATTTGTGTGTATGAATATCAGTGATGTTACAGTTTATCTTTCACCTTCAACCATCGGGCTCAAACGTGACTCTGCTCCTTGATTTCATTACTGGGTCATCTAACACTCATCCAACAACGGAAATTTGAAATAAAAGTTTTGGAAATGACCTTTTATTCGTTCAGAAAATTTATGATTACACTGTGAATTGACTTGGCTACGTGCTATAATACAAGTGTGTTTGACTATTAAGTCGTAATACCATGTACGGGGAAAGGATAGGCCTTTATTGCCTTCTACTCGGAGTTAGTGTTTTTACTCCCGCACCAGATAAATATTTGTGTCTATTATGAATATCAGTGATCATACAGTTAATCTTCCACTGGCAGCCGTCGGGCTCAAACGTGACCCAGCTCCTTGATTCCATTACTGGCTCATCCAACAACAGAAATTTAAAAGTTAAGTGCTTGAAAGAACCGTTTATTCGCTCAGAAAATCAATGATTCCTCTGTGAATTAGTAGGCTACGTGCTCACGTAATGCAGATAAGATTACTCTGTATGGCGCTGGAATAAGATAACTTGCTTTCTTTTGTTATTCCAGTTCACCTTATTTAAACAAATAACTCATCAAAATAATACAAATACAACCCAGACAAAGCTATTTTCGTATATAAATAGTTATATTACATATTAGTATGAATGGAGGTTTTCCCAATCACCGATACAAATTCGTATCAGCCAGTATATAAAATGTCCCAGCCTATTTGCTTTGTGTAACAGAATTTGGTAAGCTATATATGAGGTCGTTCCGAAGGTCATCAGATGCGTGTCGTGAATATGGATTCTGAGATAAGAGCTGTCGTACCAGATTTCAGAACGCTAAATGAGTACGAGCGATATTTACAGGAGATTTTGTATAAGAATAACGTGTATTCTATTTTCTTTGTTAACCTATATTTGGGTGAGTCTCTTGATAGAAAATATAGCTTTTCATTGCTATTTTAATCATATTCAGTTACAGACAATAATGTTGATTGATAATCACTATTTAAGTAGAAAAGTCAACATGCTATATCGAGTCGAGATACAATAATTACATAATGACATTTCAACTTGGGTTATATTTATTCACTTGCTAACAATAAGGTTGTGAGCTGAAATCGTTTCCATTTTCGCCAATAAAAGTATCAAAGGATATTTTTCTGTTTTGTTTGGAGCCTCGGCTAGGACTTTATACACTATACCATAGGCAAGCAAAAAATAAATATAATAACTGAAAACTAATTATATCGCAATAAGCTAACGCGTTTGATGGTACAAAAGCATTATCTAGTCTTAAATTATGATGCATCCCCGATTCAATATGGCGGTACACTCACATTAAAAAAAGGTTTACATTGACGAATTATCATCAGTCGTCAATGTCATCGTTTTTTCGTACAGAAACATTAATGTTTCCGAACGTGATTTAAATATGGTTGCCAGTGTGACCATGGATGGCAAAGAATTTTTATTTTAAAGTTTATTTTTGTACCATTTATCCAGAAAGACAATGAGAATTTTAATATTTTGTATGACTTTACTTTATATTTTACTAATAGTACGAATAGTGTACAAAGTCCTAGCCCAAAATGAAAAATGTCCTTTATTTATTTCACCATCACAATTTCTGCACAAAAAAACGTGTCTCGTGAAGTATCAAAATACGTAGTGCCTACCTACATTGCGTGGCAAAGTGTCTCCTTGAATGTCAATTGCGGTCACGGGAAAATGTCCCCATTTGCATAATTATTCGGTAGATTTTGCATACTTTTATAGCTGTTTTTATGCCACCGTTAATGGCAAGTTATATCGATGACATGTTACATATTTGCAGCATTAAGGGAAGTGCAAAATTGGGACTTTTTTGGTGGTTTTCATGTTCGATAACTTTTCAAACTACTCAAATAGGTCTGAAACAAACACCGGCTTTTTTTTTAATTTTGTAGACACTTATTCTGTTAACTAGCAAATCCTCGCGGTTTTACCCGGATAAAATATAGCCTATGTTACTCGGGAAGAATGTAGCTTTCTAATGGTGAAAGAATTTTCGAAATCAATCCAGTAGTTTCGGAGCCTATTCGATGCAAACAAACAAACAATCAAATCTTTCCTCATTATAATATCAGTATAGATTTGTCACGTCACGTTACATTCAATTAAGCATTATAGGGTTGTTAGTGCAGACTCGCTAATTCTAGTACAGATAACCTACTACTTTTTATAAGCAGTTTTATCTTACCAAGAATTAACCTCCCTCAAACATGGATAATTCAGTTCAACTTAATTCATCATTATAACGACTAGTACGTTAAAATGATAAATTAAGTTTTGTGTGTTTCCTTACATAAATACCACAGAACACAGAAAGATTTTTCTGATAAATACACTCCACACAGAGCGGCCTAATAATGACAAATATCTTACACTCAGGATTATCCAAAGTAACAACTTTTTATGTAAATCATTATGCTACAAAGATACAATAAGCTTTTTCAACTGAGCATTGATTCATTCACGTCAAAAGCAGTTTGTGAAATGAAATCTCCGCGCGAAGTAAAATTTATGAAATATCTGCAGCGCTGCCTTCATTCTTTCTTTTTATAATCTCGTTCGCTTAAATGCATCACAACGCTAAAATAGCTTTTGATTCTTTAAATCGCTAGTATTGAAATGTGTAATATCTTTATGAAGTCAACTGCTTGCGCGACTAGTGCAAGTTTAAGCTAGAGACAAAAGCACGATCTGCATTGCAATTTAGGTACTAAGGAACGTAATAAAGTTTGTTATATCAAACTACTATAGATTATTTGATTGAATCAGGCGTCACTTCGCGGAAGTCCCTAACCATTGTGAAAAACGAAATATATGTAACTTACTTCCGCAAAAAACACAACATGCAAGATGCATTTCATTTTTCACAATACTATTAGATTTGAAATTTCAAATCTGAATGTGGATATACACAATGTAGGTATAGCATACAGCCCCCTTACTCTTGACGGAATCGTGCTTACATTATGATCGAATCAACTTCAAAAATCTTTTTGGTACTTTGAAAACGGTTGCTATGGTTTGGTTGCTATGGTTGACATTATTTCGATTATTATTCTTATTATTATTATTCCGTCGAGATTAATCTCCCTGGTTACAGTTATGGTTACTGATACGAAATGATTTTGGATTATCCGATAAATGTACTCGTAAGTATGTAGATTGCCAGCCTCCTTCAGTTTTCAGCCACATGACATCGTTTGTCAATAAAGTAGGAACGGTGGTATCATTTTACCCTTGGTGTGGTATTTTTGAGAACTGTTTTGAATTATCTACAACTTAGATGCAAAATATCTGGAGTTAAACTATACAAGGGTTTAGTTCGCATTTGAAAACAGAGCCGAGAGAGCGACCGAAATTGACAGTCACGTAGACTAAAACCCCATTATTCCAAAGGAAGGACTAAAATATTCCTGGCTTAAAACTGGTACTAAACTGGTGCTGTCACTTTCATTTTCCAAATAGAAGACAGAATTAGCTTCAGTTTTAAAGGGCCTAGCCAGGTCTAACTTTAGTCCACGTTTTGGAATACTTATATACTTACCGATTTAGAAAATTCTTTCACCATTGGAAAACTGCATTCTTCCCGAGTGGCTTAGGCTATATTTTATCCCGATATTCCCACGGAAACGGGTACCACGCGGGTGAAACCGCGGGATCCGCTAGTTTATGAATAAAATCGTGAATCCGGGTACATTGCTTATAGGAGAAATGTGAAGTGGCGACAATTTATAGCCTTATCCCTGTCTTGTCATCCCTTGCGACAGTGGGGTACATATGGCTCTCTTTCATATGCAAATAAAGTAGGGTGGCACAGTCAGCTGCACACAATTCAATTAGAACGCTTTTTACACACAGTATGTAACGTTTTACGATAGATTAACCAAATTAGTTATAAGTTTAAAGCTTTGTCTATCTGTAATACAACTAATACCTCCGGAAAACTTACTCTACTTATTTTTGTCCAAACTTAGCAGAACGTACGGTGTATGTATTACGTTTAATTCTACTATTATACATCAAAATACTGCTGGGCCAGCAATTACATTCATCAAAATTTCATGTGACGATGTCGGTCATCTTATAACTGTACCCCTAGCATGAAACACTATCGTTATGGTAATCGGAATACTTTTTCAAAAGCTGTCAAAGTGCTGCTGTCAACTCTAAGCTTATTGAATTTCAGTTCCTTAAACGACTGTGCCCTTTTGAGCGAAGTACCTAAAATGCACGATGCCACTGCTACGTAACACCTAAAACGCGAGATACCTGAAACTCGAAGTACCTAAAATGCACGATGCCTAAAAACTGAATTTGCCTGCATTGTACTTTGACAACAATGTTTGATGCCTAAGAATCGAAATGCCTAAAATGAAGATTGCCAGCAGAAGGTACCTTCAGGTACCTCGTACGGTCGGCCAAATAATTGGTTTACCACTTTTGACAACACTTCCCATGTAGCCAAAATATCGCTAAGGTTGAGCAGTATGAAGCAATGAAAGAGATGCATGATCTTGACGTTTCATCACACGTCAAGCATTATGCTAGACATCATTGATCTGGTTCTAGTCTTTACGAATAAAGCTTTTTTGCTTTTATCCTATAAACAATGATCATGGATCTAACAACACTATGGAAAAGTGTAAAAGCTATAATGTTTAATGTCACAATTCAAACGAGGCAAAGTGTTGACAATGCCACTCTAACGAATGACAAAGAAAACATTGGCAAACGAGAATCAACCTTGTTGTTTTATAATGTGCTAGGGGAAATTGAACCTTAAGGTAGTAAACCAATTTTTTGGCAGATTGTACCTTGGTCAATATTGATTAAAAAAATATTAAACTGAAAAGTTTATTGAAATTTAAAATAAATAAATCAAAAAACAGTATCTTATAAAGGAATATGTGTCATATTTTAGCAAATAGAGTGGCATCATGCTTTGTAGGCATTTAACTAGTACCGGCATTTTACTTTGTAGACAATAAACAAGATAGGCATTTTGCTTCCTAGACATTAAAACCTTATAGACATTTAACCTTTTAGGCATCCTGTGTTTTAGACATTGACTTTAGGCATTTTGCTTCATAGGCATCGTGCATTTTAGGTACTTCGCTCAAAAGGGGAACACGATTACTGTTGCCAACTGGCTATTAAGCTTAAGATCTTTTTGTATTTACTTTATGGTTTTCTTGTATTTTTATATGTCTTTTGACGTTTGTTTTGCTATTAAATTAGTTGTCATTGTCTACTTGTGCTAAATGGTGTTTTCTTCCCTAATTATCCTGAAAAGTCCTAGTTTTCCCTCATTCCTACAGCTCTCCGTAACAATTACAGTAGAATAATTTATTTAATTTATTAATAATTATGAATTATTAGAAAATGTCCCTCCGATGGAGAAGAATAAGACGGGTCGACTTTTTATAATAAGCTTCATTTTAATTTTTTCAATATTACAAATTGACTTTTTAGATGCAAAAAAATTGAAAACAATTACAGTTACAATAACGACAGTTTTTCGTGCTAGGGTAACTGAGCTCTTACGAGATTCACGGGATGGGAAGGAGTAGTGCTATTTCAAAACCTGGCGGTAGGGCTAAATAATACTACAACCCATTATCACAATATTAAAGAAAGGTTGGATTAAAGACGGAGCTACACACTGCTTATAGCGCTCTTTCACAATCTTACTTCAATATTGCTCTTACAGCTCACAGTAAGGCCCACCACTTGCATCACTGTTACTATATCTAACTCTCTCAAATAATGAAGATTCACGGCTTCTAACGCAGTCTGAAGTTCAAGCTGTGTTTTACAACGTTTAACAGGAGCAGACACACCCTTGTTTACAATCACTGTCACCACAAACACATCTTACCAGACGCAGAGTTGCAACGCTCCGTTCTCGTTAACTGCCGCACTAATTAAGTCAGAGTGAGCCTATAAATATACCGGAGTACTCTGAGTACGTAGGTACGACTCGAATGGGTGATAGAAACATTGATTCTATTAAATCAACAACATAATGCTGAGATATAGTCCTGGCTAATCGTATCAGTTTTATTGTTTAAAATTATGTAATTGGTTTATTAATTTATCTTCTGTAATAAGTCTTCCATTTTCTTTTGTTTGTAATTATAGAAAAATGTGATAGTAAAAAACCACGAGCCCTATAAGTAGCTTTCAGGCGGGATTCGAACTCGCGCCTCCGGGAATCCGGCCCGATGCTCTGACCAACTAAGCTACCGAAAGGCATACACGAATCGTCGAATTTTGCTATCACTTGTTACGCTGTAGGCCAGCGTTGCTTCATCAATGTAAGGAAATCCTCGCATCCGAAAGAAACATTTTTAACCGACTTCTAAATCAAAAAGGAGGAGGTTCTCTATTCGTCTGTATGTATGTTTTTTTTTTTTTTTTTTTATGTATGTCCACCGATTACTCGAAGACGGCTGAACCGATTGAAATGGTTTAAACGTTATTACATCAGGTTGGTTTCCAAGTTGGTCCCATTTTTTGAAATTTCGAAATCGGTTCAGTAGTTTTCAGGAAATCTTGAAAATACTGTCGTTTTCATTACCACTTTATGTGAATTTACTACGTATCTTTAGGCATAACTCCTTTGTTTATAAACCGATTTAGATGATTCTTGTTTTGGTAAAAAGGGGATACCTCAAGGTATTTTAACCGACTTCGAAAAAGGAGGTTTTCAGTTTGATCACATACCTATTTACCAGAAAACACGTAAATTGCCTGCACGATGCACTAAAAAGAGTGAAATAAAAATTATTTTTATAAAAAAATAAAACCGCCTTCTAAAAAACCACATAAAAAAAGTAAGAAATAATTCCTCATCAAATAAATAACGTAAGTACTTTGAAGTCGGGCGGGTTTTAACAAGAACAACAAAAAATTGTACATGTTTCACGCCCGACTTCAAAGTACTTACGTTATTTATTTGGTGAGGAATTATTTCTTACTTTTTTTATGTGGTTTTTTAGAAGGCGGTTTTATTTTTTTATAAAAATAATTTTTTTACAAATGTTTAACAATCGATTAAGATGAAACAGCCATATTGAGCCATATCTCAATATAAAATCTTGTTTGTAATTTTTATTCTTTAGTTGTATGTTCTTGTATTAGGTATGGTTTTTCATTTCTGAGTTGCAACACTCCGTCCTCGTTAACTGCCGCACTAATTAAGTCTAGTGAGCCTATAAATATACCGGAGTACTCTGAGTACGTACGACCCGAATAGGTGGCAGAAACTTTGATTCTATTAAATCAACAACATAATGCTAAGAATATGGTCATATACATATAATTGGTTTATTAATTTTTCTTCTGTAATTACTTAAGTCCTTCTTTATTTTTTGTAATTTTTATTTTTAAGTTGTATGTTATTGTACTATGGTTTTTCGTTTCTGAGTTGCAACACTCCGTCCTCGTTAACTGCCGCACTAATTAAGTCTGAGTGAGCCTATAAATATACCGGAGTACTCTGAGTACGCCCGGGATCCCCACGTCCCGAATGGGTGACATGAAACACGTTTCAGATAATGCATACGATTTGATTCTATTAAACGTACGAAGGCCTCAAGCGCCTCCATCGAGCCCTATTAACATAGATATTGCTCAGCGATTGTGCCTTGTGCCCCTTTTTGAATATCTTCGCTAAATTCTTGGAGCTAATTTTTTTCGAGGAAATTTGATGGGTAATATATCTGTATTGTTTCATCCAAAATTATCACTAAATTATAACATTAAATCTGTACGCATAGCATTAAGCGAGGTGACTTTGAGCACACTTAAGTGCGTTGACTTTTAACTAATTAATATTCTTAGAATTAAATGGTAGGTATTCCATTTAATTCTAAGAATATTTAGTCATTAAAAGTTTAATTTTGTAGTAGGTACTAAATTCTTTATCTATGGATTAATAAATCAGCTTCACAAGCACGGCTACGATTATGTTCTAGTCAGATTATCCTGCTAATTATCCTGGCAGCTTATTACGAGACTAGTCTGGTTGCTCCTAGGAGCAGAGTTCACGCTCGCCTGACCGAGACCTACGGGCTCCTTCGTTTAACGGTTGCATGCAAACTCTCGCCGTAATTACACGCTTTATCCATGACTAGCGGCCGCCCGCGGTTTCACCCGCGTGGTTCCCGTTCCCGTGGGAATATCGGGATAAAAAGTACATATAAACCTTCCTCTTGAATCACTCTATCTATTAAAAAAAACGCATCAAAATCCGTTGCGTAGTTTCAAAGATTTAAGCATACAAAGGGACATAGGGACAGAGAAAGCGACTTTGTTTTATACTATGTAGTGATATACTGCTAAACTAATGCCTGAATACTCGTACGCTACTTGTCTTTGGGAGCGTCTCACACATCGCCCTGTCACTTTAAATGTCAAACGTATGAAAGAGATGCCATGATGTTTGAGACGCTCCCAAAGATGATTTGCGTTCGAGAATTCGGGCGTAAGTCCTTCTGCCTGTTACCATTTTGCTACAGGTAAGGTGAAAATATAAATAGCAACACAAATGAATTGATTTAATTTCGCTGTTAGTACTTTCTTCTAGATATTAAAATCAAACAAGTTCAGTTGAGATTTTAAATTTTTTTGATGCATTCACAATGCAATTTTGTAAGTACCTTCGTATAGTTGGTCAGAGCATCGGGCCGGATTCCCGGAGGCGCGGTTACGCTCGAAATGATCTATCAAGTCTCAGTCCAAACCTCGTCCATATACACGCTGGAACACAGGCGTTTCAATGACTTGGGTCCGGTTGCTCGTACATTACAGTAAAGTAAAAGATAAAATTTAACTGTTGGCAATTTTGACATCGGTAAAAGAAAAATACGTTGGTTATCTTAGGATTAAAAGTGTTGTCTGTACTATTTCATTAACCTTCCCTTAATTACTAATGTCAAAATTTAAACCACCCCTACCCTGTCGGTTATTTTGACCGCAGTTAAATCTGTAATTTGACTGCTCGTTAAAGTAACCATTGTGAAAAACGAAATATATGTAGCTTACTTCCGCAAAAAACACAATATGCAAGATGCACCGCCCGCCCGCCCGCAAAAAATTGCACATGCACACCACGAAAACACCAGTGCACAATACCTGCATCTAGCAAGACAGCAATACACCTTGCACCGTCACCGATTAGACTACTCTACACGTGTTGGTGTTGGGCAACCACACAAGGTGTTGGTTTTTCGCACGAACTAGCACGAACACACAAGGTGTTGGTTTTTCGCACGAACTAGCACGAACTATCTCCTGAGGATGCCCCGGGTTGGGGCGAAACACGTGTAGAGTAGTCTAATCGGTGACGGTGCAAGGTGTATTGCTGTCTTGCTAGATGCAGGTATTGTGCACTGGTGTTTTCGTGGTGTGCATGTGCAATTTTTTGCGGGCGGGCGGGCGGTGCATCTTGCATATTGTGTTTTTTGCGGAAGTAAGCTACATATATTTCGTTTTTCACAATGGTTAGGGACTTCCGCCAAGTGACGCCTGATTCAATCAAATTCGTTAAAGTAACCGCTGCTTCAACAACGTTTTTTAAATTTGACCGACGGTTAATTTTACTTTAACCATAATTTAACCCTAAAGTTAACGTAACCAAGCTTCGAGCAACCGGACCTAAGTCCCTGTCCAGAACTATGCGCGAGTTAGACGCGTTTTAACATACATTGCCCGCTAAGTATTGGCGTTCCGCGTCATATCTGCCACATTGACAGTGATGTAATGAAAATCGCTGTTAAAATCGCGGCGAATTTGCCCTTTTTGGACGAGGTCTAACAAGAAAACGTTGCCGTAGTTGAATATTAGCATTGCAAGACCCTTTCAATATTTAACATGAAATCTTATAACGACGACCAATTTGGCGGAGGGGTAGGATACCTGCCTTCTGCGCTAGAGGTCTCGGGTTCGATTCCCGAACAAGACAAATATTATTTGTGTGCATGAACATGTCTATTTGTCTTGGTCTGGGTGTTTTCTATGTATATTAAGTAAGTACCTATTTACAAAAAACTTTATACTTAAGTATAAATTTATCTGTTATCTACTTTCCATTACACAGTTTCTTTATGACAACTAATTACGAGCTATGTAATTGGTGTAATTGTAAGAAATTCATTTATTATTTATTTATTTATAAAATATTTATCTCTAGAAACGATACATAACTAAATTACTCGCGGACGAAGTTGCAGGCGCCCGTTAGTGCACTTCACTGACGTACAAAATGAGTGTGCGTTCCCAAGCACGCTGTCGTTGGCAGCCCCTGCCCGCAGACTGGCTCGTCGATTACGCTCGAAATGATCTATCAAGTCTCGGCCGAACACACGCCGGAACACAGGCGGTACAATTCCAATGAAGCTTTAAGGCGATAGGCTAGACGAAAGTAGCGTCGCTGTGATTTTTATTTAATATTGAAATTCTAATACACAATTTTAACAAAACTTACATGGAGTTTTTAGAGCCCATACCCGCCTAGTATTTTTAGACGGTATCATTACATTCCCTCGTAGTAACTGCTAGAAGTAAATAGCAAAACTGCTAAAAGTGGCCGTTTTTGACACATTTGCTATCTACTTCTACGAATGATTATGAGGGAATGTAGCGATACCTTCTGAATATACTATACTAGCTTTCCGCCCGCGGCTTCGCCCGCGTGTACTACACGCCCGCGTGTACTACACATTATCCTGATGGAATGTAATATTTTCCGGGATAAACTATGTCATTGTCCAGCTCCCAATCTACTCCCGTACCAAAAATCACATTGATCCGTTACTCAGTTTTGGACGTGAAAGACGGACAAACAAATAATGCCTACTTCTTGATTTTCCCGTGGGAATATGATACTATCCTGTGGTAAAAAGTGTAAGTAGCTTATTATAATCCTTGCCAGGGTCTCAAATTATTTACTTAAATACCAATTTGTGCCCCCAAATTAGCCTGCGCTTAAAGTGATTTTTCCATACAATGAGATTTCCCGCGGTAAAAAGTAAAATATATCCTTTCCAGGGCCTTAAACTGTCTCTATTCTAAATATCATCCTTCCCATGAACTCAAACTATCGCCTTAAATACCAATTCCATTCTACAGCTTTGCCCGAGCTAAACCTTATTTTACCATGGGAATGAGCCTTATTCCCGCGGTTACAATTTGCCTATGTCCTTCCTAGCATCAGGACATGGGTGTCCCAGTGCTCCTATCAGTAGGAGTAATTAGTACGAGCACCCGGAAGCACTGTTTCAAACTATCTCCATTCCAAATTTCATCAAAATTGGTTCAGCCGTTTTGACGTGAGCATATACAATTTCGCATTTATAATAATAGTGGGGATAGTAGAAATAGGAATATGAATGGCCGGCCGCGACTACGTCCGCGAGTGCATCGCAAAATTTTGTGTCAAAAAGTAGGTAAATAGATAGGCATTCTCTAAAGTCTCATCAGTACCATAATCAATCTATTTTAATGTCCCCGCTGCTGGGGCACAGGCCTTCATATAGATGGATAAGGAGAATGGGCCATGACCTTCCACACGGGCCCATTGAAGTTATGGTGTACTAACCAATGCAAATGCAGCCAGAAGCATTGGCTTATCGTGTCTTCCGAAGCACGATATATTTTTTAACAGCAATCCCACGATAGACCATTGCAAAAGTCACATAACCTCATCGATCGTAGGCCGAGCACGCTACCCGTGTTTTAGGCATAAGAGGGTAACGATACCTAGACAAACAGGAGCTACTATCGTATAAATAATATTCGGCCATTCTCCTACTCTTGAACTACCAAAATGCAAAAAATCAAGTCAATACATTGCTAAAAAATGTGTAATACTGATTTTCTTGAGTTTTATTCCAATGCATAAAGAATTTTTTGCTTTGCACGAAAATGAGCTGTCACCCATGACAGCTGGGTCCCAACCCATGCTTCATTATATAAAGTGAACAAAAAAAAACTGTATCCCACGGGAACTGTAATTTTCCCGAGTTAAAAAAACTGTATGAAATTTTCCCGGCCAGAGTTCAATTATCCCGACCGATTTAGCCGTTTAGTTGTGATTGAGCCATAAACATCCAAACTCCGTATCTTTAATACCTCCCCAGTACTCCCCACCCACCCTATATAAACATTACCCCCCCTTTCTACCCTATTAGGGGTTTTTTATTTTGCCTTCGCAGATCATTTTTAATCATAACCTAGTATCCTTCATACCAATTTCCATACTCCTAAGTCCAGAAATGAGGAAGTTTTCATATAAGCCTTAATCCCCCCTTTCTATCCTATTAAGGGTTTTTTTTTATAACTTCGCATACGCAGATCATTTTCAATCGTCACCAGTATCCAACATGCCTATTTTTATACTTCTAAGTTTAGAAATAAGGAAGTTCCATATAAGCTTAATCCGCCCGTTTTACCCCATTATCGGGGAGTTTTTTTTAACTTCGCTTACGCAGTTAATTTTCAATCGTGATCAGTATTCAACATACCAATTTTCATACATCTAGGTTCAGAAATGAAGAAGTTCCATATAAACTTTACCTCCCCATTTTACCCTATTAAGGGGGAGTTTTTTTACTTTGCTTACTCAGATCATTTGCTGTCGTAACCAATATCCAACGTACCAATTTTCATGCTTCTAAATCCATAAATGAGGAATTTCCATATAACCTTAACCCCCCCATTTTACCCCTTTAGGGGGGGAGTTTCCTAAAATCCGTTCTTAGCGGACGTCTCCTAGGCATAATCTACCTTCCTGCCAAATTACATCTTCGTTGGTCCAGTAGTTTTTGAGATTTCGTGATGAGTGAGTTATGTCCCCTCGATTTTATATATATAGATTAGGGGCCCTTTAAAATCCATGTAGTCTTATTAAATCTTTTTCTATTAGCAACTTATTAAATAAAAACCTCTGAGGGCCGCTTTCGGCTAGACTATCGCCTTAAGTAACAAGAAAACGTTACAGTACTAGCTGAATAGGTTTCAAGTTGTCGTTATGAGTTCCTTTGAATTTTCAAGATGGTTAACATTTAATTTGTCATAAATTGTTTATATTTTCTGTAAGGTTCTTAAAATTCATGAAACGTAATATCTTCTTTATTCACAATTTTATTTTTTGAATTTTACACTTAAGTATAGTGTAAAGGCTACTATAGTGTAGAGACTGATGATAGTGAAAAAACAACGGGTTGTATTCAAGCAGAAGAAGAAAAAGGCTCACTAGACTTTTTCACAAAAAAAAAGGAATTTGACAAAAAAAACACGGACTGGATTTGAACCGAGTCTTCTAGCTTCAAAGTTTGTTGTTTTGTTGTTTTCAGTCTAACCTGAGCTATCACAACTTTAGAAACGGTGGCGAAATTTGCCATCGTATTCTAATGACATTGTGACAGTTTTTCGATCGGGTCACGTGTCCGTCTTACGACCTGACGGTCACGTGATCCTGACGCGAGTTTAACATTTTTTACCCATCACAAAAAATGCACAACGCCGCTAAGAAGTTTTCACTTCAAAAATTAAAATCAATAGCTCTTTTTTAGGGTTCCGTAGTCAACAAGGAACCCTTATAGTTTCACCATGTCCGTCTGTCTGTCCACAGTCTAGCTCATAGACTCTTAGTACTAGAAAGCTGTAATTTGGCATGAATATACATATTTATCACGTCAACAAAGTAGTAAAGTAAAATTTTGAAAAATAATATTTTTTAGGTTACCTCCCCTACACGTGAAGTGGGTATGTAATTTTTTTTCTTGTCTACCCCATAGTGTGGGATGTCGTTGGATAGCCAAAGCCAAATGGTTGTTTTTGGTTACGTGAAAAAATTCACGATAGTTGTAGAGTCGCTAACCCTACATATGATGTAATGACGTTGATGTTAAGATGATGTTCTGTGATGACGTAATCACGTAGCTAAATGTTCGCAGGATTGTAAGGAAAAATGTATAACACGTGTGTCACCGATAATAGTTTTATTGCCACTAAATATAAATTACATGAATTTACAAATATGCTACGTTAGCGGGAGTTACATAGGTAATTACGCGTAATTGATACGTATTGTAGGTGCTCGCTCCTACAATAGTAGTACATATGACGAAGTTAAAAGGAAAACTATCACAGCTAAGTAGGCTTAACAAGTTTTTGAGATATAACACATTTTCGAAAACCGCAATTATAACTTTGTCATTCATACGAATACTATGAAAAACAAAGTTATTTTATTCTGGCAAAAAATTACAGTGGTATTTTTGTTAGGTCTACGTAATCGGTACGTTAAGTGGGTGCGGAACCCTTCATGAGCGAGTCCGACTCGCACTTGGCCGATTTTTATTTTACTATTTGTAATCAAAGGGAAGCTCCGGCATTATTTGCGTCCAAAATTCCTCAATGTCTCAAGACTAAGGTCTTTGACCAGTGTGTGTTGCCAGTTATGACTTATGGAAGCGAGACGTGGTCTTTTACTATGGGTCTCATAAGAAGGCTCAAGGTCACCCAGCGAGCAATGGAGAGAGCGATGCTTGGTATTTCCCTGCTCGATCGAATCAGAAATGATGAAATCTGCAGGAGAACTAAAACGACCGACATCGCTCGAAGGATTGCTCAGTTGAAGTGGCAGTGGGCGGGACACATAGCGCGGAGAACCGATGGCCGTTGGGGCGGAAAGGTTCTCGAATGGCGACCGCGAACCGGACGACGTTCCGTGGGCAGGCCCCCTACAAGGTGGACCGACGATCTGGTCAAGGTCGCGGGAAGCCGCTGGATGCGGGCAGCGCAGGACCGATCGTTGTGGAGATCCTTGGGGGAGGCCTATGCCCTGCAGTGGGCGTAGTACGGCTGAAATGATGATGATGATGATGATTTGTAATCATAGCAGAATATGTATAGAAATTCGTATTCCACGGATAGGCTTGTAACCTAACCACCTATTTGTAGACGAAGCTCGCTACGAAACGCTAAGCTACGGTGCCGGGGTGGTCGGCGTAGCAATGACGTCACCGACTACGACGTAGCAACACGCAGTCGCCGACTTGTCTCGTAGTCATCACATAGTAACCAACTTGTCCCGTAACGCTTGTTATAGCGGTACACAATTTTACACATTTGTGTTCGCTTGAGTTTTTATTATTATTATTATTTATTGAATTAATATTACATAAGAAACAGGCTTTAACATTAGTCCTACAAAACTATTTTTTTTAGTTTAACTGTAGGTACAGAGTATTCGGTAAAATAGACAAATTAACTTAAATTAAATTGAATAACTAACACAAAAACACGCTATCAAGTAGGTTACATCTTTGATAAACAAACTAGATAAATTATATAAAAAGTTTATCACTTAAAACTATTGAACAAATAAGTTCTTACATATTTTTTAAAAAGTTTTTTATGTTTTTCTGATCTCACGTTATGCGGGAAGCTATTTAACAAATATGGGATCCTTTTATCAAGAGTTCTGTCACCGTAATAGTTAGATACTTTTTTTATAACATATTTACCGGTTGAAATGGATCTAATACCTGTGGGTAACAAGTGAATGGCGCTCTCGACTCCCGTGCTGGTTGACAGTCAGTAAATATTTGTGCTTTAAATCTATTGGCAATATATTACATATTTTAAATAGCATTCTATAATTTTCTTTGTATTTAAGTTTAGTTTTTATGTTTACAAGTAACTTCATGAATCTGATTTGCAATGCCTCTTTTTTTTGTAAATTTGTTTTGAATGTCAAACCGTAGGAGTCGAGACCGTAGCTTATGATAGATCAACTAGAGCAAGGTACAACATTTTTAGGGTGCTAGATGGTATTTTCTAACTTAAATGATAGAACTTAGCTAATAAGACCCTAAGTTTAGTGCACACATAATCAACGTGGGGTGACCGAGAGAAGTGTTCATCGACTAGCATACCCAGGTATTTAACAGTTTCAACTTTTACAAACAGAATGATTATTATCATGTAAACAAGAGAAGCTGTGTGTAACGACGGTCAAAGGTATATCGGGCGGTCGCAAATAAGGTGAATGTATGACCAACAGTTTTGTTTTGTCCGAGTTCTGCACGATACCATTACTTTACTAGGTGAGCCACTAACGAGAAAAGAGGCCGTTGAAGCCAACATTGTAGCGTTAACGTTCACGGACAGTAAGTCACCCCTTGTAGCTGCAACAAAAAAATTGTAGGGAGTATTTGTAACTGCTCTAGCACCTGTATCACTCGACGTGTGACTGATTCTACGACCAACAGAGGCGCTGCTCTAGTTTTCATCTATACTAATATTATAAAGAGGAAAGATTTGATAGTTTTTTGTTTGCATCGAATAGGCTCCGAAACTACTGGACCGATTTAGAAAATTCTTTAACCATTAGAAAGATACATTCTTCCCGAGTGACATAGGCTATATTTTATCCCGATATTCCCACGGGAACGGGTAGCACGCGGGTGAAACCGCGAGGATCCGCTAGTACAAAATAATACGAACACGATAACAATAAATATTTCTTGCTAGGGGTACTAATCGCAAATTCCATTTGCACAACTTCTGGTGTGTGCAGCCACTGATCTTGGATTTGAACTACAAGAGGGCGAGATCCCTAAATGCCCTAAATAATTTCAGCAGTTGCAATAAGCTGATAAACTTGACAACTATTCCAATTTCAAAGATACTTGCCGAGATACTCGTGGCTGTCGTGACGAACGGCAGACTTCAAACTAAAATTTAGATGTAGAACGATTAAATTAAATAAATAATTTAACTTATATTTCAATTTGAATTTCAATTTATTGCGTTCTTCAATGGTAACAACTAACAAGATGGTAGATACAAAATAACATAGAACATTGTAGACCCTGAATAGGGCATAGCAAATTTATTTATTTGAGAGGACGACTTACTTTTCGAATGTTAAATTATTAACTTATATGCATCATTGTAAAGGTATGAAATATTTTTCATAAACAATAATAGAAATGGTATAAACCGACGTTGTAAAAATATTTACTAGATGTCATTTCGTTTTACATTCATCGGATGGGATTAATTGGTAAATACATTATTATATTACCTCATTGCGTACTCATATTCATATATTTTATTGTACATATACATTTGTACATATACATTTAGGTTTTAAAATTAATAATGGTACCAAACAAGAACCCCATGGGGGCTCTGCAAATTTCTGAATAAGTACCTAGTTACTTACATTTTAGGACTAGCATTTTCCTTTTCCTTATTCTCTTAATATTTTGTAACTCTAAAGCCGGGTCTCCAGCGAAAGTTTATGAAAACATTCAACAAAAACACATACACCTAACTTTGTTTCTGAAAAATGTTTCTTGACATGCGCCGTCTATACCTCTCTTGGCTTGTGTACACAAAACAATAGTTTCTGTAGCAAACAAAAAAAAACCACCGTGGAATCAAACTTGGCGCGAAAACCAAACTTTTTTTTTGTAATGTCTTCTTCCCTTTTTACACAGAAATTCGGCCATTGTCTAGCGAGTTATCAAAATTAAAAAGTTAAAAGTTGTCGAAATTATAGATTATGTACAGTACCCTGCCCCTCGACCCGCGCGGGGGAAGTTTTGTTTACGTGTTTTCCACTGGGCATGGAAAGCAAAAACATTGTTGATGCAAACAAAATAGTGTAGTGAAACAATGTTTTGTGTAGACAGTTTTGTTGAATGTTGAGATGTTTTTGTTGAATATGTAGGGCAAAACACGCGCTGGAGACCCGGCTTTAGGCTGCATTCGACCAAACTTTTATGCCGAGAATTATCGCTTACTGTCGGATAATAATCGGAGTAAAACTAGTATGGGGTTTTGACATTACTATCCGAAAGTAAGCGATAGTCTTGGATTAAAAGTTTGGTGGTATGCAACCTTAATCTTTCAATTTTCTACTTCGGAAATCACATTAAGCAGTGTGATGATGACTTCTGAAATGCAGAATTGCCTAAATAAAAAATATTATTACTTTTATTTCTGTTTCTACCGCGTTAAGAGTTTATGATCTCACCAGGATATGGAAATATCGCAATATATCTCGCAAAACTATGGTAAGGCTGGTGCGGGCATTAGTCTTCTTAATCTTCTTCTGTCAATCAGTGGTCTTCTGTCTGTAAGAAAACTGTATGTTCTTAATTTAATAATTAAATGTCACAAATCACTGCAGTTCGACGAAAATAAGTTAAATAAACGGAGAAAGGATATTGTTGCATCAACACATCCTATTCGCACTTCCTTCGCCAGACGTCAGTTTAATAACCAATCCGCTTATTTGTACAATAAAATCAATCGTGTACTTAACATCTACCCTATGCAACTAAACAAATGCAAAAAAGTTACGACTGATTGGTTAAAATCTAAATCATACGAGGATGTTGAAAATCTACTTGTTAGAATAACGTAAATAATTTAAATACTAAAATGGTTAATTTGCACAAACATAATATAGTTCTAATCAGGCATTCTTACTCACAAGCACACACACATACACACACTCACACACACACACACACACATTAAACTAACTTAATTTTAATTTTAATTCTAATCTTTATTTTACTTTGTTTTAATTTTGTATTAAAATAAGCTTGTAGTAAACCTACCATATTAACTGTAATCCGATAGGGAAGTTGCGAGTCATCCCCGATACGAGTATCACTGATTACTCACTGGGAAGTCTCGGCGTAATTACTGTATATTGACTATGAGAAATAAAGCTATTTTTATTTTATTTATTATTATTATTCTACGGCGCTTAATCCTGGACGATAAGACAGAAAGAAAGAGCTAACATGGGCGCTTTCGAAATGTGGTGTTGGAGTCGAATGCTGCGAAATCCATGGACTGCACGCCGAACCAATGTGTACATCCTCAAGGAGATCGGAATAACACCAAGGCTAATACAATCTGCTTCCAGCAGATATTTAAGTAGGTATATCGGACACGTCACTCGATGAAACACTCAGAGCCTGGAAAAACTTCTGGTAGTTGGTCAGGTCGACGGAAAAAGACCCCGCGGTCGCTCGCCTACCGCTTGACAGACCAAATCAAAACGCTCACTGGCCTGCCATTACCAAAAGCCATTAAGACCGCCATGGATAGAACCGCATATTACCAAAAGCCATTAAGACCGCCATGGATAGAACCGCATGGAAGAGCTTAGTTCATCGGGCATAAACATTTCAATTTGGACACGACCTTCAGCAATAAAGATACCTACTAAGAAGAGATGAAGAACCCCGTTAAGATTTTTATCGCATTAAAATTTTAAATAGGTAATCCATTTTTTGTGATAAATGTAATATATGTAGCTTACTTCCGCAAAAACCTAATTACTTTTTTGCGGAAGTAAGCTACATATATTTCTTTTTTCACTTTCGCCAGGTTACGCCTGATTAAATCAAAATCCATTTTTTATTAGCCAATTCTATTCTAAAAGAGATCGTTAAAATGAAATATTGGTATAGTGCTAACATTACATAACCAATAACAGCACGTCTCAAATCGGAAAAGAAACTAACTATGTAGTTATTTCTATTAGGTTTCCTCGCAAAGTTCGAAGGCGTACAAACAACATAGAAATGAGTAAAGCAATGAAGCGAAACTCTTAGAAATCAATTAATTACATTGCTCTTCGCCTGTTAACAAACTGGTTAATGAACAAATTCGTAAGTAAGTTAATAACTTACCAATTTGTTCATCGTTCTGTTATTCTTACTGTTCGGAAGTTTTCAATATCCAAACCTTTGGTTTTAGTACAGACACTTTCTTCGCCGCAGTTGTAATTATAGGCTTGGTTACGTCTCGTGGATAAATAGACTTATATTTTGGGAAAATATATTCGACTTGAAAAAACTAGAAGTTCGTTTTTGGGGAAAAGCGTAGCTATCTATATATATAAAATTCAAAGTCCTGACTGACTGACTGACTGACTGACTGAGATATCAACGCACAGCCCAAACCGCTGAACCTAGAGACTTCAAATTTTGCACATAGATACGTTATACAGTGTAGGCATCCACTAAGGAAGGATTTTTGGTAACTCTACCCCTAAGGGGGTGAAATAGAGGATTAATGTTTGTATGAAAGTCCGTCAGTTTTGAAGTTAGGATCTTCAAACATTGCATTTAGGCTGGCAATTGAAAATTAATATTTACCTGTGTCAGCGTTTTTGACAATTCCACCCCCGAAGGGGTGAAAAGGTGGATGAAATGTTGTATCTGGAAAGTCCTTCATTTAATTTATTATTTAGGCTTATGGTCGGAAAGTAAAACAAATAAGCAAAAACATGTTTCGTATTTTCTCGAAAATCAACCCCTTAGAGGTTAAATGCGATACATAAACCTAAAAATCGATATGGATGTCGTTATTGAGGTTTTATGGGATGACGATTGCAAAAGTGGCATTTATTTTGACGTTTAACACGCTGAACATGATTCAACCCCTAAAAGGTTGAAATAGGGGTGAAATTTTGAATGAAAAATCAGGGGTAAAATAGACATTTCAACTTGAAACTTTGTTGGCTTACTTCTTAGAACAAATAGGCAACCCATTTCGTAATTTTCCCAAAATCAAACCCAGGGGGTAAAATAGTGGATGAATGTGTATAAAAGTCCGTCAGTTTTGAAGTTAGGATCTTAAAGTTTTGTATTTAGGCTGGCAATTGAAAATTAATATTTTCCTGTGTCAGCGTTTTTGACAATTTTACCCCCGAAGGGGTGAAGAGGGGGATGAAATGTTGTATCGGGAAAGTCCTTCATTAAACTTATTATTAAGGCTTATGGTCGGAAAGTAAAACAAATTAGCAAACACATATTTCGTATTTTTTTCGAAAATCAACCCCTTAGAGGTTAAATAGGATAAATAAACCTAAAAATCGATATGGATGTCGTTATTGAGGTTTTATGGGATGACGATTCCAAAAATGGCATTTATTTTGATGATTAACACGCTGAACATGATTCATCCCCTAAAAGGTTGAAATAGGGAAGTTTTGAATGAAAAATCAGGAGGTAAAATTGACATTTCAACTTGAATTTTGAAATTTGTTTTAAGGCTTACTTCTTAAAACAAATAGGTAACCCATTTCGTAGTTTTCCGAAAATCAAACCCAGGGGGTAAATAGGGTATAGAAACCTAAATCATCTTAAGGACCCTAAAAGTTCTTGGTACCTAAGCTACTCAGAACTAACTTTTTGAGTGTGAAACAGACACTTATTATTTACTAGCTTCCGCCCGCGACTTCGTCCGCGTAGACATTCGAGAAAATACTTAGGGGACCAATAACCAGGATAAAAAGTATTCTATGTTTTAATTTCATAAAAATCCGATCAGCCGTTTTTACGTGATTTGGCGGGTCCTCCCTCACCAAATGAGCAGCCTCGTGCGAGGCCCGCCGCACGTGGCAAACGTCCTGCCTCGCGCGAGGCTGCTCGCTTGGTGATGGTGGACCCACCAAATCACGTAAAAACGGCTGATCGGATTTTTATGAAATTAAAACATAGAATACTTTTTATCCTGGTTATTGGTCCCATAAGTATTTTCTCGAATGTCTACGCGGACGAAGTCGCGGGCGGAAGCTAGTTTTTAATAAAGTTCCACAGAATTTAGTAGACCTGCCTTTGCATCAATTCAGAAGTCATGTCAAAAAATCGCTCATGGGCAAAGGATTATTATAAAGTAGACGTCTATTTTAAAGACCCATCAAATCCATGCATAACCTTATCTGAACGAATGTAATGTTATTATTAAAAAGTTGTAAATGATAACGATATAAATCTTTGTAAATATCGTTACTCCAAATTAAAGCTGATAAGTTTAGAAAGAAGAAAGAAAAAATATTTTTTTTGGTTTATTTGGGCCATACAGAAATGAAAAATTAAATAAACACAAAAACACGTACTTAAGCTTAGGGTATGTCCCAAAACGGTTCCGACTCAGCATAATGCTTGCCCAGCATGGCCAGCGCTGATCTTCCGTCGGAACCGTGTTTGGCTGCGAAGTTTACAAAAAAACCGACACAAAAACATAACAAGTCCGAAACACATAGACGTTAGGGCCGGCATAAACAAAAAAATTAAATTAAGAACAGGCTTAAAGTGACCCCCACACTCTCATCTCTGGCGACAGCCGTGCCGTTTATTGCGCCTGTTCTTCTTATCAGTTAAAAAAGTCTTGAACGGGTAGGAAATATTGACGATACAAAAGAGCATAATTATTTTATTTTATTGATGAAAACTATTTTTAAACCATAATAATAAAAATATAATTACTAGCCTTTTGCCAGCGTCTTCGCCCGCCTGGACTACACGACGTTATCCAGCGGGAACCTGATATTTTTCGGGATAAAAGTAGCCTAATTATGTTACTCTTCAAAATATCCCAACACAAATCTCGTCAATCCGTTGCTCCCTTTTGAAGTGAAATGCGGTCAAACAAAAAATCAAATAAACAAACAAACATTATTTCATATTTAAAATATTAGTGTGGATTACAATATAAGGTGCCGGATAAAATAGGCTCTTAAAGTTTATGGTGATAATTAGGATGACATTTACAACAATTTAATTCTTATCTTACGAGGTACTAAAGAAATTAGTAGCATATAAAAGGATTACAAGGTTGCAGGTTCGACATTTGCACAAGACAGAAAACAAAAAAAAACATTATTAATTGCTTCAACAAATCTCTTTATTTTACTCGCAGTTTAACTGTAGAGTACAGTTTATCAAAACTACTTCTAGTTTAAACACAATTATGACCCTCATAAATCAGATTGTGATTATAACAATAACCATTATAAACTACAAACTCAATTAAAAAATCAACAAATTCCAAAGTTATCCGAAAACCAATGTTCGGTACCCGGAGTTCGCTCTCACCATCCGACAAATTAGCAACAAAAAGCTAATGCAGGACATATTACGAGTTGTGAAACTCAATAACAACTTGTGTAAAAGCCAACATTGCAACTAATTGATTTCGTAAACTTGTTTTTATTTAATTGTTCCCGGCGGCTGTTGCAAAGTTTTTATTGACAGACGAGAAATTCCAATTATTTTGGACAAATTCGAGCCGGGGGACTTAACGGATGCTTATTATTTTCTCAAGACCGTAATTAATTTGCTGGGTATTAATTAAAATGTGTTTGAGTTACTTGAGGCTCAAGGCATCTATACTGTTACAAAAAGCCAGCTTAATTTGCTATAAGTAGAAATATGTTATACGCTTTCAGGTTATTTAATGAGATAATAATATACGTTACCTATCTAAACTGTAGAACGTGAAATAATGTTTCATAATACAATTTTAATTAATTAACTTAAATTCTTTGAGATTTCCTTAAAAAATACCACATTTTATAAATAATCCAATTTATATTAGGCTTATTTCTGATATTTCTAAAAACATTTACAAATAAAAAAAGTCTGTCCGATCCTTTATTGTACATAATTTAATAGTAACTACTATCAATAAATTAACTGTCTCATTTTTTATCAAAGTACCATCACTAAAATTAAATAATGATTTAGTGTTACCGCAAATAGATAAACAAATTTTTTCAAAAAAATAAAACCACCTTCAAAACAAAAAACTGCAAACAAAAACTCACTTCCCAAAACACGTAAAAAGGAAAAATAAATTGAATTGTAGAGGCAAATTGTTTCGCCAGATATTCAGCGAAAAGGGAAGTACTTCCTCCGAGCTAGGTGTCTGTGCTCGGGGACTGACTCCTAACCATTGAGGAGTTGAACCATCCATCACCAGCTATCATGAGATGATGATTAGCAGATGCAATTACTTGAAAAAGTTTAAAAAATATATATAACACGTAAAATCCTATAACATTTGCGAGTTTTCCTCAATTTCCCCTTTTTTATAGTGAGGGTGTGCGGGCGGTGGTTATGTGGGACTCGCCTATCCGCTTCCTGACCCCCCATCCAGTGACATGGACTCGATGGGGGGTCAGAAAGGGGGAATACCCACTAAACCCCTCACTACTTGTTCTAACGGCCGTCAGTAGGAGCCGCACTGTGGAGGGTCCGATGTGGCAATCTCCTCCTACGACTCGACGGCTGGCCCGGGTTTCCGGAATCCTACGCGGCGGAAAGAGGCCAAGCAAGCGAGGCCATCCCCCCAGACTGGTAACAAGGGACCGCACGATCCGGGCGACACCCGCACCGCACCGTCCACCACCCACTAAAGTGGAATGTTCCTCAATTTCCCTAAATTCTATCATCAGCTCTTAACTTGATTACAATGGAACCACCTCAGGAGGATACTCTTTCGAATAAAAAAAGAATTAAGTATCGAAATTGGATAATAGTTCTCGAAGATAAAGAAGCGTAAAGCAAGAACTTCCAGACGACAACAATGTGTTTTTTCAGGATTCTGAAGAAACTTCTGAACCGACTACTTACTGTTAATTTTTCATGGGACCAAGTTGAAACTTTGGTATAATAGTTAAAATTTTTTTATCAGAATCGGTTCACAATATCGTGGAACATACATAAAAAAAAATCACACGACTTGAGAACCTATTCCTTTTTTTTGAAGTCGGTTAAAAAATGATAATATTTCCCTTTAAACGTTTTTCGGCACATTGCGGTTGAGTTGGAAACAAGTAAATCTTATTGTATTTCTGTGGTGGAAATTTTAAAAACTCCCGATACTTCAAAAGTGGTCTATTTGAGGTTCACCCATGTTTTGCAATGACGTCTATCTTCCTAAATACTTTAAAGTTAAAATGTACATTAAAAATAATTTAATACTTACTGCCGTACTCAGAGACGTCAATTAACTTTTAATGACAATTAAATCTATATCTTAGTAAGTAGTAATAATTAAAGTAAATTGACGTCTCTGAGTGCGGCAGGTAATGTTAGTTTTTCTTAATTATAATAATAACAAATTGCATGCGAATTCTCACTAAGAAACGGCGCTACACCGCACAGCAATTTTTAAAAAGCGCTATATTAAAATCGCAAATTTGTAACAACTGCAATTATTTGGATTCGACATTAAAAAGGCGCGAGTGCATGTACCTACATACATACAACTCAATGTGTTTTAAGATTTCTATAAAAATTGGAATATATTTATTTTATACAGGTTGTTCTTTCTCGCTTATAAAATAAATCTAGCATTGACAGCGTCTATTACCCCAAAAATATAATATATTAGCGGATCCTCGCTGTTTTACCCGCGTGGTACCCGTTCCCGTGGTAATATCGGGATAAAATATACTCAGCCTTCCTCGATAAATGGAATATCCAAAACAAAAATATTTTTTCAAGTCGGTCTAGTAGTGTCTGAGATTACCGCGTTCAAACAAACAAATAAACTCTTCAACTTTATAATATTAGTACCTATAGAATTTTCTGATTTTCGCGCAGACTAAAAAATCGTTTTAATATAAGTAACATAAAGTAGCACAAAGATACCTTTGATATTGAAAAAATCGAAACAACTCTAACGATTCATTCAACAGTAACCTACACACCAAAAACATTTTAATTTTTGCATAGACACTGAAAACCAATACCTACACAGGTTTATTTATTTACTTCAAGCAAACACAACTTTTTTGCAGTTTCAACATTGGTAAAACTTTTATCGGTACCCCTAGCATGAAAAACTATCGTTAACTTAAAGCTTTCAAACTGTTGCTGTCAATTAGGTATTGAATTTCAGTTCCTCATACGACCGAAAGAGGCGCTGCTCCGGTTTTCATTCAAAATTATACGATCATGATAACGGTTACCATGACGACACTGTTTTACTAAATTACATTCATCTACAGAATATATTATGCTAATATTATTCGGTTCAACCAAATTGATTAACTTTGGTTGAAAGGCCGAGAAATATAGGCGAACATTGACATTGAATTATTCACTTTTACGTTTACATTGTTCAATTTGGTTGCTTCATCGAAGTTGAAAGGCAAAAGTGAACTGTGTATTTCCGCCATTAGATGCTTATTTGTTTATACTTTAAAAATTATCGTCTAAACTTATCTGGTTAAAAATGCGTGTCTCCACTTAAGTACATACAAATTATATAAATACAACATGCCGAAATGGCCCATACACACGTCGTATTATATAAAATGCGTTATTTGTTTGTTTCTAGCATCATCAACATCATCATCATGTCAGCCAAACGACGCCCACTGCTGGGCATAGGCCTCCCCCAAGGATCTCCACAATGATCGGTCCTGCGCTACCCGCATCCAGTGGCTTCCCGCGACTTCGACCAGATCGTCGGTCCACCTAATAATAAGGGGCCTGCCCACGGAACGCCGGTCGTCCGGTAATGGCGGTCGCCATTCGAGAACCTTTCCGCCTCAACGGCCATCGGTTCTCCGCGCTATGTGTCCCGCCCACTGCCACTTCAATGATGCAATACTTCGAGCGATGTCGGTTGTTTTAGTTCTCCTGCGGATCTCATCATTTCTGATTCGATCGAGCAGGGAAATACCAAACATCGCTCTCCATTGCTCTCTAGGTGACTTTGAGCCTTCTTATAAGTCCCTTTCTTATGATAGCATAACTTTCTTATGATAGACCCTTTCTTATGATAAAATAACAGGTTCTTTACTGGGACCGTTACTCTTCAACATCTTCGTAAACGATATTTCGTCATGTTTTACTCATGCAAAAATTTTATTGTACGCTGATGACATGAAGCTAGGACACATGATTTCAACTCTGTTAAAGCACTGAAAATACTTTACTGTTCCTTTGTACGCAGCCATTTAGAATATGCCTCTCAAGTATGGAACCCGTGTTACAAACTGTACGAATCGCGAATCGAAAGGATCTAAAAACGGTTTTTACGATATCTACAGTTTAAGACAAGTACCTACATTCAGGATTATGATAAGCGATGCCGTAAGTTTCATTTCTTACCACTGGTTGAAAGAAGACGCAATGCGGACCTGTCGTACTTTATTAGCATAGCGAGTGGCGCTGTCGATTGTCCTGAGCTTTTAAATGGCATAGGTTTACGAGTTCCGGTAACTTCCTTCCGTAACCCTAACGTACTACACGTCCCCTTGTGCAAAACCAATTATAAGCAAAATTCTTTCTTTATTAGAACCTGCAAGTCTTTCAATGGTGTGGCAAAGAAATATGATATAGAGCTTTTCAACACCTCTTCAAGTAAGCTAAAACAAATGTTAAGCGCCAGTTATTTTTCTTTGAAATAATGTCTTATCTTATATTAAGTACTAGGTTGTAATACTTCTTCATGTGGAAGCTTGTAATTGGCCTTACATATTTATTTAAGTTTGTATTTTTTTCTGTAACCAAGCTGCAAGCTTCCCGAAAAATTTAAAAATAAAATAAATAAAATAAAATAATTATTGTTAATTGAGATTAAGATCTGTGAATTTTGTAATACTTACATGAAAATAAAATGTAGGTAGGTACTCAAAACTGAAAGCTTCTTGCTATTTGCATATGAAATAGCCGTTTTGTAAAAAGATTTATAAAGCTGCATTTTCCATAAGAAAGTTTTGCTAATTTATTTAACAACTGTGTTGGCTAATGTTACAAAACTGTTATGCACAAACTTTGTGTGAGTATTAAGCTAACTTATGCCTCATTTGCTTGTAGGAGGAGCTTGCCACATCGGGTCTTCCACATTGTGACCTAACTGACGGCGGAAAGAGTAAGAAGGGAGGGGTTTAGTGGATATTCCACCTTTCTGACCCCACCGAGTACCTGACACTGAATGGAGGATCTGGAAGTGGCCAGCAGAGTCTCAAATAACCACCGTCCGTACATCGCACTCGAACGGGGTAGGTATGCGTAAACGCATTCCCCTCACTACAAAAAAAATGCTACATTTGCTTATAAAGAGTAGTCTTAAGTAAGTAAAGGAAATAAAGTGGTAAATATGTGCAAATAAAAAGTACAGAAATCATTTTTTATTATTACTAATTGTCACATTTTCTTCACTCACATCTTTCCGATAACACGACAAAAACAATTTACGTGTGGAAAATCTGTTTGAATCTCAACCTGTAAAATTTTTTTGCTCTTAATAATAGAAAAAAAACTACAAAGCAGAGCTTTATATGTGTAACAAAGTTATGTAAAATCTCTTATTGTTATTAATGAAATGATTAACTTTTTCTTTTATATTTAAGTTTATTCCTTAAAAACAAGACTTCGTTCCTACAATTACTGTGTTATAAATAAAGTAGTGTTAAATCTCTTATTGTTATTAAATGAGTAACTTTCTATTTTATATTTAAGTTTATTCATAAAAAAAAGATTTCATTCCTACAATTGCGGTGTTCTAATTTTTTATGAATAACAAAAACAAATATTCCTTGTTTGTAAAAGCACTATTCAAAACAGATGCTTAAATCTTACAACTTTTTCTTTTTCTGATGTCGTAGCCTAATCGCCACTTTGTTATTCAATTTGGAGGATTGCCAGGCGCCCTGTTAAATAATACAGAAACGGATTGAAGGCTTTATTCCAACTACTATCCACTAAATATCTATTTGTAAGCAAACGTATTCGCATCGACCATTGTGAGATGCGGCCAGAGATACGATTCATATACAATGGAACGATCTTGTTCGTACAATGTTCTGGTCTGGTATTTAGTTGGTTGATATTACTCTATTAATAAGGTGTAGTTGGAACATTGTATGTTGATGTGGTATAGTTTATGGTAATCGGATAGACTACTAATATATTTTTTTAGTACGGAATCAAAAAGAAGGAAATAAATAAGACTGCAAGATATTCTTCACTTTTATTTTAATAAAGTAAAACAAAACTGGTAACAACATAAAAATGGCGGCAAGTAAAAGCTTATTTTACATCCACAGAGGTTGACAAGCAATTTGTTTAATACAACATTGGCGTTTTACTCTTGGATGTAAAATTCTAATAACTTTACAGAATCCTTAGTTATCTCGACACATTAATTTGAAATAGATCAGGGGGCTTAACGCGAGCCCTCAAACAATGTTATAGTAATATTGATTGCAGGACGGATCTATACACTGCATATAGCGCCGTCTCGCTTACAATATTAGTATAATATTTTTGATAGTTCGCAGTAAGGCCCCAGTACCTCTTCAACAGTCAAGAAAAAATCATTATTACTTTATAAAAGACAAATGATATAACGCTGAAACAAAAAAGAAACACGCAATTGTAAACCCTTAATTAGAACACGTAACTGAAAAACGCGAAAAAGTAAGTCTATAAAATTTTAATCAAATGTTTGTGATTGATTGGTCATATAATTGACTTTTACACGCACAAAGCAAATAAAAGGTTGCTTTTTTTAAATAACTGTAGTGTCTTTGAAAATATTTTATTAACTGAAACACGTTTTCCACGAACAATAATCAATTTGTATAGAATCGAATGTAAACGTGGTGTGTAAATAATTCTCAATTTTATTTATTAAGCAATAATAAAAAGATAAACAAATAACTAATAAAAATTATGTAAAGTAAACAAATTTTTCACATTTTTATTACAAAGATTTTTTGAAAAATTAATACTTATTAAAATTTATCCAACACATCTGACATAGGAATTTTTTAGAAATATACTGTCAGTTTTATTTAAATGGCCATGAAGCACTGACCTCTATAATACAAGTACGCTGGACTTCATACTATCAATTTCAAAATGAAGCCATTTGATTTTCGCCATTTTGGCGCTGATGGCAGCGTGAGCGTCCATGGAACTAATAATAGATATGAAAACATAGCTCAAATTACGCTTAAATATAATAAGGTATGTATAAAAACGTTTATTATAAAATATAAAATAGTATTTATAAGCTTTAGACAACCTTTTGAAACATTTTTAACAATAAAATTCACTTACTTGTGGAAGGTTATCCCGCTGCCTTTTTGATAACAAGTTCTACAAAATACGCATACTCTCATAAAATAATCGTTCAGATCACGTAGTATACATAAAATATACAAAGTAAAGTCTTATTCCACGGTTTTCTCGTAAATTATCAGAGAATTACTCAAAACAACGATCAGCCATTTGCAATTTTAGTACCCGAGACGCTCGAGCGGGGCGCTTTGAATCGGCAGAAAAAACAACTGTCATTTCGTATACAACATTGAGTCCAGCGTACTTGTATTATAGAGGTCAGTGTCATGAAGTGATTGTTTGTATGAAAATAAAGCGTATGCCCGTCTTTTCTGCGAAGGGGTTTGTGTCGTTTTCCATTGCTTACATTACATTCTGATCACACATACTTACAGCTTTGTTTCCAGACGTTACAGTCAATTTTGAAGTTAGGATCTTCAAATTTTGTATTAGGCTGACAATTGAAAATAATATTTAGAGCGCTCGCCAGATAACTTTGCGCGCGGTCGAATTTGGAACTAATTTCAAATTTGGCAGGTCGCCATGGTATTTGTTGTGACATGCGAAATGAGTGTGTCAAGTGTCATTGTGTTTTATTAGTTTATTTAGTAATCGTCATGCCAAAAGTTATCAAAAGTGCTGGAAGAGAGATTGTTTTACAGGTGAAATGTGCTTGCGAAATAAAACAGGAGAAAACAGGCTACTTAAACCATTTGCTAAAGTGCAGGCGCGGACTGCTTCTTTGACAGGTCATTTTTAGGGTGACCATTATGTGGTATTTTGCTTTCGCTTATTTTAGTTACTTACTATTATTATCTACTCTATAGTTACTATAGTTACTTAATAAAATATTTCGAAATATATTTATTTTGTTGTTATTTAATTCCTAAATTACTAACAATTATAATAAACAATGTAAAATCTATCTGCTTATAAAAGTGTTTTTAATGTCTTACAGTTTTATATTGCTATTATAAATGGAAGTATTTAGATAAAATTTACTGTATTCTCAATTATAGCAACCGGTCAAAAGCCAGTTAGATTTTTTCCTCATCTACACGTGATGGGAAAATTATTTACAACTACTGGCAACATTAAATACGCCACCAGTCGCGCGCAGACTTATCTGGCGCGCACTCTACATCATACTAGGATTTACTAGTATGGTAAGAGCACGTGTAAGTTGGCATGTGCAACACAGTGTATTGTTTAGATAGAACGTTCCATTTTCAAATTACTTTGCAATTCAAGCAGGTGAATGCTTTAATTGTAAAGTAACTTTACCATTCAAGCTATGCAAAACTCCTTGGTCAAACAATATTTTTTTCATAAAATGATAAAAAAACTATTTACTGTAGAAAACATTGAAAATGGCGGCATTTCATCGAATTAAATGTTTGTTTACTTGCGACGACTGTATTAAAATTTAAAATAAGTATATTTACAAGTTTTCGCAAATACTTAAATTTGAATACTTAGATATTTTCTCTCTTATAAAAGAATCATTTTGTCATACCAATATAAATGTTTTATTTACCTCGCATGAATGATGTAAAGTAGAATGCTTACCTCGGTTGTAAGTAGCTATTACATCCTCGATCTATAGTCTAAATATCTCGGGTGCACTCGATCCATTAGCGTCCTTTGCGAGCTGCGCTCGCACGGGCGCCAAATTGGATCTTGTTCTGTAATAGCTCGCTTACGTCCTTGTGTAACAAACTACTATTACGTGTGTCAGTGTTTTGACAATTCCACCCCCGAAGGGGTGAAAAGGGGAATTAAATGTTGTATCTGGAAAGTCCATCGTTAAATTTATTATTTTATTATGGTGAAAAGTAAAACAAATAAGCAAACACATATTTCGCATTTTTTCGAAAATCAACTCCTTAGAGGTTAAATGGGATAAATAAACCCAAAAATCGATATGGATGTCGTTATTGAGGTTTTATGGATGACGATTGCAAAAATGGCATTTATTTTGATTTTAACACGCTGAACATGGTTCAACCCCTAAAAGGTTGAAATAGGGGTGAAATTTAGAACGATAAATCAGGGGGTAAAATAGACATTTCAACTTGAAACTTTGTAGGCTTACTTCTTAAAACAAATAGGCAACCCATTTCGTAATTTTCCGAAAATCAAACCCACCACGGGGTAAATAGGGTATAGAAACCTAAATCATCTTATCCTGGTTATTGGTCCCCTAAGTATTTTCTCGAATGTCCTCGCGGACGAAGTCTAAAGTCGAATTATACCTAAACAATATGCATACTTACACATGTTGTACATTTTCATTGAGTAAGCTTAGCAAAGCTTATTGATGGCCTACTTTTGTAAACTCTGTTTTGTTCTCTGTGTTTCACCCAGGGTGAAATAAATAAACGATTTTATCTATCTAGGGGAGGACTGTAAAAGATTAAAAAGGCAAAATAAGACAAAGATACATAGCCGCAGTTGCCCCAGCAAAACAAAATAAGAGTTTAACCTCATTGGCAATTCCTCCAACATCTTGAACGCTCGCTCGACCAAAGAAAAAGTAAAATTATCTACGCTTTGTAGAGTTTGCTCTTCAGTTTCTTGAGAAAATCGCTATTAATATTATTACCATTTAATTAATTATTCATCTCCACAACCATTGCGAGCGTTCTGGCTGAAGAGTAAACAGCCTATTTATGTTTTACCTAGGAAATTTTATGGATAATTAGCTTCGTTAAACTTTGCTGTGAACTTGGCTTTAATACGCAAAAATTGTATGGAAGGTTTACCCATTTTGATGCTAGCTTCTGTTTTCATGCGAAAAGTAAATTTAGTACCTACCAGTTTGTGTGAGTTTCAAATATAATTATGTTCTAGAACCACATGAGTATAGAAATGCCAATAAAAAGTCATTAAAATTTAGAAACATTTAAAGCACACAATATTAAATTTTACTCTATACAAGCATGCTTTTTTTCTTGTGAAACCTCTTAGACAGAACACAATGGTTGGCAATGGTAGATAACTGTTAAAAGGATATTATTTGTCAACCAGAGCTTAATGTGAATTAGTCAAGATCAAACATTCTCCATTTAAATAATGCTTTAGGCTTGATTTTTTTCCTTAAAGGGGTTCGGTATACTAGTTTGCGGTTATCTGTATGACAATGAAGTTAATGAGGAGATGAGAGTGACAGGGTGGAGTGAAAGAGAAAGACTTATTGCGTGATACAAAATTAATTTGCGATAGCAACAGGAATAGATGCTGAAATGAAGCTGGAAAAAGAAAACTACTCATACTTATCTATAACTATACTTATATTATACAGATGAAAGATTTGATTAAGTAAATTAGTAGTATTTGTTTATTTGTTGGAAAAATCAAAAAAATTTCGTTTAAAAAAACATTCAACAGTAGAAAGCAACATTATGCCTGTAATAGGCATAGGCTATATTTAGTCCCGATATTTCTACGGGAACAGGTAACACGCTGGTAAAATCGCGTGAAGCCACTATAGTTTATAATATATGTTCAGAAGAAAAACATAATCTGTTGTTATAAACTTTGCTTTTCTCCACTATACAGCATCAAACTACTCCCCAAAAGAAAACGTATGACATCCACGCAAGGAAACCTAGTACACACAGAGTTAGTAGGTATAAAGGAGTAGATCTCACTGAGCATTTACCTGGATACAATCACGACGTTATCCCGTAGAGGTACACAACCAACAACAAAAGATTACTTTCATTCGAATGCTTTGATCTGATTGATCCTTACATAATATCAGTCTTGCTTCCTTACCTTACCTTATCATGTCTTCTATCATCTAAAAATCTCGCCTATTTCACCGAGGTGTATTTGTTACCATCATAATATGTTCAAAATCTATATATCGAAGAACGATTTACATAATAAAATACATACTACCAAATTATTTTAATTAAAATTGTAAATAAGATAAGGTTGCCCAGTGGTAAGGTAAGGTTAGAAGGGTCTAGTTCGATAAAAATCTGAGCACATTTAAAGGCTTATAACATTACCATTAAATCAATCTGAAAATATCTCAAAGAGGAAAACGTAGTAAAACATTATAAACGTTAGCATACTTTACAAACGTTAATATCTAGCTAACATTATATATTACGTCGTTACTGTGTGTGGAGTGCCTTTTTATGAACTATTTCAGTATAAAATCGCTAACCTCGTTTAGTTGGGGGTATTTACAAAGCGTGTGGATATTAGTCTATGGGTACGGGCAGGAGGGTCTAATTTTGTTTGCGTGTGTACACAGTCGCGTGCTGAACCCTGAACCCCTCCAATTAAGAGCAGGCAAAGTGCGACGAGTGCACGTAAGCAGGAGGGCGATATCATAACGTTTACACACGACTTTTAAACGAGCTCGCCTCGGTATATGAAGCTTTTCGCTTTCATTCTTTACTAGTACCGCTATTTAATTGGAGAAAAATATATATCGCAACTGGGAATCGTAGATGTTGGTTAGAATTAACCCCCTACTGCAAACAGAGGGGTGTTATAAGTTTGACGTGTCTGTGTATCTGCTGTCTGTGGCATCGTAACTTCTGAACGAATGGACCGATTTTGATGCAGTTAGAAGTGAAGCTTTGTTAGAAAGCTGACATAATAATATTGATGACTAGCTGTTGCCCGCGACTTCGTACGCGCGGTGTAGTGACTTTTGTGTTAGTTTAGTTTATGTGTGTTTGTTGCTCAGATTTCATAACGCTCTTCTTGAAGTCCTATTCTATACTAAAAGGGTCTAAAGAATATCGAATATGCAGGCTAGGGTTTGAGCATGGTATGTTGTTATCATATGCTGCATGAACATAGTTGAGCCCTCATTCAAAGATCTGTCCGTCTGTCAAGAAACTTTTTCTCAAGTGGGAGGTATCAAGCTAAAATGTATGTCAAATTAAATACTGAAGTCTGCAATCCCTTAGAGGCGACAAAAAAAAACAAACTTCTCTTTTCTTCTTCATAACTCAGAAGGGCCACTTGGATCTCGATTTTCTTTTAAATCCCATTTAGCTACTTGTTGTTACCGATCCCGATTTAAATTTAAACCGCTATCTAGGTCGGTTTAGGCTGTCAAATCTCGATTTACAGTAAGTTGTGATAGCTTATCTATATTTTCATATGGTTTTTATACGCAAAAATGCATGTATCACACATAACAGTGTATAATGATAACGATTATTTTGAACAGCCGTTCTTCGTTCTTCGACGTTGCTTGCTAGCGGGCAATAGATCTATTCTACGCGAGGTTCATAAGACTGAACCACACCAAACGATCCATCTTGGATTGGCCAACCACGACCTAAGATTGGGGATCATGGATCGTGAATCTAATTTGTTCTCTTGGTGCTCTTGGATCGCACGAGGCACGTCCACTCCGACCACTACTATGGAGCTCCAGTGGTGAAGCGCACTCTTGCCGCGCGCGATTAGAGCGCGTATTATCGTTTTGCACATATGCGCGCTTTCACGATTCAAACAGAAGTTCTTACTTAGTAATGCATAATATCAGGCCAATCATATTTTTACTATAAAATGTAAAAGAGATTGTGTGTATCCATACTAATATTATAAATGTGAAAGTGGGTTTGTTTGTTTGTCCGTCTTTCACGTCAAAATTGGTGCAACGGATCGACGTGACTTTTGGAATGGGAATAGTTTGGCAGCTGAAAAGTGACATACTTAGGCAGCCATTAGACAGTCAATCTGGATCAATGATCAATGATCAATGATCGCGATGCAGATTGACTGTGTACGAAGGTGATTGACGGCTCGCGATCTTGATCGCAAAATATCTACAAAGTAAATCTCGATCGCGATCAAGATCACGATCAGTGATCGCGATCTGGATGTAATGGCTGCCTTTGGCTACTTTTTATCCCTGAAAAATATCACATTCCCGTGGGATAACGTCGTCGTTTAGTCCGAGCGGGCGAAGTCGCGGGCGGAAGGCTAGTATTTTGATATGGAGACATTTCTTCTTTGAGTAACAGGTATAAAATGTAATGATATACCATTTAATTATTTAATTTTAATCAATCATCACTTATGTAAGCTTTCCTAGTAAATAAATGAATAAATAAGTTAGATAGAAAACTATTTTTAACATTCCTTTATTTTATTGGATGGTACCTACGGCTGAAGGCCTAAGTAGCCAGAGCCGGTTAAATAACATAAAAAATGGTAGGTATTGTAGGTGTAGGTAACTACGTACTGGCCACTTAGCGTTTGAGCAAAATTTTCAAAACTACATTGGTGACATTTTGTCTACATTGCGACAAACTTATTTCACACAGTGGTAATTTTTTGGTACTAAATATTGTCATGATTTTAGAAGGTTTTTCATATTTTTAAAAGGCAACACTGGTAATGCCGTCTCTTGCCGCCATTTTGTTAAGTTTAATAGGCTAATCTGTGGTTAATTCGGTGGGGATAGCTATACTTGAGCCCGACTAACGAGCAAAGAGAGGTCATTCTTCAAACTAGCCTCGAAGGGATAAGTTCACTAAGACGTCGACTGTATCTATATTGTTATACCTGTACTATGCCTGTACCTGTAGGTTGGATCAATAATTATACGAGTGTTATCTGGAGTCTGCGTTTTCTTCATATTTCAGAAGCGGTAAAGTACCCACGCAAGTTTATTTCTAAACCTGATAATAAGAATAATTTGCTTATTCTGTGCTATAGTAATGCCAAACGAGTTATTTTATTCTCTTCACGCAGAGAAAGGATAAATATTCCAGATTCCATGTTAATGCGTATCTTTTTTATCTAAATGACATTTTAAATACCTTTGCGGTGGATTGTGTTTCGTACATGGTCGGGGCTACTCTCCGACGGAACGGACATAAACTAAATCGCATTTGTGTTTTAATTGATTGTGTTCGTATACGGTCGGGGCTACCCTCCGACTATACTAACATAATTTAAAAATTTTATAATGTAGCTTAGTACTAAGATTTTACTAATTCGTGTTCGGGGCTACTCTCCGATCGTGTTGGTTAAATCTAAAGCGTTAAAATTGGAGTATTTGTGTGGCGGATTGTGTTTCGTACATGGTCGGGGCTACTCTCCGACGGAACGAACATAAACTAGATCACACTTTTATTTGAATTGATTAATTGTGTTCGTGTACGGTCGGGGCTACCCTCCGATTATACTAACATAATTTTAAACGCGGGTATGTAGTAGATATTTTCGTATGGCACGATCATAGCGTACCATGAATCTGGCATAATATCTTGATTGTTGTTGTTTAATTTACATGATGTATTAAATGTGGATTGTACAGAATTAATGGAGATGATTGGCATTATTATATTATTAGAGTACTTACTGTTTATGTTGTTTATAATCTTACACATGGAGCTAGAACTGGCAGTTTTGGCTGTGTACCTACATGTAATGTTCTAAATAATTAGTGCTAGATTGGAGCTAGTTTTTGATAGTCTTTACTGTTGCACAGAGTAAATTCAGTTATGATTACCAAATTTGATAGCTTTACTGTCGTACAGAGTAAAATCACTTATGGCTACTAAATCTTGCATACAATCCATGTTTTAACGTGGTATCTAATACCAACAGTGAATAAAAGAAAATTATAAGTTATGGGGCTAGTAAGAAGTAGTAAAGATTATTTAAATTTTTACTTTTTTGCATTCACAATCCATTTTTCAAGTAGTAAAGAGTCAGAATAATTTATGATTGGTGGCTTACATTTCATTTATTTTTTTGTTGTTACAATGGGTGATTACAGATTTTCCTTTTGTTTTTAATGTATTGAGCGAACGTGTTGTTCAATGGGTTGAGTGAGTCATGTCATGTATGCTTACTGGTTACCTGGTAAGATTGGTTTAATAGGTACGTATTACTTACTTACAATTGAATTCTGGCTTTCTTTTTATTGATAAGTATATTAGTTAATTAGTACAAATTTTGTGGATTCAATTAATATGAACACCGTCAATAGCAATAGGTATAAATATCTTGAACTATGAATATGAATATTTTGAACATGACTTTAAATACAAATATTCTTAATATGGATATATTTCAATATGAAAGTCTTTATGTGAATTTGGAAAACTTTAATAAGAATATGAATATCTTTAATTTTTAGTGTTGAGCAAACAAACGGGTGTTCACTGGGTTGAGTGAGCAAGCTATGCATGCTCACTGGTTACAAGAGATACATTGAATTTGCTTGTTCAAATGCATTAAATTGAATTTGATATTAGGGGGCGATGTATGTATGTTGCATACACTCGTCGGATATTAGGGGGCGAT
Source organism: Crambus lathoniellus (assembly GCA_949710035.1). Lineage (NCBI taxonomy): Eukaryota > Metazoa > Arthropoda > Insecta > Lepidoptera > Crambidae > Crambus > Crambus lathoniellus. The sequence continues at coordinate 4,022,520 of OX453305.1, forward strand.
GTATGTATGTTGCATACACTCGTCGGATATTAGGGGACGATGTATGTTTGTGGCATGCACTCGTCGGAATTAAGGGGGCGGTATATGTTTGTGGCATACACTCGCCGGATTTTAGAGTACGAACGATGTATGTTGGTGGCATACATTAGTCTGAATATGTTTTAATGTTGAGTACGTTTCTCACAGACTGGTTAAGTGAGTACTTATATTTCATACTGGTTTACTATTCGTATGGCCACTTTTAAGATTATTAGATTGAAATGAAACGACAACAGAACAAAGATATTATCAAACGTTTTATTCTTGTTCTTACAATACTCATTTTATATTTTTGCACTAGATCAGTAGCTCTTAATAAAAGAAATGGTTTTTGTAAATAATAAAGGATGTAGGTAGCTAGTGCACAGTATAAATGATGAATTTTCCTGAAGGGCATTTTGTGTTAATAACCCAATGATTTTATTATAGAATGACACGGAACGATCTCTTGCCGATGAGTGATGTATACATTCCAAGGTAAATAGCATCTGAGGACGAATACAGCCCGCGCCGCCTGTTGCGCCGCTTGGTAGGCCTCCAGGGTGACGTGGCCGGCCAAGGGAGTCTTGAGCGAAGGAGGAATAGTTTTTCTTCGTAGCTGAATCTGGTCAAAGAGGATTTGAGATGATGTAGAGCATTTTGTTTATGGGAAAGTTTTGAAGTTGTTTTGATTAAAAGGTTTACTTAATGTTTATTTATTTGAATATCGAATTTAAGATTTAATTTTCACCTCGCATCACCGACTAAATTGATGGTAACACCCCCTTAAATAAAGGTTTACCTAAAACAAAACTATATAAAAACTTCTCTTTTCATAGAATCATTTAGATGTTATCAAAATACCCTTAGGGAAGAATGAAAAGTCTTTTAAATCTACAGTTGCCTACATACTTGAAATATATCTTGATAGACATTGAGTACCTAGTAGGTACCACAGCTATCGCAGTAGAAACCTTTAAGTATTATTGTTAATATGCGCTCTAATTATCACAACATAGTACCACTTACTTATAAGGATGTTTATTTACTAAATTATGTTTGCATCATTTCCTTTTCATTGCATAATAAGTATCTACATGCATCACAATTTAAGTAGGGGTTATTGTCTTACCTAGTTAATATTTTTATAATTACCTTAGTCTCCATTTATACGAAATCCATACCATATCTTGATTCTTATGATTGGTCAATATCCTTTAGCTAGGTTAGTTTTTCTATGCCTAGACGCAGAACTGGATGTATTTCTCATCTTGATAAGATTGGACATGATGACGATTTACTTTTGAATAAGAGCGAATTTAGTATTTGCAATTGGGTAATACTTTTATAAACTGTGATCTGTGTCACTTAGATTTTTATAAACCTTTTAACTATGGAAACAATATTAGTTTGTGGTACTAGCTTAACGACCTCCATGGCAGTAGTGTAGAAACGGTGTACGTACGCATAGGTTTTCGGGGTGCCGCTGTCTCTGAGGTTCCGGGTTCGATTCCCTGTCGGGTGAATGTTTAAAGCGGACTTTTCAACATTCTGTCCGATTGTATGTGGTAATCCCCGTCGTTGTTCCCAAATGCCATAACACAAGTGCTTAAGTTATTTTGTTCGGGATTGGAGCAATGTGGGTATGCAAAGATATCCAATATTTATCATTTCTATTATTTATTTTAATTTTTGTGACTTTGTTCAAGTGAACATTTCGTCTATTATTTTTGTTGGATGTAGCTTAATTTGAAAGAATTCACTATGCTTGACTTTTAAGATTTGAGTTTAGTGGCAAACTTAATTCTCAAATTTAATTTAAATTCAAACTGAATTGTGGATGAGTGCTAGAGAAAGTTTATCAGGAATATACTTTTCTTCTTCATAATTAGACAATAAAGCCATAAGACTGAATAGAAATAATCATTCTTTACATTTTTCCTGGAACGTCAAAGATTCTTTATATACCTAGTTTTGATAGATACATAGATTAATTCTATATTTGTACACAATATTACAAACGGAACAATCACACAGGAGATAATAATAATAATACAAAGATAACAAATTGTAAACCAAATGGTGGCCTTATCGCCTTACTGCGGTTTCTTCCGGGCAACTCTGTTTTGGTTTTAGACTGATGGAAAATTTTACAGCCAAAATCACTAGAAGCTATTTTGCTATTAGTGCGTACTGCGTAGTGTTCTAGATCTCTCTTAATGATTAAAATGCAAATCAAAAGCAGAAATCCTTAGTTGCTTAGACAGCACTGCAAGAAGCATCCACTGATATCTATTCTAGTTGTTTTCATTAACATAGTGATGAAATGATGTTTCTAATGCAAAAACATGTAAACATTCCATGGTGCATCTAAGTAGATCGTGTTTATTACACTGTCAAGCTGTAACTAATGTTTTCCTAATTAAGCAAAATAAAGTAAAACGATTATTGCTCAATCACATCTTTTATTAAAATTATTATTTTATTCAATTTATTAAAATGTTCTATACAGCTTCATGCAAACATTTTAATTCATGTTTTAAACTTGTTCTAACAAATAAAGCCACAAGTAACCACTGCTGTAGCATACCAAGTTAGTTTTGCCGTGTTTTTGTTGTTATTGGCGGTGTGATTTAAAGTTAGTAATTAAGGATTTTAATACTACCGTCCTTGTGTACGTATTGACAAAATATGATTTCAAATTATGTGAATTTAATTTATTGTGATCTTATTGAGAATTAAAATCTTTATTAAACCATAAATCAAGTAGATCTGTCAAATTTACCGTCTCATTTAGTAGGCTCGTGGTACTAAAATTCTTAGCAGTTTACCATTCTCACGAACATTTGAAGTTCCTTCACATATTCTGTAGTAATCATTTCCATATTTTTTTTAGATCTGGTCAGTTGAACATTTGTTTCTACTATGGTTGAAATAAGTACCTTCTAATGTTTATAAAAGAATATGAGAATTCATACACTTACATTTATTTCTATTGATTCATTACCAGATAAATCTATTTCTTTTGAATGATTAATACTATGTGTGTTGTGAGTTTACTGCTTTCAGATACCAATTGTAGCATCCAGTAGGTACTTATCATGAGCTAGCATCAAGTTAAGATAATATTGAGGATCCCGCTACCCTTGAACGTACGAACCAACACGGCATACATACATACTGGAGGTAGCAGAGTGTACGTGCTTTAGTAATGAGAGGAGATAATATGATACTGAAGGTGCAGATCACAGGGTGATCGTTGTTGTGATAATGGTGATCATCGTGGGCTGTGGTTGTAAGTCGGATATTGAGACTAGTGGATCGCTGATACTGGAGTTGAATTATATTGAAGTATATATCATTGTCATGTATCTTATCTCATTTTACTAATATTATGATTGCAAAAGTTTGTATGTTTGTTCCCCAATTACGGTTATCGGCTGGACGGATCTTTGGAATCTCTTGTCTCTAGAATAGCATATTGACGACTTTTGACCCCGAGAAGATATTTTATTCCCACGGGAAATCATCGTGTAGTTAAATCGCTTGGGTGAAAAGCTGTTCATGATTTTATTTGTCCTATTTCTACCCATGGTAATCTACTTCTTCATATCCCAATTATAATTAATAAATCTATTTTCACTAATGATATTCATAGTAATATGAATATTTGTTGATAAGAATGCAGGTGATGCTCGTATGAGGATACCTTGTAGACATTTTTAAGTTTTGATATTAAATTGCGAACTTGTTTAAAATCATTAACTTATTCATTTTTAATTTATAATGGATCAAGTTATCTGAAATAAATGATTAATAACAAATAATTAGAAATGATAATAATATGATCTTTTGATTTTCATGTACGGAGTGGAACCATGTATTGTACTATTCTAACAGAGGCAAAGAATAGATGGATTTAAGATTTGGTGCTGGAGAAGAATGCTCTGGAAACCTTGGACAACTGGTTGACCAGTTGAAAAACCAAATTGTTGCTGTGACGGTTCACATTGTACCTACGGCATCTTCATTATTAGTGTAACTTCCTTGTAAGAATATTTAATTTAATTGGTAATAATGCCTATTACGAACATGCCTTTAAATAATTCCTTTAGTTGTCCTAATTCATATCTTGATTTAATACAAATTGTGCACTAATGGTAAATACGTATCTATAACTTGGTTTGTTACTCATATCTGGGTAAAAATTGGTAACTGTGCAGGGGCCTACAGTTGTTTTTGTAAGGACTAAACTATGTCAAACATAGGGATAGTTAAATTTATCTAATATTAGGTATTTGATCTTTCATGACTCTTAGTTTCTTTTTCCACTATTTGAGTGAAGTGATAAGGGTTTCTAGTTATCAGACTAAAGTTAAATTCTGTACCTACCTATTTCTAATATAACATTATTAGAGATTTTGCTTCTGGCATCATCTAATATTCTTGAATGTAGCTCTTGGCAATGCATTGATGTAAACTAGTACCAAGCTAATCCATTTTTCTGTGATTACCCATGACTAATGCTTATAGATTATAACCAGACTTTACTTTAATCATTCCATATACTTACACATGATTATGTATTATGTAACAAGTATAGTTTCAAAATAAGTTTTCAAAGTAATAATAGTCGCTTGTTAACGAATGTCATGATTATGTTATTTTATACATTGATTCGAATAGTTATAGAATAGTTTGTTGTTGATAATTTATTTTATTTGATTGTGTATTAATTTACGATTTACTAAAACAATATTATTACGATAATATCTATATTCTAAACAAGTCATCGGCGTCGCTAAAAGTTTATTGTTGAGCATTGGTAATATAATGTATTTGTTTTAATTATGTTTTAACTTAAGGTTTTTGTCACTCTAAGATTAACCTAAATAGGTACATAGTTGTAAGACTTTACTATTGAGAATAGTTGTGTATCAGTATATTAGCTGTATACTTACCTAATTAATTGATTCTAAATATTTTTTTATATGTGCGTCGGGAGACAGCACGTTATCAGATGGCCGAATGTCATGATTTTAGAAGGTTTTTCATATTTTTAAAAGGCAACACTGGTAATGCCGTCTCTTGCCGCCATTTTGTTAAGTTTAATAGGCTAATCTGTGGTTAATTCGGTGGGGATAGCTATACTTGAGCCCGACTAACGAGCAAAGAGAGGTCATTCTTCAAACTAGCCTCGAAGGGATAAGTTCACTAAGACGTCGACTGTATCTATATTGTTATACCTGTACTATGCCTGTACCTGTAGGTTGGATCAATAATTATACGAGTGTTATCTGGAGTCTGCGTTTTCTTCATAATATACTGTTGACTGCCGGCAGTCCATTTTGACAGTTAATTTTGTATTGCTAGTGGCTCCTCCAGGACCACTGTCACCGGTTCAGATATATTTGTGGCACTATACTTACTGTAGCGACATCTAGCGTCGAGTGCAAATGCGAAATATAAATTTTACATCAATAGGGTAAGAACTTTAGTTTTGGCCACTGCCCCGAGTGCTTACTTAGCTTTAAACATTTCGTTAATAACTTTTGCTTGATAATATACTTTTTATCTATGACTTTTAAGTCATAATAACAATAGTAATAATTCTTTATGACATAGGAATATTATTCAATAAACGCTTTTCAGTTTACATCGAATTAGATGTTTCTTTTATTTTATCTAAGTTAGTTAAGTATTGATTTCTCGATGTATCTTTTAAAATTTGATTGACAAAAAACACATCAATCGGCACCCTTCGCACATTTTAAGTTTAAAAAATAGGTTTTTAATTGACTAAAATAAAACTAAATTTCGTAAGTATATGAATACTTAGTTATATGTTTTTACTATGTATGTCAACGAATTTCTCGAAATCTAAAGGCATATCGAGATGATTCTATTTGATTTAAATTAGGTGTATTCTAACTTTGGGAACAGTCTAAGATTCATCAAAATCGGTTTAGTAGTTTTCGTGGGTATGTTATTGTACAATATACACTAAAACTTAGGAAATAAATAGTAATTTAAAAAAATAAACTGACTGGCACCGACCTCAAAAAGGTACCTTAATTATAATATAAATTATATTTTTCCTTTTCAGTTGACAAATACTTTTTGGAGTCGGTTAAATTTTTTAAGTAGTTTTTTTGTATTGTAAATTTAAAAATTTAAAGAAAAGTATAAGATACATTCTTAACAATTTTAGATACCTACTTAAGACCATAGGCGAAAGAAGTGAAAAAAAATTAAAGTGGCAACAGCGGGGGCTTTCACCCTACTTAATATAGATAATCATTCGGATGTACTTTTGTGAAAGGTATATCGTAATCTTACTGACTTCCCGCGCCATCTATTGCTTAGTAGTTATGATGCAAAAGAAGTGAAAAACATCTTAAAGTGGCAACATAGGGGGCTTTCACCCTAATTAATATAATCATTCGAATGTTCTTTTGTGAGAGGTATATCGTAATCTTACTGACTTCCTGCGCCATCTATTGCTTAGTAGATATAATGACGTAAATAACATGAAATTATTTTTATGATTTTATATGGGCCTGGATGGGTTTCAATTTATATTATGTTTTGAAGCAGGTAAAAAAAATAACATGATTCATTATTAATTGAGACAGCGATTAAATATAACGTATTTTCATAATCATGTGGCGCCATCTATTTTAGTAAGAATCAGTTTTTGTATTTTCCCGTAGGAATAATTAAATTTCCCGCAATAAAAGGTACCCTATATGTTTGTAACATATCATTTTTTTAATATGTTACATTCATAATAAACTATGATAGTACTAACCTTCATTCCTGTTTTTTATCCAATATTTTGTACCTTTACACAACACAGTTTTTATACATCCCTTATTGCAAAGTACATACATTCTCATTAACTCAATTCCAAACAATAATTGCTAATTTTTACATCTTAGGTACACTTATATTTGTCAACAAACATCTATCACGTCTGACGTTTGACATTTAATTTTATCAGAGTAAACATCATAATTTTTGAACCACTGGCTCAATCTTGTGAGGAACAGCAGAACTATTTCCACGAGCAATTATCCAGAGATATACGTCTTCTCATTCTTGCATGGATGTCCAGCTATTTCCATCTCTTTTTCTTATAAAGACACCTTGCGTTGAGAGTCCACACTTCATCAAACTTTAGCGCCATCTGGTGTCAAATAGTGGCAAAGTATGCCGCACATATATTGTCATCTCTCTCACACCTAAATGCATAGCCATCCTGTCATCTCGTTCATGCAACAGCACCGAAACTGACATCTGGCGTAGAGTAGCTCTCTTGCTTTAATAATTGAACTTCTACATATTGAGTCCAGATTATCTATGGTACCTAAAAACTTTTATCAATAACATTATGAATATCTAATTTACAATGAAAGTAATTAGTTATTCATAATCTACAAATCTTCCTTTATTTGATTTTATATAATTCTTCATTTATCTTTAGCTAATTTTGGAAAATTCGAGATTGATGGTAAAGCAATATGAATTAAAAACAAGATTCTAGAAAAGTCGTGGCAGAACATATAAATAGGGCCCGTCTCGCCCCAGTGTTTTTTTCTCTCGATAACCGCTACTTAACTGACTGTGAGAAAGACTGTGAAGCAAAGTCACTGTGAACTGTTATTGCATAGACATTTTTTTTACCTACGTAGTTTTTCCCTGATAAACCTAACCGTCCTAAGCTGCATCATTGTGTGAACACTGCAATTTTCTTGATTCGTCCTCGATCTTCAGCGTCCGGGTAAGTCGATCTGCTAAATGGCAAACAAATTACCAACATCTCTTTATGTCACTGCTTTGGCATAACGCTGTGTTTTCTTCTTCCTCGACAGTTCTTATTATTGACTGGACTACCTGTCCGGAGCGAGCACCTGCGAAGCTGACATCATACCGGCGAGCCCTCGTTCGCTGACCTTAGGCCTTGAGAGACCGGCGTTCGCAACCCCTCCTCGGAATATAAGTCTCAGGTGTAATCGTTCTTATATCCTTATCTCTTAACTACATCTCTCCATACTCTCTTCGTTTATGAGCTGTTCATAAACGTGGCGCCCATTAATTGTCTCTAATCTTCTCCTCTCTTATAAGTTTAACTTAACTACATACATATAAGTATTACCTACCTACCTTTCAATTTTGTAACACTCCCAACTTGATTTAAACTACACTTGTGAACTTATAAAACGTTTAATATTGAATAACAACCATATTTTAATTTGTGTTTGTATTTGTATATCCAGTCTGACACGTTGTAAACCTATCTTAAGGATAGCGATAGCCTAGGTCTCCTATTCACGTAAATTTCTTTTGTAACCTTATTTGTCTAGTGTAAACTTCATTACCTGTTTATGTAATTTCCAACTCAGTGAGAATATTGTAATTTAAGTCCCTCTGACAGTGCAACAAGTGAGCTGCAAAGTAGAATAATTATCCCCACGCCCTGTATTTCTTGTAAGGACCTAATTTTACATGTTATAAAAATAAAACTTCACATTTCATTATATTTCAATTTCTTTTATTTTACATCAAAACCTATAGTTAAAAATATAAGTTACATTTAGCGCCCAACGTAGTTTGCACTCAATTCTTTGTTGACAGTTTCTCACTGGGTTTCTACCTCTTTTATATTTATTTGTTGTATCTCTCTCTCAAATTGTACCTGTATCAATTTCAGTGATGGAGCATACTGCGTTCTACGGTCTCCTCAAGGACGAGGTCAGCTATGAGCTCAACCTGCGGGGAGTGGAACACGAGCGTGGTGCCACAGCGGAGACGTTGGCTGCCCGGCTGGAGAAGGCTGAACCGGCCGCTGCAGAGGTCGAGGACAAATTTATTGATTCCCTTGATACGGGAATAGAAATAGAGGTATGTGCACGGAAGTTGGCCGAACTAAGCGCTCTTGTCCCCAAGTATTCTACCACTACACATTTCCAAAAATGCTGGGCAAGGTTGACTCACGTTATAGACCGACTAGACAGACTGACCGGGCAGACCAGGGAGCAAAGACGTATAAAATCTTCGTCACTGGAGGAGTTATACAGACTTCGCTTTTGGATGTCAAATAATCCACCGCGCAGTAGAGGTCCTTCCCCGTCAAGACAACACCTACATCCGACTGCTTCCCGTGATGAAGAAAACCGCATCACAGACGTTCGGAAGAACGGTGTCGATGGGGATGTACACTCTGAGGGAGCATCTATCCCTGTCCCTCCTCCTCATCCCTCTCACTCCTCTCCTTTTCTCAGAAATTCTCCTATATTGAAGTGGGGTGTAACTTTTGACGGACACACCTGTGTCTTAGAATTTATTACTAAAATTAAAGAATTAGCTGCCTCCTGCTCTGCCCAAGACCATGAACTGCTCTCAAACTTCTCACATCTGCTTACTGGTGATGCATTGGTGTGGTTCCGCGGTTACAGGGACAATATAACTTCTATGTCTCAACTTTTTGATTATCTAAAAGAGGAATTTATACCTGTTGATTATGACAGACGACTTCTACTGCAAATAAAAGGCAGATTGCAAGATAAATCTGAAGACATAAAAATTTATATCAATCTCATGCTTTATGAGATGTCTAAACTATCTAAACCACTCTCTGAAACTGAGAAGTTGGATATAATATTATCAAATATGAACACTTTTTATATTGCAAAATTAGCTCTCCATGATTTCTCTTCGACTGCGGAACTCAAATCAGTGTGCTCCAGGCTAGACATAGCAAAGCACAGATGTGAGAATAGAGGTGCCTTAAATCCTGGCAATACTGCTATTGTTCCCGGTTTCACAGTGAAATCTAATCTTACTAAATCGGTAAATCAACCGTTTATTAAACAAAAACCTTTATCGGGAAATGTTGCTACCATCTCCCATAATGCTTATAATTCCGCCATGCTACAAAAAGATAGTGTCACTTGTTTAAAGTGTAGTGGCAAACATCACTATTCAAAGTGTAATGTATACAATACACCTATATGTTTTAAATGTAAAAAACCTAATGTGCTTACTCGCGACTGTAATTGTTCAAAAAACTGAATAAGCGGTCAGTAGCATGTTCTCTCTCTCTTAAACCTGAACCTTCAAAACTAACTAAACATACTACTGACCGGGAATGGCAGGAATATCTAACTTTCTTAAAAAACTTTTTCTCCTCTCAGAAGATAGCTCCACTTTTTGAGTCAAACTTGCCTGACAACCGTGCGTTTATCAAAGTCAACATTTTGGGAACAGAGTGCTTGGCCTTGGCCGATTCTGGTGCATCAACTTCTATACTCAGCAATGATGCGCTAGGAACGCTTAGGGAATTAGGTCTACAGACTCATCTTCAGCCATCTTCTAAAACTCTTAAAGTTGGCAATAACGCTAAACTTAATATTTTGGGATCCATTACGATACCTATTACTTACAAGTCCAATCTAAGACTAATTACTCTCAATGTATGCACAGATATCAACAGTCCTCTTATTTTAGGTGTAAATTTTCTTAGGGCATTTAACCTATGTCAGGATATTCTGGAATATACGACCGACTCTCAGTGTACCTCTGCTTTCAACTCTTTAATTGACACAAACACACACTTACATACTTATGAGGATCTGTCGGTTGTACAAAAATCTCAGATTGATAACATTATCACTGATTTTAAAAATATTTCTGCCGATTCTAACAACTTAGGTCTCACTGATCTTGAAGAACATGTCATTGACACTGGTGATCATCCCCCAGTGAAACAAAAATACTACCCTATACCAGTTCACTATAAACAGCGGGTCGAGGCTGAAATTAATGATATGTTAAGAATGGGTATTATTGAAAAAAGTAATTCACCTTGGAATTCCCCTCTCTTAGTAGTTCCCAAACCTAACGGAGACTTAAGGATCTGCCTAGACTGTAGAAAACTGAATAGTGTCACCAAAATAGATTCATATCCTATGCCGCGTATCCAAGACATACTTGATTCTCTTAATAATGCTAAATTCCTAAGCTCTATTGACCTGAAAAGCTCATTTTTTCAAATTAATTTACACCCAGACTCGCGGGAGAAGACTAGTTTCTCCATTCCTGGGGTTGGGGCTTTCCAATTTTGCCGCATGCCTTTCGGACTTGTCAATGCATCTGCTAGAATGATGAGACTTATGGATAAAGTCTTTGGACCAGAGTTTGCTGGCCGTCTGTTTACCTACGTGGATGACGTAATACTGGTCAGTAATTCATATGACGAACACGTCGAGTTATTGAAGCGTGTCTATCAACGTTTAAAAGAAGTAGGTCTCACCATCAATTTTGACAAATCAGTTTTCTGCAGATCTTCCCTTAAGTTTTTAGGGTTCATCGTCGACCGACACGGACTACGCACTGACAGTGACAAGGTTAAGGCCATTTTGGAATACCCTGTCCCTACTAACCAAAAAGAAGTCAGACGTTTTCTAGGCATGGCGTCATGGTATAGGCGTTTTATCCAAAACTTTTCTTTAGTAACTGCTCCTATAAACAACCTAATTAAAAAACAGCCCAAGGGCAAAGCTTTTAGTTTTCCGCAGGAAGCTCTCCTTGCCTTTAACGAGATTAAGCAACGTTTGGTATCTGCACCCATTCTTTCTATACCTAAATTTGATAAGCCTTTTATCATCTCTACCGATGCCTCTGATTTAGGTCTCGGTTGTGTCCTCTCTCAAAAGGACGACGAGGGTAAAGAACATCCTGTCGCCTTCGCTAGCCGTTCTCTTACTTAACCAGAAAGAAACCATGCCACTACTGAAAAGGAACTAAATGCTTTAATCTTTGCTCTAGAAAAATTTAGGGGTTATATTGAAGGCTCTCCCTTCCCCACTACGATTTATACAGATCATAGTAGTCTGAAATGGCTTGTCAGTCTTAAATCTCCTACAGGAAGATTGGCGAGATGGGCAGTCCGGCTTTCTCAATTTAATCTTAAAATTGAGTATCGTAGGGGCTCTGATAATGCCTTGGCCGACGCTCTTTCTCGTTCATTTCCCGTAAATGTCACTTCTGATGACGATCCATCTCAAAACTCCCCTTCTTCTTCTACTACCAAAGACTCTTGGTACCTCAAGAAAGTACAAGACGTCAAATCTTCTCCCCACAAGTTCTCTGATTGGAAACTAATTTCTGATCGTCTCTATAAAAGGATGAAAAATTCCAACCCTCTCTCTGCTGACTGTGAGTGGAAACTCGTGGTTCCTTTCGAATCGCGGCATGACGTCATAGCTAAATGTCATGACCACCCGAGTGCAGCCCATTTAGGCATCTTTAAGACTTTGAAACGTCTTACTCAATCTTATTATTGGCCATCTCTACATAGAGATGTCAAGAAATACATCAAAAATTGTCAAGTTTGCTTGGCGTATAAGAGCACGAATGAAGGTCCCCCAGGCATCATGAAAAATCCCAAACAGGTCCAACGTCCCTTCCAAATGATATCTACAGACATAATGGGTCCTTTACCTCGATCTTATCAGGGCTACAAATTCATTCTAGTAGTTACTGACGTTTTCACTAAGTATACATGCATATTTCCTATGAGGAACTCACTTGCCAAGACAGTAGTTTCCATTATTGAAAACAATATATTTATGAAATATGGGATTCCTCAAACAATTGTCATGGACAACGGTCCCCAGTATATCTCTAATGCCATGAAGGATTTAGTTGCGAAGTATAAAGTTCCTAATTCTTTTTATAACTGTAGGTTCCTGCCACAAAACAACCCTTCTGAAAGGACTAATCGTGTCATTGTCACTGCCATATCTTCCTATGTAGGTACAGACCACAGAAAATGGGCTGAAGAATTACCAAAAATTGAGTTTGCAATCAACACAGCCGTTAGTGAATCCACTGGTTTTAGCCCATACTTTCTAAATCATGGCCGCGAAGCTGTACTCTCTGGTGACTGGTACCCTAACTCTCCACTTAAAGAAGAAGATATTTTGTTTACCGACAGGACTTCATACTCATCTACTCTACCTCATCTTAAAGACATTTTTATTAAAGTAAACTTGAACATGTCCAAAGCCTACTCCAAATATAAAATTCATTACAACAAAAATAGGCGTGATATTGAATATCAGGAGGGCCAGACTGTATGGAAGAAAGAATATCCACTTTCTGATGCTAGTAAATTTTTCACTGCAAAACTAGCTCCTAAATTCACTAAATGTATTGTGAAAAAGAAGATCTCTCCTCTTACATACATTCTGAAGGACTTTCACACATCCAAGGATTTAGGCACTTGGCACATTAAGGACATTTTAAAATCTGTACCTATATAACTACACCTATATTTTGCTCATTTCATTTTATTTATGTATGTGATTATCTATATGTATTTTTCTCTTTTCTCTCTTGCTCTGCATCTAGGTACTATCTCCTACCTACCTTATCCGTATGGTTGCCGGAGAAAGAATAGTACCATCGCTCTCCCCTTGCGCGTCGTAAGAGCCGACCAAAAGTCCCATTTTCCCATCCCATATTTTCCTTTATCACGACACCCATTCCCTTACCTTATCCGTATGGTTGCCGGAGAAAGAATAGTACCATCGCTCTCCCCTTGCGCGTCGTAAGAGCCGACCAAAAGTCCCAGTTTCCCATCCCACATTTTTCCTCATCTTCATACCCATTCCCAAACCCTATTATATATTCTTCTATGTACTCTATTTTTTTGTATGGTTTTTATTATATATATATTAATTTTATAGTATCTAGTTTATTCTATGGGACGGCTGGTAATCCCATAAATGAAAAATCAAAAGCCTTACTACTCAGAGCGGATTGTAACTCTGCATAAATATGCCTTAACGACAACAGATTATTCTTATCACACTAGTATATTATACTCATCTATATATCAGAGCGGCTGCGACTCTTAAAATAGGCCATCGGCACTCCATTTATTTATGTATATCCATATTTATCTAGTATACGCACACTTTAAATTTTCGGCAAGGGCGCATGGTACATAGGCCAGAAGTAAGACCCACCGTCGATATCAATTATCTGTATTGTTTATGTATTCCGTTTATTTATATAACTTATTTGTTTACAGCTGGCATGTAGTATACGTATATTGATTATTTTTTGTTGTTTTTGCTTTTGTTTCCTTTTGCCCTTTCCTTTCCTTACTTGATACCCAACCTACAACTTTCTTTATTTTCCCACTCTACTATACCGTGCTATCCATTCCTTCTTTCTCTACACAACCTTTTCTTTCTCTACACAACTTTCCTTTCTCTACAATTTTTTTCTCCTCTTGCTCTATTCTTGTTTTATCCATTCCCTTCATGCTTCCTCACGCTTTCGCTTTCTTTTCTTTACTGTGTGGGGATAGTGACCTGTCCTTCACTCACCTCATCCCAGTTCCTTTCTTTTTTTTTTTTTTTTTTTTCTCAACTAATGAGGTATTGTAACATATCATTTTTTTAATATGTTACATTCATAATAAACTATGATAGTACTAACCTTCATTCCTGTTTTTTATCCAATATTTTGTACCTTTACACAACACAGTTTTTATACATCCCTTATTGCAAAGTACATACATTCTCATTAACTCAATTCCAAACAATAATTGCTAATTTTTACATCTTAGGTACACTTATATTTGTCAACAAACATCTATCACGTCTGACGTTTGACATTTAATTTTATCAGAGTAAACATCATAATTTTTGAACCACTGGCTCAATCTTGTGAGGAACAGCAGAACTATTTCCACGAGCAATTATCCAGAGATATACGTCTTCTCATTCTTGCATGGATGTCCAGCTATTTCCATCTCTTTTTCTTATAAAGACACCTTGCGTTGAGAGTCCACACTTCATCAAACTTTAGCGCCATCTGGTGTCAAATAGTGGCAAAGTATGCCGCACATATATTGTCATCTCTCTCACACCTAAATGCATAGCCATCCTGTCATCTCGTTCATGCAACAGCACCGAAACTGACATCTGGCGTAGAGTAGCTCTCTTGCTTTAATAATTGAACTTCTACATATTGAGTCCAGATTATCTATGGTACCTAAAAACTTTTATCAATAACATTATGAATATCTAATTTACAATGAAAGTAATTAGTTATTCATAATCTACAAATCTTCCTTTATTTGATTTTATATAATTCTTCATTTATCTTTAGCTAATTTTCTTAACCATAGACTATATTCGGATCATTCTAGAAATGTACAAGTGAGCATTGTCTATGCTACTTACCTTGGAAAATTCGAGATTGATGGTAAAGCAATATGAATTAAAAACAAGATTCTAGAAAAGTCGTGGCAGAACATATAAATAGGGCCCGTCTCGCCCCAGTGTTTTTTTCTCTCGATAACCGCTACTTAATTGACTGTGAGAAAGACTGTGAAGCAAAGTCACTGTGAACTGTTATTGCATAGACATTTTTTTTACCTACGTAGTTTTTCCCTGATAAACCTAACCGTCCTAAGCTGCATCATTGTGTGAACACTGCAATTTTCTTGATTCGTCCTCGATCTTCAGCGTCCGGGTAAGTCGATCTGCTAAATGGCAAACAAATTACCAACATCTCTTTATGTCACTGCTTTGGCATAACGCTGTGTTTTCTTCTTCCTCGACAGTTCTTATTATTGACTGGACTACCTGTCCGGAGCGAGCACCTGCGAAGCTGACATCATACCGGCGAGCCCTCGTTCGCTGACCTTAGGCCTTGAGAGACCGGCGTTCGCAACCCCTCCTCGGAATATAAGTCTCAGGTGTAATCGTTCTTATATCCTTATCTCTTAACTACATCTCTCCATACTCTCTTCGTTTATGAGCTGTTCATAAACGTGGCGCCCATTAATTGTCTCTAATCTTCTCCTCTCTTATAAGTTTAACTTAACTACATACATATAAGTATTACCTATCTACCTTTCAATTTTGTAACACTCCCAACTTGATTTAAACTACACTTGTGAACTTATAAAACGTTTAATATTGAATAACAACCATATTTTAATTTGTGTTTGTATTTGTATATCCAGTCTGACACGTTGTAAACCTATCTTAAGGATAGCGATAGCCTAGGTCTCCTATTCACGTAAATTTCTTTTGTAACCTTATTTGTCTAGTGTAAACTTCATTACCTGTTTATGTAATTTCCAACTCAGTGAGAATATTGTAATTTAAGTCCCTCTGACAGTGCAACAAGTGAGCTGCAAAGTAGAATAATTATCCCCACGCCCTGTATTTCTTGTAAGGACCTAATTTTACATGTTATAAAAATAAAACTTCACATTTCATTATATTTCAATTTCTTTTATTTTACATCAAAACCTATAGTTAAAAATATAAGTTACATTTTGACCCGGGTTATAAGCTATTACTACACAAAATTTGGTAAAAATCCGTCCAGTCGTTTTTGCGTGAAAAGCGAACATACAAACAGACAAACAGACAAACAGACAAAAATTTTAATATCTATCGTTTTGGGGTCTATATCCTGTACACATCACATAGCAGTAATTATTTTTTTTTAATATTTCATGTACAGACTTTTTGTCCGTTTCTGTTTTATTATATGTTTGTTATATTATAGTTATATTATAGGACTTCAAACTTTATAATTAGACAAGGATAGGACGCTATCTTAGTGACGTCAGTGGGTTAGTAGCGTCATAGTCACGCCATAGAAGATTTCGTTTTAGAAAGAGACAGCTATAGTCAAAATCAAACAGACTATAATTCTTTTATTATAAAACAGATTCAAATTATTTTTTCACATTTGGTATTCTTAATTGCAATATTTTTTAACGTCATCATTAAATATCTACATTTCAACAACAGTAAAATACCTTATTATTAAGTTGTTCGTTTATCTATTTTGCTTGGAATCAAATCGGTTCATTAAAAAAGTATCTTAATCTTTTAGTAAGATATTGATAAAATACTAGGTAGGTAAACACATCTTAGATTTCTGCGCGAAGTGTCCATATAAATAAAACACTTTCACGGATTTTTTCACGCTACAAGATCTATCTATCTACAAGATGTTTTCCGTGACCACGGCCCCTGGAAAGGTGCCGAAACGTCGGATAAACCAAAAAAATCTCAAAAAACAACTAAAATTTAACCAAGTTGTTGAATAAATTGCGTGAAAAAATCAGTAAAAGTGTTTTATTTATACTAGGTAGGTACTCAAAAAATACACAACTAAAGCTGAAATCAGACTTACTGCACCCCGGGAACCGCACGTAGTCGTGATATCAACTTCACACGGTAGGCTGCAGTCGTGTGGAGTCGAATTAACTGCATACAGTCGTAATTTCAACTTCACGCAGTCGGCTGCAGTCATGTAGTGGCGACGCACACTGTCCAACACGCCTTTATGCAGCTACTAAGGATTCCACTCGTCTACAGCCCACCACGTGAAGTTGATATCACGACTGATCGAAATCGAACGTTCCTACAACTGCATGCAATTCAATATAGCGACTGCGCGCGGTTGCTGATGCGACTTCCCGCGGTTGCTGTGGTACAGACAGTACAGTCCGCCTGATGTCAGCCTTAGCCCCATATATTTCGCATGAAAGTTGTTTCAGCATCCTAACTAAAATAAGCTGTAAAGCAGACTTTTAATTATGAATTTCCGTAATCCATAGCAACAGAATTAAATAATTTGCTCGTACTGATCTAATATTCATTTATTATTGTACCCTTTTCAAGATTTATTTTCACAAGTCTCAAGGCAAAAACATTTATTATATCTACAGTTCGAGGTCCAATTAATTATTTTTTTTAAATACAATAAACAATAGCTATGTTTTGTATAATACAAAAACAAAAAAGCTTATTGTGAAAACGCCCTATCTCCTTAATTCTTGACGGACGTTTTACTATAGTTTTACGTGTAATTAACAGATAAATAAACGAGACCATTAGCTTCAGAACAGTGGACCGTAATTACACAGGCGAGGATTCTGTTAGATTCGCAGAATGCCAGATTAGGGGTAATTAAGTCTTGTGGGAGTGCAACCCGGAGGACCATTATATGGGATAATGAGGTGTCCAGTCAGCCTGCTTTTGTAATATGTAAATTGAATTTTATATTCTCAGACGGCTTGGTTGTTTAGGCAGTGGGCCCCTTTCAACCCCATCCTAGTGTTATTTATACACTACTAGGTAGCACTTAGCCTTCATCACACCTGATGGTAAGTGGTGATAAAGCTGAAAGTGGTAGCGCTCTACTCCCGGAATCCTCAATCACTGAGGAACTGGCTATCTTATCTCTAACTGCCGGAACACAATAAATGCTTAAAACATCATTGTTATGGCGTCAGACTTAGATAAGATGGTGGTAGCTGGCCAGGCGGACTAAGAACAAGTCCTACCACCAATCAAACCGTATACAATATGTACCCCCACTGGGAATCGAACCCGGGACCTCTGGGTCTGAAATCAGTGGTGTGTACCACTAGATACCACATAGGCGATTAAATATTTGCGCTGTTAACTGGCAATAAAGATTTCGCGAGGCATGATTCACGAATGGTTCATCAACAAAGATCGGCAAAAGAGAAGCCACAGAACGTAGAAAGATTTTTCTCTTTTGTAGCTGTTTGGGTTGATGTTAATAAGGACATTCTACAAGATTCAAAATTATACTCCGAGATTTATTCGATTAACGATCGCAGGCCGAGCGATCTCCTGTATTTAACATAATATGAAGAAAGTTGAAAAATGGAAAATGCAGTATTTAGAAAAAATCGACCCGTCTCACAACCAGCTCCGATGGGACTCGAACCCACGACCTTTCGCTATCCGGGCGACTGCTCTAACCACTGAGCTACGGAGTCGTTACGAGAAGCGTCGAATTTATCAAATACTTCTTACACGCTGTATAGCCAGCGTTAATTTCATCAATGTGAAGATATTACTACCCCCACACGCGAAAGAAATACCTTTCCATATTTTTTCTAAATACTTCATTTTCCATTATTCAACCATAAAAATTGCATTGTGAATGCAAAAAAGTAAAAATTTAAATAACATGAAGAAAGTTGCTAAAATTATGAGGAAGGGATGTCACAAAAGGCCATCCATAGCTTGATTACTTTAAATTGATTTCATAAATTCAATTCAACTAGATAGAAGTACATTAATTTATCATAATTATCACATAATATTAGCCTCTGATTAAGAAGTTGAGTCCTAAAATGTTCAGATTATTTAGCACTAGCTTTCCGCCCGCGGCTTCGCCCGCGTGGACTTTACGACGCTATCCCGCAGGAATGTGACTTTTTTTCGGGATAAAAGTAGCCTATGTTCCTCTACAGGCTACAAAGTGTCTGTGTCCCAAATTTCAGCCAAATCCGTTCAGCTGTTTCGGTGTGATTGAGTAACAAACATACAAACATCCATACATATAAACATCCAAACATCTAAACTTTCACATTTATAATATTAAGTAGGATATAATTGCCCATGGAACAAAAACGGATACATAAATTGAATCGTTTTGTGCATCCTCTTTATAAATTGGGATGGGTTGTGTTATTCAATTTGAATTTTAGTTCCACTTGGACGAAGTCGCAGGAGCCAGTAGAATAAGCGAATGATCCGAAACAGCTTTACCGATTAAAAAAAATCACTTTAACAAAATTTTATCGAAAACCAGCGAAAAACTCAAAAGACTTCAAGTTTTCAATGCGGAAAATAAAATTAAAACCCCTCTTTGTTTCACATTTTCGGATTTTAGAAAATCTTTTTCATAATAAGCTTAAGAGAAGAGAAATTTTAAGCCATAGGTTAAGGAGCGGTACTTTTTAAACAACACAAAAGCCACAAGTAGAGAAGTATTTTAAGGAGATAAAAATAATATGATGTTTCGTAAAATATAGGCTTTCCCTTGATGGCAAACTTTTTTTATGTTTTAAATAATGCATCGCACAGGAATTACGTAAAAAATACATCCCAGTGATGGTACAACTATCAAAAAGTCGAAAAATGGACTTATTTAGAAAAAATCGACCCGTCTCACAACCAGCTCCGAAATTGCATTGTGAATGCAAAAACCAAAAATTAAGGCGCTACTCGGAGAAAGTATGGACTTTTTGATTTAAAACTATAGGACGGTTACAGTTGTTACAAATCTGGTAATAAGATATATATTTCTTCATACCTTTATCTATAATCGTATAGTTTAAAAAAAACGATTTTATGATTTTTCCTCGACACTTTTTCTTTTCGAAAACACCTCTAAAAATTACGAAAACTCAAGATTATTCTTAAATGGGGTTACTTACACTATTGGAAATTGGTTTAATTAGTGGACACCAATAATATTTAGGATTGTATAGAAGCATTTTTTCAAAAATCGCTGTAGTTTTTGAATACGAAGTGATTTTGTGTTTTTTTCGCAAAATCTGCAAAATCTGTCTCGCTCCCGCGCGCATCGTTTTCTCATTGCTATCTCGCTTCAGCATAATTTTTCCGAGTATCGCCTTAAAATAACTATCAAAAAGTCACAAAACGATTCAATTTGTGTATCCGTTTTTGTTCCATGAGCAATTATATCCTACTAATATTAAAAAATTGAAAGTTTAGATGTTTGGATGTTTGTATGTTTGTTACTCAAAAAAATTTAAATTAAAATAACTATCAAAAAGTCATTTTACGAGTACTTACTCTGGCAATAATTTGTACAATCGAACCAAATGAATCGTGACCCACCTTAAGGGCAGGATCTTCCAAAAACTCTGTCTTTGTCATTTTCTTTACGTGTGAAAAGTAATGAAAATAGCCTCACTTTTTCATTTTATCAGTGTAGTTTAGGGTTTGAAAAATTTAAACTACACGAATTAAATAAATTTTTACTATTATAAATGATTAAAAATTAAAATACAAGCATCCCTTTTTTCCGGATCGGTAACATTCAGTGTTGTGCACAAACGCCCTATCGAGCGTGGCCGAGCAAGCGTTAGCGTGCCTACTTCAGTCGGGAATCCTCGCCTTAATATCAAACGTTGATTAGCAACTAATCTGGATCACGCTTTTTCTTATCTGTGGATAGATGATTAATCCTGGCCGTAAGATATCTAATCTAAGTATATATATAATCTAAGTATATTATCGTGATATTATCCAAAAAATATAAAAATAATGAAAATTTTCGAAGTTCAAACTTGTTTACATTGACACTTTATGGTTTTTGCCGCTTTCAAACAAATTATTGGCAAAACAGGTCATGATTCAATTGTTTCGACTGTACAAGCAACATCTAAAACCCAATGAATTACACAGAAATAAAAATTAAAAGAAGAATAAGCAAGAATAGCTTAAAAGAGTGATAAAAATAAAATGCTGTCACATGTTATGGTGAGATCTCAAACTATTTATGTTCTCTTTTTCATAAAGGCTTTTATAAGGTATATTGCTACAGTTTTAATCAGCTTTTGAGAGTAAAACCACGTTTTGTGGAAAATAACGGATTAGAGTCCATTTCAATCTAAAAAAATACTATTTTAGTATAACTTAAATTGTATTAGGGCAGGAGAGCCCTTTGCCACTTTAAGGTGTTTTCTCTTTAAAGCACTTATACCCGAATACTCGTACGCTACTTATCTTTGGGAGCGTCTTACACATCGCCCTGTCACTCTAACGCCCGAATTCTCAAACGCAAATCATCTTTGGGAGCGTCTCAAACATCATGGCATCTCTTTCATACGTTTGACATTTAAAGTGACAGGGCGATGTTTGAGACGCTCCCAAAGATAAGTAGCGTACGAGTATTCGGGCATAAAAGTCAAACGTATGAAAGAGATGCCATGATGTTTGAGACGCTCCCAAAGATGATTTGCGTACGAGAATTCGGGCGTTAGTGTTAAATGGTCTTAGGTATTTTAGACAAAAAGAATCTTGAATTATAAAGAATTTATCCTACCTTTAAAGATACATCTTTCAAATAAAATAAAAAAAGTAGATTTTGTATATGACATAAAATGTGCGAAAGGTGCCAACCACCCCGGTTTTGGCCATTTATTGATAGCCAAACTTTTGTCAGTAAAGCGAAAAGCAAAACTAAAGCGAAAAGCAAATCCAGGTAAAATCAATATATTTTAAAGTGCTAGAAACTTCGAACAACAATTATAACACTAATAGTTCTGTGGATCGAAGGCTAGAAACCAATAAATGGCAATACAATAATTTGATTGTAAAAAAAAAGGTTTATAATAACGTAAAATTTCATAGAGAAAATGGTTTATTAATGGCGTTTATTGAAAAAAAAACTTTACTGACATCAACGAATCCTATCGATTGTTATTATTATAATTATAATCCCTTCTTTTAATTGCCATTGGCAAAAATAACAGAAAAGGAGCCAAAACCAGGGCTTCTGCCCTACTTATAAGGCATAGCACAATAATTATTAACAATAAAAAAATATTATACCGTTAAAAAAAATATGAATTTTCTTTATCACGGGTGTTTGTGCCTATTATGATTCTATTTCTTACAAAATGCCTATGCCTATACCACGACACTCAGCATGTCGAACTCGAGAAAGGTTTTGTCTATATCGAAACGTTAAAAAAAATTACATTTCATCGTAGACAAACCTATTGTTCGGCTGTCAATTATAGACTTTCGAGGTAGACAAAACTCTTAGCTCGGGTTTGCCATGCTACGCGTACAGCTAGAGACAATTTCAGCATTGCTATTTATGCGTAATTCATCTGATAGTTAAGCCTGCTGTACATGGGTAGAGTAAACGGTATAATAGAGTGGTAGAGTACTAACTATCCTACTAACTATACTAATGTAGACATCATTGGTAGAGTAGAGTAGGTACTGAAATTTGGTAGAGTACTTAGCGTACTTAGCTAGCACCGCGGGCAAGCTACTCTACCGCTCTACTCTTCCGTTTACTTTACCCGTGTACAGCAGCCTTTATAGATATTTATTCCTATTCATTTCTATCTTCTGTATTTTTCTCTGTAAACAAACATTAAAAACAAAAATGAAAATCTATTTCGACTCCAACTTTTCTATTCAATCAACCGCCAAAAACACTTACGTTTCCATTTCCATTTTGGTCGTATCAATCGATACAACATAAAAGTAAACTACGCAATCCAGATTTTAAAAAAATGGACATTCCATTTTCGACTTCAGCTCAGATTCACAGCAGCTCACAAACGGAGATCGAAACTAGAAAAGCCACGTTACAAAGAATTGGTATGCAATGCCAATTCTTCACTTGTATTGTGCAAAATCCTTTGTCGATATAACTGGATGCCGTACCTCTAATAAAACCGGATAGGTATCGGCCACACGGGCTATAAAAGAGGTTTACAATTATTTTCACGGAGTAAAGCGACACGGGGTCGAAAATACCCTTCGACGGTCGAAATTCCCACAGCATGTGTATCGCTCGTGTTGCGTGCCGAACATTTTCGGGTCGCACGAAACGAACCGTTTGCAGAAAAAGAGGGTGAAATCAAATATTCATACCTACGTTGACCTGGACTCGGCGACGAAATCTAATTTAAGTCGTAGCGTACACTGCCGGCGAATTCAATTGGTTGCTAACTACAAACAGGTACATAAAAAGTGAAAAGAATTTGAATTTTGATTAGATACCTATAAAGTTGTTTCTTTCTACTAATTTACAAATTTCAAAATCTTAAAAGGCTGCTTGAAAATCCTCCATTCTAATTTTTTTAATATCAGAAAGATTATATATCCTGGCTTCTGGGTCGACTGAGCGACATTCCTTCATCAGTCTGATGAGCATATTTATGTCAGGTGCTTGCTGTGTTACTTAATAAGCGTAAAACCTCTTAGGTGGTGATTGCGATCATGAATATGAACAACTTTTACTATGGGGCCAACTCTGCAACTCAACAAGAAAAACCAGCTGTTTGAGGAAAGATTCGATTGTTTGTTTGAATTAAATGGGCTTCGAAACTAATGGACCGATTCAGAAAATTCTTTGACTTTTTAGAAAGCTACACTCTTCCCGAGTGACTATATTTTATCCCGATATTGCCACGGGAACGGGTACCACGCGGGTAAAACCACGAGGATCCGCGATAGGGTATAATTTTTTTACATAAGCTGCATATAAAAATGTGTCTAATGCTGATTTTCTTGAGGTTCATTCCAATAGCATACAGAACTTTTTAACCGACTTCTAAATCAAAAAGGAGGAGGTTCTCTATTCGTCTGTATGTATGTTTTTTTTTTTTTGTGTATGTCCACCGATTACTCGAATACGGCTGAACCGATTGAAATGGTTCAAACGTTATTACATCAGGTTGGTTTCCAAGTTGGTCCCATTTTTTGAAATTTTGAAATCGGTTCAGTAGTTTTCAGGAAATCTTGAAAATACTGTCGTTTTCGTTACCACTTTATGTGAATTTAATACGTATCTTTAGGCATAACTCCTTTGTTTATAAACCGATTTAGATGATTCTTGTTTTGGTAAAAAGGGGATACCTCAAGGTATTTTAACCGACTTCGAAAAAGGAGGTTTTCAGTTTGATCACATACCTATTTACCAGAAAACACGTAAATTGCCTGCACGATGCACTAAAAAGAGTGAAATAAAAATTATTTTTATAAGAAAACTAGTTTTCCGCCCGCGGCTTCGCCCGCGTGGACTACACGACGTTATCCCGCAGGAATGTGACATTTTTCCGGGATAAAAAGTAGCCTATGTTCCTCTCCAGGCTACAAAGTATCTGTGTTCCAAATTTCAGCCAAATCCGTTCAGCCGTTTTGGCGTGATTGAGTAACAAACATCCAAACATCCAAACATCCAAACTTTCACAACTATAATATTAGTAGGATAAAACCGCCTTCAAAAAAACCACATCAAAAAAGTAAGAAATAATTCCTCACCAAATAAATAACGTAAGTACTTTGAAGTCGGGCGGGTTTTAACAAAAACAACAAAAAAATTTACATGTTTCACGCCCGACTTCAAAGTACTTACGTTATTTATTTGGTGAGGAATTATTTCTTACTTTTTTGATGTGGTTTTTTTGATTGCTTAGCACGAATGACCTGTCTTAAAACCAACATAGGTATAACTCAGACTACTCATGCTAACAGGATCCTACTAACTTATGACGTAATACCGTGATTGCCGCAAAAACTGCATCTGTATGCATGCGGCGACCCAGACACCACATGCATGCAACGATACCATCGAATATTACATAACGTTGTGGCAATCGGTTAGCAATGACTGTTGCATAATATTTAACACATTAGGATAGTTGTGATTGCATTTATAGTTTACGAGATAATTGATTATTAATTTGACCTTATATGTCTGTGTTGAGTGTTATATATATATCTTTCGTAATAATTTTTATCAACAGTCATGTTATAATATTCGAATTATGAACTCATGCCTGAACGTAGAATGATGCACTTTATGCCATAGTCAATTTTAATAGTATATTATGATACAAGTGAGCTAAGTTTGCTCATTATACACGAGGCTGTGGGTTGCAGCCCGAGCCGCAGGCGAGGGCGTAAATCAGCCGAGTGTCTAATGAGTAAGTTGCTCACGAGTTTCATACGCACTTATTCAACACACTTGCGAGGAAAAACAAACATTTATTGAATACATAACATAATTAGAATAACTTAATATTAGCTAAGGGAAAAAGCGCGCAAGTTTTTTTTTCTCACGCGCCAAATGTAAGGGGATTGATTACATACAGCCATACAGCCTACTTCAAAATAATTATAATAATAGTGATAAAATGCAAACGTTTTATAACAAATTATTGTGAATTATAAATAATTGGATAACAATACATTTAATTATGTTTTTTTGTCTTAATGTTTTGTTAACGAAATGTTTATTTATTCTAAAAACGTAAATGGATTTTCAGCCGTATAAAACCTCTTTGTTGTTACAAAAAAAGAACTGTACCTATTACCCGGTGAAATAGAAAATGCTCTGTTTACTCGCATATAACTTGCAGTTAGGTACTAACTTAACTTTGTAGGGATACTGTATTACCAGGTTAAATTAAACAGTCTCTGTTTACTCGCATATAATTTGCAGTTAGGTACTTACTTAACTTTGTAGGGATAATTCTATTACGCAACTAGTACTGTAATTTATTTTTCAACACACTTGCTCATAAAGTTAGCCTTATTACATCGATCTTAGGGCCATAAACCGAACTATAACACACGCGTGCATAATAATATTACAGTACTAGTTGCGTAATAGAATTATCCCTACAAAGTTAAGTAAGTACCTAACTGCAAATTATATGCGAGTAAACAGAGACTTTTCAATTTAACCGGGTAATACAGTATCCCTACAAAGTTAAGTTAGTACCTAACTGCAAGTTATATGCGAGTAAACAGAGCATTTTCAATTTCACCGGGTAATAGGAACAGTTCTTTTTTTGTAACAACAAAGAGGTTTTATACGCATGAAAATCCATTTACGTTTTTAGAATAAATAAATGTGTCCCTTATTAAGACAACATAAAACATAATTAAGTGTATTGTTATCAAATTATTTATAATTCACAATAATTTGTTATAAAACATTTGCATTTTATCACTTATTATAATTATTTTGAAGTAGGCTGTATGGCTGTATGTAATCAATCACCTTAAATTTGGCGCGTGCGAAAAAAAAAACTTGCGCGCTTTTTCCCTTAGCTATTATTAAGTTATTCTAATTATGTTATGTATTCAATAAATGTTTGTTTTTCCTCGCAAGTGTGTTGAAAAAGTGCGTATGAAACTCGTGAGCAACTTACTCACTAGACACTCGGCTGATTTACGCCCTCGCCTGCGGCTCGGGCTGCAACCCACAACCTCGTGTATAATGAGCAACCATAGCTCACTTGTATCATAATATACTATTAATTTTTAGTTTTTTGCATTCACAATGCAATTTTTATTACTGAAAAATGGAAAATGAAGTATTAAGATGGGTCGATTTTTTCTTAATACTTCATTTTCCATTTTTTTAGTACTGTAATATTATTATGCACGCGTGTGTTATAGTTCGGTTTATGGTCCTAAGATCGATGTAATAAGGCTCACTTTATGAGCCAGTGTGTTGAAAAAAATAAAACTGCTGTATCCAGGTGTTTCATAATGACCATTATGAAACACCCGGATACAGCTGTCACTAATTATAAAACACTTGTATTTCTTAATTTTACAGTCTCCATGGCAACCGTAGGATTTACCGGCCCTGACTTCCAACTCTTTCAAGCTCTTCTTTAGCCGGGAACAATCAGAAACTTTTTTAAAATTAGAATTTTGAATTTAGAAGGAATAGACCGTATAGACTCCTATGAGTGTGGTTTGGCACCAATACATTTTATAATTAATATTGATTTGATTTATTTTTGAAATATATAATAAATGTAATGAGTGTAGATAAAGTAGTGTATGAGACTGCACATAACACGGTATTAAACACTCGTGTTTTAATAGCCCTCATTATGAGACAGTCACATAAACTACTATTGTGAGTTGAGACACAAAAACTTAAAAATTATGTAGACTTTTTCAGGTGCCTAATACTTATACAGGGTTATTTTGACCCCACTGGCCAAATTTTTAAGTTCGACTCAGAATCGGTAAGTGAACGACTTTCTCCTAGAACATGGGTCGAAATACGACAAAATTTTTTGAACTTACCATAGTAAATCGATCACGTGATCAGTATGATTTATTTTGTATGAAAAGTAAAAAAAATGTCATATG
This sequence comes from Crambus lathoniellus, assembly GCA_949710035.1. Classification (NCBI taxonomy): domain Eukaryota; kingdom Metazoa; phylum Arthropoda; class Insecta; order Lepidoptera; family Crambidae; genus Crambus; species Crambus lathoniellus. The sequence continues at coordinate 4,050,308 of OX453305.1, forward strand.
TTTCTTGGGTTTCAAAATAATCCTGTAGTGTATTCTTATGAAACTTCGACGGTTAATATCGGAAGGATAATATAATTCGTATCTTTTGTAAACCTTATTAGTTTATTTTTCTAAGCTGTCTTACCTAAACCAATATTTATGCTGTAAACTAGTAGAAGCATATTAAAATTTCTTCGAATAAGTAAACAAATAGAAGCAGATTAAAATTTCTTCGGCATTATACCATGACCATTGATATGACTATTGATTTGCTATCGTTGAAGATAAGCAACTTTCGCAATGGCCAGTCACGGGATGGGTGACCCTAATCATTAAGTTGCAGTACTAAAGTATTGATGAAAAATATATAATATACCTACCATGTATTACCTATACTACTCTAGGATATACCTCCATCTCACTTTCAACTTACTTCGATACTGCATAACAGTTCAAATGTAAAGCCCTCAACTAAGCCTTTATCGATTATCGATATTCAGTGTTGTATGAAAATGGTTGTTTTAAATCAGTACGTAGCGTGGTGCTGACGGAATCCTTTTGTATGCCGCCTGCAGCGAGCCTGGCGTAGTTGCGGTTGCCATCCAATTACCTTTGAGCATCTCATACGAAGCAGAGCAAATCTTTTAACTTATAGAATGAAACACCAACACAAAATTTGTAGCAAATTAATGATTGAACTTTTTGGGGAACAGCGTAAGAGCGATTGCGCACTACGTCCGATTCTTATTCGATTCTTATCAATGAAATGACGGATCTTAAAAACTCCGGATAGAATACGTATAACTAGAATCGGATCTAGTGCGTAAACTACCATACAAATAGTTCTATGACCACGCCGGACCGTCATTTGACTGATAAGAATCGAATAAGAATAGAATAAAAATCGGACGTAGTGCGCAACCTCTCTAAGTAGATTCTATGATGAAAAGAACATGTGTGTTTTGAATGTAATAGATGAACTCTGAAATAAAACGATTTGTTTTTTTTTTCACCAGTAGTCAGCTACATTTTATACCTTAGTGAAAAGGGCTATTATAACGAACCCGGCTGTAGTTGCGGTTGCCATCCAATTACCTTTGAGCATCTTATACGAAGCCGGAGCGAATCTTTTAACTTATAGAATCAAACACCAATACGAAAAATGTAGCAAATTAATGATTGAACTTTTTGGGGAGCAGCGTTAGTGAATTCTATGATGAAAGAAACATTGTGTTTTGAATGTAATAAATGAACTCTGAAGTTATTTAACTGATTTTGTTTTTGTTCACCAGTATAAAACTGCATTATTCCTTAGTAAAAAGGCTATTATAACGAGCCCGGCAGTAGTTGCGGTTGCCATCCTTTGAGCATCTCATGCGAAGCCGGAGCAAATCTTTTAACTTATAGAGTGACACACCAACACGAAATTTGTAGCAAATTAATGATTGAACTTTTTGGGGAGCAGCGTTAGTGAATTCTATAATGAAAAGAACATGTGTTTTGAATGTAGGTAATAGATGAACTCTGAAATGAAACGATTTGTTTTTTTTTTCCCCAGTAGACAGCTAAATTATACCTCAGTCAAAAGGTCTAATATAAAGAGGCGGCAGTAGTTGCGGTTGCCATCCAATTACCTTTGAGCATCTTATGCGAAGCCAGGGCGAATCTTTTAGCTTATAGACTCCAACATCAACACGATCTTTGTAGCAAATTAATTATTGAAACTTTGGGGGAACAGCGTTAGTGAATTATATGATGAAAGGAACATGTGTTTTGAATGTAATCGATGAACTCTGAAGTTATTGAACTGATTTGTTTTTTTTTACCAGTGTAGAAAGCTGAGTTATAGTAAAAAAGCAGGTTTGCGGTCGCCATCCAATTTACCTTTAAGCATCTCATGCGAAGCCGGGCGAATCTTTTAGCTTATAGAATCAAACATCAACACGATCTTTGTAGCAAATTAATTATTGAACCTTTGGGGGAACGGCGTCAGTGAATTCTATGCTGAAAGGAATATTAGTTTTGTAGACAGAAGAATAGGTAAACTGTAAATTTATTGTTAATGGTATAGAATATAAATATTTTTTTTTTTAGTTCTAAATACCTAGTTTCTTTCTCAAGGTCTCCCATACCTCTGACTCAAAAAACCTTTAGCCAAAACTGAACACAATCAGAATATGTATAACTACCATGTGGAACTATTTTTTTTGAACCAAAGTACGTATTGTATGTTTGTATTTTCAAATGCTTGAATTAGAAATATAGTCGGCTTACTCTATAGGTCGCTTCATCCATAATTTGACCATTTAGCATTAATTAATACAAATGTAATTCAAATCTTCTCCCACGACTATTCATGAAGCATAAATATAGTTCTAAACCTCTGAAATCCAATATTCATTCAGTTGTTTTGTGGTCCATTTCCTAACACTCTAAAAGGGTACATTTGTGTAATTTGGAATGCACACAAAATTGCACGACCGTTTCATGCGGATTAACCGGTATCTCGCTAATAGCGACACGTAATAATTGCTAAATGTCCCGGAATGACAGAGCTTTGGGAACACATCTGCGGTTACCATATTGATAATTAAAGTAAAGATAATTGACTTGTTCAAAAATTATCAGCAGTCATTTTATTAATGGTACTTACATTTGTGTAATTTAGAATGCACACAAAACATTAAAAAACACTGGTATTTGAACTGACGAAATGACAGAGCCTGAAGATATCTGAGGTTCCATAATGATATTTAAAAATGAAGACAATATCAAAAATAGTAAGATAAATATATTACCGACAACAATTACCATCACTCAGTTTAATAATGATACCTAGATATTTTTAAGATAGTTTGGAATTAACACTAACTTACGTCTTACCTGAAAATCTCGCATTAATTGCTCTAAAATCGCAATTTCGTACTATGGAGCTTAAAAAAGTTGCTGCGATTTAAGATTTCAGAGAAATAATCATTGCGAGATTTTCGCTGTCTCTTGGCAAACAATGAGTGCCAAGATATTTTGAACACCATACATACTGCATACTTACAACAATAATATGATGATTCGAACTGCTAGATCAAGTTGCGTTTATGTTTTACAGATCCTTTTGACTACTCTAGACGCTTATATCAATTTGACGCTGACTGTACTACATTAATATTTGTCTGACCAAGCCAGGTGTCTGAAAGCATGGTTACCATACGCGTCCAAACACCATAATTCAAACGGAATTAGTCTAAAACTGCCGATGGGGTGGACGGATTGCATAACGCACCATTGGACTGAGTATTTAATTTGTTTGCTAATATTGGGTGTGACCTAGATACAAGTGACGGCCCGTAACTTTGACTGTGTGGAATTCGCTCTTGCTTTCCAAAGTTTTTTATATTTACAACGGGGTAGCACTTAGCCTTCATCAAACCTGGGGTGCAATTGCGTAAGGTAATCGTATTAATTTGACAGTTCATATCGTATTCAATCGGCTGCAATTTGTATGGAATGACATTTATTATTTTATTTATTTTTATTTTATTTATGATACGATATGAACTGTCAAATGAATACGATTGACTTTACGCAATTCCATAGCAGATGTTAAGTGGTAATAAGGCTGAAGATGGAAGCACACTACTCCCGGAATCCTCGGGCACATTACATAATTATGGTCGATTTTGAATAATTATTCCTTTGGTGCTTGTGCAATATGTAAAGAAGCAGCATACCATTGTATTTTTTCTTACTTTTTCACATTTGAGGCTTGCATTTTCTAGATCCGCGCGAAATAGAAAGAAGATGGAGAGGCCTTTGCCCTGCAGTGGGCTGATTCAGACCGAAAATAATAATAACAGCAACCTCAACTTCACCTAGAAAGACACTTTACCATAATTATTATCATGTATGAAAACGAAATCTTTAGGGCTGTTTTATATTCAGCGCGGTTCATACTCTGTCAAATCTGTAGCATAATCTGACGCGCTGTCTGTGTGACCTTGGCCTCCCGTAGCTCGTAGCCTGTGGCATTATACATTTGGCACACATATAAAGTGCGCGCTAGATAAGTCTGTGTCTGTCCGTGCGGTCGAAAACGAATATGATAGGCGCAAAATAACGTGGCAGCTCGGAAGTTAACTGCAAGTGACATTTTGCGCAGCTCGAATGTGCGAGGGAACAGCACAGCGACGTATTCGTACGCGTCAGAGTGAGACACGAGACAGGCCGTGCTTCCGCCCGCGCACCAACCCCGGGCACACCTATATTCGTCTACTGTGCAGCGTTCCGCGCGGAATTGCGAGCCGCCAAGTTATTTTGCTCCCATTGTACCAAGCTTTTACTACCTATAACCTTAAATCAAAAAATTGTAATGTAACTAGCGTCAAAAACGCCCCAGCCGCGCGCTGAGTTATCTGACACGGTCTCTACATTTGGCGGCGACTATTTCAAATTATCTTTAGCCCTAGCACGAAAAGTTATGGAAACCTTTATCGTGAATTCGTGATCGTACTATTTTGTATGGAAGCCCATGTAGCTCCTCTTTTCGGAACAGAAATCCAATACATATGTGACAAGCAGCACTTTGACAGCTTTTGAAAGACTGTATAGTTTATTTATTATTCGATTACCTTAACGATAGTTTTTCATGCTAGCATACCTACAGTACCCCTAGTACTGTAGGTATGTACATATTAATAAATAGTTCTTTGTAATGCCTAATCACAAAAAAATTAAAACAAGAGAGGATTAATGACGAACTATTTTCCCCATTGACACACATCAGAAAAAACGTCTATTACAAACTCAAAATATTTTTTCTGAGATAAGTTATCTATCACATAATAGTACTTAATTTTTTTTTTATCGAAGATAGTATACTTACTATAGGTACTATAATTGAGTATAATTTAAATCATTGTATAACTTACTACGACTTCGTCTGAAAGGACATTTTCCATATTACTTAACATGTATGAGAAAGAAATCGCTATCTGTTTTATATTCAACGTGGTACACGCTCTGTCAAATCTGTAGCATAATTTGACGCGCTGTCTGTGTGACCTTGACCTCCCGTAGCCCGTAGCCCGTAGCTCGTAGTGCGTGAATAAAACATTATCAGGGTGCCTACCATCAACTCTTATTGCGGTTTTGTTTAGGACCTAAACTGATCTGCTTCGCTTATTCGTACCACGACAGCTTACTATCAATGACAGCGATTCAGTGATCATTCAATTTTGACTTATAACTCGGCCAAACTAACATGACACCTGCAGGTTATACCCGTCCCTCTCACTCTCCGGGCATGACAGAATCGAGTGAAAAAGACGGGTAGAAGAAATAAGGACACAAATCGTTCGGTCATTCACATTTAGCAATTCATTTGCGATCCAGTTTTTGAAAGAAAGCAATTCATTTTAGGAATCTATTCTGAATCGCGCTATTTTTTAATCGCTGTCTTAAAGTTGATGGTAGGCACCCAGGTCAAACGTTACACCGGATCAGAAAACATATAATTGAAAGTTTTTAAATGGCTGTCCATGCCACCCTATGTTTATGTTTTAAATATGTGGGTAAAATGAACAAAATAGGTAGCTTTTTGTAATGATAAAAAAACAAGATAGAACAGAAGACGGCGAATAGTAGAAATATTACTAATAAATTAGGTTACTCGAATTCACATCTCAAACAAAAATCTATTTTAAGATCACATAAAAGTACCAAGTTCCATGAAATTATCTATACACAATGGTAGCAACCAGTTTGCTAAAAGCTTATGTAGCTACGTAGTTATTATGTTCTATGAAAACAACATGAAATTTAAGGTTTAAAGAATTTTTATTTCTCATACGAACACTTTTTACATGGTTCACTTAAAATGAGAACTTAAAACTATACAATACATACTTAATATTATTAAGTATAACTTATATTCTGCGCAGCGCAGCTATAGTAAAAAAGGCAAAAGATTTATTTATACAAATAAAAACATACTTACATTACATGGCAAGCTTCTATGCTGTATTTAATATTGTTTTGTCATGTAAACAAACCAAAACCGCATTCAAAATTTCAGCTTAATCGAACACTGTGAAGTGGATAAAAACACTGTACCTATTTATCAATAATTGTTGATTTAGAGCACAATACAATACAATCGTCACATTTACGCGCGGTCACTTATTTTGAAACCATAACTTAAAAAAAAAACAAGTTGACGACCTTTTTTAAGTCAGTTAAGAATCCTAATATAGCGCTTGTGTCGAAATACAAAAAAACCTACATGTTCTGTAACTTATGAGAAGCTTTCCGCAACAAAGCTTACCCATCGATGCCTTCAGTTCGACGTTTGGTTGGCAGCACACAGAAGCTGTTAGAAGTACGAAGCGACACCGTAACGACACCATTCATTACGTTAACAGTCAAAACTGTCATTTACATCCCATTCTGGATGGAGCTTAGCACCGGTCGAAGTGATAAATACTCTATGTCTGTTAACCTTTTCAAAAACACTCTGTTTCGAAATAAAAGGTTCTATCGCTTAAATAATTGACGACCCTGTACGGGTGTAGAGGTTTTCCGATTTTCGCCTTCTCATCCAAAAACAGTGATACGACCGGACGCTTGCGTTTATCATACCTAAACTCGGGAGTGAAATTTCTGTACCGTAAGGTACTAATATATATTCTGTGGTGATACTAACTAGTACGACACTGTCCACCACCAGGGTGCCTACCATCAACTTTAAGACAGCGATTCAAAAATAGCGCATTGCAGAATAGGTTTCTAAAATGAATTGCTTTCTTTCGTACTATATGAACTTCTAAAAACAGGATCGCAAATGAATTGCTAAATGTGAATGACCGAACGATTGGTGTCCTTATTTCTTCTACCCGTCTCTTTCACTCGATTCTGTCATGCCCGGAGAGTGAGAGGGACGGGTATAACCTGCAGGTGTCATGTTAGCTTGGCCGAGTTATAAGTCAAATAAGAGTTGAAGACAGCTTAGCGGCTGTGAAATGTCATTGAATGATCACTGAATCGCTGTCATTGATATTAAGCAGTCGTGCTACGGATAAGCGAAGCAGATCAGTTTAGGTCCTAAACAAAACCGCAATAAGAGTTGATGGTAGGCACCCAGGTCTAAACGTTCAAATCTCGCTTACAACATTTTTCAGTTGTTGTTTTATGCGGACGCTTTATTGTTGTTTTTAGACTAACTCTGCTCCGTCGCCATAACAATGATGTCTTCAGCATTATTGTGTTCCGATAGTAGAGATAAGATAGCCAGTTCTTCAGTGATTGAGGATTCCAGGAGTAGTGCGCTTCCACCTTCAGCCTTATCATACTTAACAACAGGTGTGATGAAGGCTAAGTGCTACGCCGTCGTGTATAAAAAGGCTGGGCTTCCAGTGTTTAAATTTTAAATTCGACAAGCCTCGTAACGCCTTACTAGTCCATGGAAATCGTACATTTTGCCTTGCGTTAAATGAGGTAGTTCTGATTTTTTTGTATGTTAGTAGTGATGAGATAGTAATGACAAACCCAAGTTTTCCACCTCGAAAGCCCTTCGGATCATTGTTTAATATTTAAAAATCCAATAAATTTACAGATTTTTTTCAGTTTTTGTAAATTTTTACCACCAAGGACCTGTGTTACGCCAAAAGTTACTATGCACGCTTTAAAGTAGACCAAATTTGCAATAAAAAGATAATAATTTGGTTTTTGTAGGTCAAAAAGTTTTTAAGATAAGGCTATTTAAAAGTTTGCTACAATTCATAAAAGGGAGTATTACAGTTTTTTTAGTTTTCGTCATTTTGACCCATAGTAGTGGGTTTATGGCAACAGTTAAATTATTAGTTATTAAAGTCCATAAAATTTTCAACAAAATGAGACCAATTAGTAATATCAACTTACACTTGATAGTTCCTGAGACAGCTGTTCAAAGTTATTGAGGTAAGTAAACAATTATGTAATAGAAGGGTTTGCAAAATGAAGTACGCCCTAAAGGAAGGAGGATCTGGGAGGTGGTAGGATCAATTATGTACATTTTATGTATATTTTTGATGGACCAGGCACGTCCTCTGAATCCACAGCACACATAACTGTAATACATCCTCAGCTTGCTGAGGTATAATTGCTTCATCGAACTGCTCAGGAAGGTCAAAATCGTCCTTTGATGGTGGGTTATCAATCAATGGTTCATCAATGTCATCACACATCAGCCGGCCTAGCATGAGCGGCTTATAACGCGCGTTATGATATGGTACGGCATGCCGTCTTGCTTACACCTTAGTGGGGTAAGCAAGACAACTTGCCGTACCATATCATATCGCGCGTTATAAGCCGCTCATGCTAGGCCGGCAGGTCTGGTATGTTCTCGCATGATTGGCCAATGCAGTAGCTGCAAACAGCCGAACATTTGAGTTCTGCTTTCCTGCAACCACATCTGCTGGTACAACCTTACATCTTTGGTATGCTCTCAAGGTGATTAAGGTTTGCGTGTCATTAACGGGGTAGAACGGGAACGCCTTCCAGATCCTTCTTCCTTTAGGGCTTACTACCTTTTGCAAACCCTTCTATAACATAATTGTTTAATTACCTACCTCTATAAATTTTAAGCAGCTGTGTCTCAGGAACTATCAGGTGTAAATTGACATAATAAATATCATTTTGTTGGAAATTTAATGGACTTTTATAACTAATAAAAAAGTTTTTTTATAAACCCACTACTAGGGGGTCAAAGTTGACGAAAAATAAAAAAAACTGTAATACTTCCTTTTTTGGGATTTTTTAAAATAGCCTTATCTTAAAAACTATATTACTATATACCTACAAAACTAAATTATTCTCTTTTTATTGCAAATTTAGTCTACTTTAAACAGTGCATAGTAACATTTGCCGTAACTCAGATCCTTGGTGGTAAAAATTGTCAAAAACTGAAAAAAGCCGAAAATTTTATGGATTTTTAAGTATTTAACAATGATCCACAGGGCTTTCGAGGTGGAAAACTTGGATTTGACATTACCATCTCATCAGTACTAACATATAAAAAAATCAGAACTATCTCATTTAATGCAAGGCAACACCACTTACTTGGTACGATTTCCATGTACTATACGGTAGCTAATTAACTAGAGTATTGGGCCGGCTTACCAGGGGTGCGGGGTCGAATCCCTTCTGAAAATCTTCTATAGGGCTGTGTGGTTTTTACAACAACAAGATAGTACGTACTTCATTAATTTTCTGCTCGTAATTGTAATCAAAGTACGTTGTAGGACTCGCAAATGTCGAGACGAATGTGCAAATCCAGTGCGCGAGCCTGTCCTGTAAATCAGACGTGCTACTAACGTGATTTATACGCAAACAAAATGGCGGCCGCGGCGCGACCATCCCTCGGAATTATTTCAATTTAACGCCTCTCTGCTCTCGTGTAAATTAATGCGACCTCTCGCTGCATATAATATTGATACTCTTATTAACAGACACTAATTAGGCTCTGTAATTATAGATTAAAAATAAATTGGGTCCTAGCATAATCTGTTCGGAATTATGTGTAATTAGTTGTATCAATGTTATAGCTTAAATTAACTAGGTTATTATGAATACCTTGTAAAGGCATTTCAGTTTTCAGTTGTTAGAATTTTACAGTATATATTTGAAATAACTTTTAAAACTTTCATGGTCATTAACACTGTAAATATTACGAAAAACGGGATTTTTAGTTGTTGAGTCCCCGATATTTCGGCGCAGTTTCAAACGCCATGATCACGGAGTAACTGACTCAACAACAAATCAAAACATGGTAAAAGTCCCGTTTTTCGTAATATTTACATATTTGAATCCCTACTTAATAATGTTAAAATGCCTAAAAGTAGAAATAGCTCTGTGAATTCTGTATAAATTGTAATCTCTTACCATCAATATCATTATTAAAACACAAACAATATAGAATTATTATTAGTCAAATATCATATTGTTTATCTACCTTACGAGTACATCGTCAAGTTATTGCATTAATGTTTTAACCGCCTCTGTGGTCTAGTGGTTTACACCACCGATTTCAGACCATGAGGTCCCGGGTTCGATTCCCAGTGGGGGTACATATTGTTTTCTGTTTGGTTGGTGGTTGGACTTGTTCTTAGTCCGCCTGGCTAGCTACCACCATTTTATCTAAGTCTGACGCTATAAAAATGATGTTTTCAGCATGATTGTGTTCCGGCAGTTAGAGATAAGATAGTCAGTTCCTCAGTGATTGTGGATTCCGGGAGTAGTGCGCTTCCACCTTCAGCCTTATCACCACTTAACATCAGGTATGATGAAGGCTAAAAGCTACCCCGTTGTGGAAAAAAAATGTTTATTATTCCAGTTGTGTATTGAACCCCCAACCTCATCACACATGGTCACTACCACATCCGGCTAATCAGTGTTTATAGAATACGATAAAGTTATCGTTTAATTGTCGAAGGTATCTTTTCTCCCGGTCGCTGGCTTGGCTTGTCGCCATGGTGTGATGTCACAGTGATGTCCCGTCAATAGTTAGAATTGACACCACCACAATGATATCGCAGTCTTAAACTTGGCACTGGATCTGACGAGTTGAACTTGGTTGAGAAATATTGAATTCTTCGTTCCATAGGAGGATCAACATTTTTATCTAAGGTATAGTATATAATAACGCTAAAATGCTCGGTTAGGCAAGCTTTGACGCTGCGTCTTGATTGTTTTACTCGAATAACTATCGCGATCATTAGCATTACCTTTACCTGTGACCCACAAGAAATTAATCATTACTTAGGTTTCTTTCCACCACCAACATAGTATTCTTCTTCCAGACCAGACCAGACCAGATCAAACCGTAAAGCGCTTTCGATAAAAAATACGGTAGCACTTGTTTCTTTTTCAATTTTTGCGGTTGTAACTGCAACTTTATGCGAGATAAACAAGATATATTAAGAGGGATAGGCAACCGCAAATGCCGCGAATACTCCGCTAAGGACTGTAAAGGTGGGTAAAGAGCAGTTCGGTAAATCAGATGTAGGGTAGAAGCCCCGTTTGTGGCCACTGGCCCGGCTGTTTTTTTTATACACAACGGGGTAGAACTCAGCCTTCATCATATCTGATGTTAGGTGATGATAAGGCTATAGGTTGAAGCGCGCTACTCCTGGAATCCTCAATTATTTAGGAACTGGCTATCTTTTAACTAACTGCCGGAACACAACAATGCTGAAAACATAGTTGTTATGGCGTCAGACTTAGATTGGCTTATTACACTTGGCTAAATTCAGCATCTAATTAAGCATACGTTGCTTGTTATGATTGCATCACTTGCTACAAATGAGCTCAAAGAAAGCAATGTATGCTTAATTAGATGCTGAATATAGCCAAGTGTAATAAGCCCTTAAAGTGGTGGTAGCTAGCTAGGCGGACTTTGAACAAGCCCTAATTTAAATTTTAATCACTATTGATTTTATTTTAAACTAGCTTTCTGCCCGCGGATTTTCCCGTGTGAAATACACGATGTTGTCTCGTAAGAATTAGTTATTTTCTCGGGGTAAAGAGTAACCTTGCTATTCCAGGTCTTATTCTATCTCTTTGCCAAATTCCATCCAGTTCCTTTCAGCCGTATCTCCGTGAGAGAGTAAAAAGCATCAAAAAATTTGCATATATCTGTGCAATATGGTGTTGTACATTATGCACAATGTTTTGATAGCTTTGTTTGCTTAGATAAATTTGAACACTCTGACTGCTCATATAAATATGAAACAATGAGTGCCTAGATATTTTGAACACCTTGCGCGCTTACAACATTATGATGATTCGAACTGCTTAGATCAAATTGCATTTATGTTTTTCAGATCTTTTTGACTACTCTAGACGCTTATATCAATTTGACGCTGACTGTACCTACTGTACGTACCTAAGCGTGGACAGAATGCAGCTCAAATTGTACTCACTTCTCTCACAAGCGTTATGTGGAAACAAAATGGCGCACTCGGAATCTTTTCGATTTAACGCTGCTTTAACTTGCCGCCTTTTGCCGCACTTGACTTTGGACTCTTTGAAAGACGTATCCTTCCTACCTAATATTATAAATGTGAAAGTTAAGATGTTTGGATGCTTGTTGCTCAAGCATGCCAAAACGGCTGAACAGATTTGGCTGAAATTTGGGACACAGATACTTTGTAGACTGAAGAGGAACATAGGCTACTTTTTATCCCGGAAAAATATCACCTTCCCGCAGGATAACGTCAAAAGCTAGTTTGAAATGATACTTACTAATAGGTAGGTATATTAGATGAGGAACCGCACAGTGGTTAGCGCGGTCAAACTCCGATCGTTGAGGTTAAGCAACCTTCGCAATGGTCGGTCACGGGATGGGTGACCAAAAACTTTTCATCTCGAGCTCCTCCGTGCTTCGGAAGGCACGTTAAGCCGTTGGTCTCGGCAGCATTTGCAGTCGTTAATACCCATCAATCCGCACCGGCCCCGCGTGGTGGGTCCTGTCCTGACCCATACTCCTTATCCATCCATAAGGAAGGCCAGTGCCCCAACAGTGGATACATTACATGGCTGATAATGATGATGGGCTTTCTAATAGTCAAAGAATTTTCTAAATCGGTCTGGTAGTTTTTTCAAACAAACAATAAAATCTTTCCTCTTTATAATATTACTAGCTTTCCGCCCGCGGCTTCGCCCGCGTGTAGGTACTACACGACATTATCCTCAGGGAATTTGATATTTTCCGGGATAAACGACGTCACTTTCTAGCTCCGAATCTACCCCCGTACCAAAAATGACATTGATCTGTTGCTCCGTTTTGACGTAAAAGACGGACAAACAAATAATACCTACCTACTGGTTTTCCCGTGAGAATGTGATACTTTCCTGAGGTAAAAAGTAAAAGTAACCTATTATAATGCTTCCCAGGGTCTCAAATTATTTACTTAAATAGGTACCAATTTCTGGCCGCAAATTAGCCCGCACTTAAAATGATTTTCGTATGGGAATGAGATTTTTCCCGCGGTAGAAAGTGTTATGTCTTTCCCAGGACCTTAAACTGTCTCTATTCTAAATATAATTCTTTCCATTAACTTAAACTATCACCTTAAATACCAATTCCATTCCACAGCTATGCCCGTGCTAAAACTTATTTTACCATGGGAATGATCCTTATTCCCGCGGTAAAAAGTCCTTCCTAAGGTGACAAAATATCTCCATTCCAAATTTCATCTGAATCGGTTCAGCCGTTTTGACGTAAAAACAGAACATACAGACAAACAGATAAACAAACAAACAAACATAAATTTTCGCATTTATAATAATACTAGCTTCCGCCCGCGACTTCGTCCGCGTGGACATTCGAGACAATACTTAGGGGACAAATAACCAGGATAAAAAGTATTCTATGCTTTAATTTCATAAAAATCCGATCAGCCGTTTTTACGTGATTAGGCAGGTCCTCCCTCACTAAGCGAGCAGCCTCGCGCGAGGCAGAACGTTTGCCACGTGCGGCGGGCCTCGCACGAGGCTGCTCACTTGGTGAGGGAGGACCCGCCTAATAACTTAAAAATGGCTAATAATATTAATTTTCAATTGCCAGTCTAAATACAAAATTTGAAGATCCTTACTTCAAAACTGACTGACTTTTATATACATATTTATCCCCTATTTTACCCCCTGGGTTTGATTTTGGGAAAATTACGAAATGTGTTGCCTATTTGTTTTAAGAAGTAAGCCAACAAAGTTTCAAGTTGAAATGTCTAATTTACCCCTGTTTTTTCATTCAAAATTTCACCCCTATTGCAACCTTTTAGGGGTTGAATTATGTTCAGCGTGTTAAACATCAAAATAAATGCCATTTTTGCAATCGTCATCTCATAAAACCTCAATAACGACATCCATATCGATTTTTAGGTTTATTTATCCCATTTAACCTCTAAGGGGTTGATTTTCGAAAAAATACGAAACATGTTTTTGCTTATTTATTTTACTTTCCGACCATAAGCCTAAATAATAAATTTAGTGAAGGACTTTCCAGATACAACATTTCATCCCCCTTTTCACCCCTTCTGGGGTGGAATTGTCAAAAACGCTGACACAGGTATATCTTAATTTTCAATTGCCAGCCTAAATACATTGTTTAAAGATCCTAACTTCAAAACTGACGGACTTTCATACAAACTTTCATCCTCTATTTCACCCCCTTAGGGGTGGAATTTCCAAAAATCCTTTCTTAGTGGATGCTTACACTGTATAACGTATCTATGTGCAAAATTTGAAGTCTCTAGGTTCAGCGGTTTGGGCTGTGCGTTGATATCTCAGTCAGTCAGTCAGTCAGTCAGTCAGTCAGTCAGTCAGTCAGTCAGGACTTTGAATTTTATATATATAGATAGAAGATTAGGGATAGTAGAAATATGAATATGATTGGCCGGCCGCGACTACGTCCGTCCGTAAGTAATTTAATTGGGTACATCGCAAAATTTCATGTCAAAAAGTAGGTAGATAGGCGTTCTCTAAGGTCTCATCAGCACCATCATCAATCCATTTTAATGTCCCCGCTGCTGGGGTACAGGCCTTCATATTGATGGATAAGGAGAATGGACCATGACCTTCCACACGGGCCCATTGCAGTTATGGGGTATCAACCAATCCAAATGCAGCCAGAACCATCGGCTTATCGTGTCTTCTGAAGCACCATATATTTTTGAGCAGCCATCCCGTGAAAGACCACTGCGAAAGTCACATAACCTCAGCGATCGCAGGCCGATATATTTTATACCAAACATGAAAGTCAGATCAGTGGTTTAGGCATAAGAAAGTTACGATACCTAGGTATTTGTCAAAGACAAATAGACAAATAGGTATTTGTCAGACAAACAGAAGCTACTTTCGTATGAATAATATTCGGACATTCTCCTACTCTTGAACTACCAAAATGAAAAAAATCAAGTCAAAACTTTGCTAAGGTACTTTTCAATGTGGCATGGGTTCTATGACAGCTCATTCGTGCAAAGCAAAGCTTTTTTTCTCCTTCTTAATTTATAGTGGCAATCTTCGATCAACAATAACACCTAGTTCTAGTTGTTGATCGAAGGTGGCAATACGCTAGTTGATACATAAGACATAACTACTCTTTGGTGGCAATGAGGTACAGTGCCACAAGCTTTTCTGTTCCGGTGACAGCCGTGACAGAGGAGCCACTTGCAATACGAAATTAGCTGTCAAAATGGACTGTCGTATGAAAACTTTTAGTTTCAAAGATAATCACCGGAACAAAAAAGCTTGTCGCACTATACGTCGAATAGGTCGAAACGGATTGAGTTTTCAAACATGTGTCAAAACCACGAGGTCAGTGGTCAAAACAAAATGAAATAAAAAATCAAAAGCACTAAGGAGTATTGATATCAACTGCGATGCAAATCACCCCCAAAATAACTTTCTATCCCTTTTTTACCCTGTTAAATGATGAGTTTCAATGAAATATGAAACACATCTTCGATTAATTCTGTTAAAGAATGTTTATGCAAAATTTGAAGAAGATTGGACAAAGGAATCACGTTGTCCCATACAAACTTTACCCCCGTTTTTCACCCCCTTAGGGGTAGAATTTCGAAAAATCCTTTCTTATCGGATGCCTACATCATACAAGGAACACACCCTCCACGGTTCAGGTCTCTACGATCAGCGGCTTAGGCTGTGCGTTTATCCGTCAGTGATTCAGGACAAAGGATTTTATATGTATAGAAGATAAGTAGTATAGATAGAGAATAAACACCAGACCACATAATTATATTCGTCTCTCATGGTATTAGGTGACCTCCAAACAGTTATACCTCCACGCGTACATCACGAAATGAGACAACGACGTTTTCAATTTACATATTTACATATTACATAATATACTTACATACAAAAACCTGTCATGTACAAAGGTGATTTTTATTGAACACTTGCAGATTATCGAATCAGCCTGGTGGTTTTTCATGGTCCTTCGAACCGGATTATCTACCGCTCAGGTCTAAACCGGAAGCCAATTAAAAATTCATATTTTTTCTATTACTTATTAACCAAATAAATCGTTAAAAATCGCTATCACACGGTAATGTAATAGAACATAAACAATAATGAGATTTATAAAAAGCATTTAGCGTTCCAGGATGCCCAGCAGTGGCTCGGAATGGGCAGATAGAGGCAAACAGCGGCTGGTAGGAAGCGCCGACAATATAAATGTGGCTATAAGTACTGTGGCCAAATGTACCGCTATGAATGGGACTTTCCTTTAAATTTATTGAGCAGTTATTTCACATACATACAATAAGAAAATAAACATAAAAACAAAAACAAAAGAAAAATCCATCTATACTAATATTATAAAGAGGAAAGATTTGTATTTTTGTATGTAACGAATAAACTCAAAGAGTACTGGACCGATTTCGAAAATTCTTTCACTGTTAGAAAGCTACAGTCTTCCCGAGTGACATAGGCTATATTTTATCTCCATATTCCTACGGGAACGGGTACCACGCGGGTAAAACCGCGAGGATCCGCTAGTAATAAATAAAACAGGAAAGTAGGTAAGTACTTACATATTTTAGGAAAAAAACAGAATTGTAAATTGTAAGTATGTATTGTAAAATGGGCCAAGGCTCAGTGTAGTTTTTTGCCCAGAGTCAAAAACACTGATTTTCCGCCATCCCCTTGAGACGCAGGTAATCAAAATTATAAACAAAATAATAACAGTGGTATGCGTCTGTATCTCCAAGGTAGGGCTCGGGATATGAAGTAGATCCAACAGTTTTTAGCATATCCAACAGTTTTTTTATATACCTATATTTACATTTTATAACAGTACTTATATTCGAAAGATTTAGAATTACCAGAATGCCCGGAATGTGCTAATAGACTCAAACAGGGGCTGGTAAGAAGCGCCGACAATATAAATGTGGCTATATGTACTGTGGCCAAATGTCCCGCCTTAAATGGGACTGTCCCGGTTAGAGGGTACTTTGACGATGTCCCCGAGGAAAGGATCGGGCACGGAGTAGATAATCCCAGCAAGCGGTAGTAACAACATACAACATCTGATAACCATCACTACGTTGAGATAAACTTAACCTAAAACGTGGCATTTCCATGTAAACTTACAGCCATCTTTTGATTCTATAGTTGTTATTAAAATAATCGCGACATTGCCAAGTACAAGGAACGGAGACGTAAGACACCGGTAGCATAGGTGAAATAAATTCAAGTCACCCGTTAAATATTAACTTGTGTTAGTCTTCAAACAACAGTCGGTTACGTTAACCGTTGGTTAAACGTCTGTTTTTTGGTTGGTTAATCAATCACATGCGTTAAACAACCAAATAACCAACGATTAACGTAACTATCTGTTGGTGAACTTTGGCCTTAATCGGGCACTTTTGGCAGAGTGATCGTAACTGTCAATGTGACAGAATTGTGACTCACCGTCACGATTAGCTTCCAGCCCCCCTAGCATGACCAACAAAATCGATATGATATGATATGATAAGTTATCCGGTTTAACTGTCAAAAAGACTATGGGTTTTGACGTTTGAATGTCGATATGTCGCTCTATCATGCGATACATATCACATTTTGGGTGGTCATGCTAGGCTTACTGGGTGGTCGCAAGTCGCGCGATGTCATTTTACTTCGGATAATCTCGTCTTCTCATTCTTCAACGTAGATAGTGGAACAGCAGTTGCCATGTTTCGTGTTTGGAATCCTTGACAATGTCCCGTTTTGTGTCAAAGTAATAATGGCCACATTAACCATAAGTCACCGCAACCGGCAGCGTATTTTTCTCGCTGAGCCCGGAAGGCCAGCGGAGACCACTAATTAACAGGATTAGCATATTATTTTCAAAATGCCTTTTTTAAACAGAACCAGCCATATTTGGAACTTGGGAATGGTGGTTACCTCGTTTTATACGAAGGCAGTGTCAGCTTACATTGTGAGTTCTTTAATGTTTGTGGTTTAGCTAATGTTTATAACAGAAACAGGCTATAAGTATGTAGTTAATAGTCAGTTTATTGTGTTAATAAGTAAAGTAAATATGACTGAAAAAATAACATACCTACTTACTACCTACCTACCGATTGATACAATGGTATTTAACATCAAGTAAGACTATCTATTAACCACATTTTTAATTGAGTAGTCTATAAGCGAAAATGTAAGTACTTTTTAAAAAAAAAAAACAAGTTGTAGGTAAAAACGACATGTACGCTATTTTCGAAACTGACTATTAATTTTGATATATTGATAATAATAAAAAATTGAGAGATCAATGAACATGTGAGAAAAAACGGCTATTTCATAAGTAAGACCTATTATTAAGAACCATTCAAATACAACCGCTTTCATACATACAAAATAAGGAGGACATTATCAATATAATAACATACCTAGCCAACAAAAGATCTACTAAAGTCACGATAATATTTATCGCCCTGAGTGGTTAAGTAAGAGATACCCCACACCGTTTTGCACTAATAGCCATTGTGCACGCAATTTATTTATTTATACCACAGTACCACTTATCTGATTGTCGTTATTAAGCATACTACCCACCTGTTGGTGCAACCCGGCCTCTAGACTACAGTAGGTGCAAATAAAAATACTTTTGAAGTGAAAACGTATTTAGCGGCGCTGTGCACTTTTTGTGATGGGTAAAAAATGTTAAACTCGCGTCAGAACATCACGTGAAAATTCGTAAGACGGAACTGTTATAAGCGTAGGTATCATATCGTATTACTACGAGCAGTGACGATATTTCCATACAAGCCATGCAGTACTTACGGCTCGCTCTAACAAAAAGTCGATACAACAAATGGAGATTGAAAATGATTGAAACTTAATAATAGCAATTTCTTATGATATTGAAATCTTATTTTAATTTTTAGTTTTTGGCATTCACAATGCAATTTTGATTACTGAAAAATGGAAAATGAAGTACTTATTTAGAAAAAATCGACCCGCTTATAGCAGTCGCCCGGAAACCGAAAGGTTGTAATAGTAGTAGTACAGTTCGATAGTATCGATACTATCGATACTATGGACAGTATCGATACTATCGAGAACTATCGATACTATTGTTTTTGCTTAAACTATCGATAGACTATCGAAATGCTATCGATAGTGGACTATCGATCGGCAACACTAGCCGACGTACCGACGCTGATCCGGTTTGGTTACGTGCTTGCGTTAGGTTGACGCCTGGTTGACGGCGAGGCGAAAGGCGATACGGTGTCGATCCCTTTCCGAGTTGATGAAATGTGCTGTGACCTTAATCCGTTCAGCCGTCCTCGAAATCGGCGAAACAGGACACCCTTCGGCCAAAAGTCTTCTTTCATGCAGGTCGACAGATAATATTAATGTTACTGCTGCTGTAGGGGCATCAGTACCTACTCCTATAGCATCACCCAATTTAAGACTGAGTATCTGAACTTGGTCTATTTTGGATTTTTTTCTGTCAATAGTAGATAAGTGCAAAGGGTAGTAGGTACAAAATTGATAAGTTTCAATCTAAAAACATTAAAATAAAAGACCAAGCTTCGACTGGAATCCAGTTGCAGATAAAGTTCACGACAGCTGCAAAAAATAGAGCAGAACCGACAAAAGAGTATTAACTGCGGCACATTAAAAAAAAAGATATACAGGGTGTTAGGGGCACCTCTGCAAAAACTTTAACTATGGCTTCAGACCATCATGCTGAACAACAAACAGCAAGATTTTTTGTCGGAAATGAAAAAAAAATTGGACTTTTCATACAAATTTAGCAACTTATCGGGACATTTTGTATGGAGAGTCGAAATATTTTTATCATTTCCGACAAAAAATCTTGCTGTACGTTGTTCAGCATGATGGTCTGAAGCCATGGTTAAAGTTTTTGCAGAGGTGCGCCTAGCACCCTGTACAATCGATAACGTTTTTTTTTGTTGAAAGTAGAAAGTTTTGTGTGCTGCACTAGACCTCATCACAATCGTAAAAAGTTCTAGTTTCGTACTTATTGCAATTTGTAAGTAAATTTGTAAGTAATTTGTTTGTAAAGTAAAAATCAACTTAGCCTTAATCTTCATAACATTTCCCAGTTTATTTACTTCAGATATGTTTCGCCGCAATATAATTATCATTTTCACCACTCCACACTGTCATCAGTCATCTCTTCATTAACTCCCTTCTTATCCATATCGTTTAGCTCACAAATTACTGTCAAGAAACATTGAAATTCAAGGTTATTCTACAAGTTTATTTCGTGGTTTTAAGAAATAAAGTACCATGTAAATTAAATGACAGTTATTCGTTGCACAAAATCAAAATCTATATATATAAAAATGAATCCCTATTTCCCTTGGTCACGGCATCACGCGTGAACGGCTGGACCGATTTGGCTAATTTTGGTCTTGAAATGTTCGTGGAAGTCCAAGGAAGGTTTTAACGGTGAGAAAATAGGGGAAGGAGGGGTAAGTAGGGGTAGAGTAGAAGTAGGGTAGGGGTAGAGTAGGGGTAGGGTAGGGGTAGGGTAGGGGTAGAGTAGGGGTAGGGTAGGGGTAGGGTAGGGTAGGGTATGGGTAGGGTAGGGTAGGGGTAGGGTAGGGTAGGGGTAGGGTAGGGGTGGGGTAGGGTAGGGTGGAGTAGGGGGTAGGGCCACGGGAACGAAGTCGCGCTGGGTCAGCTAGTACCTATTTAATAAATATCTCATTGTCAAATATTGTAAATTATAATTTAAATTCATTAAAAAATGTTCGTAACATACAAAACCAATTAGCATAGAAAATTTACGAAGTAGGGCAGGCGTACCGGTTTTGGCCACTGTACCGGTTTTGGTCACTTTTCACTTTAAAGTTATAAAAATAGGAATTAAATAATTATTGCTTATATTTATTAATGGCGCATAAAAGATTGGACTTTTAGTTAATAATTACAGCACTTAGCTTTTTTACGTAGTACGATATTTTAGAAATAAACACGTGTTATGTTTCAAAGTAAACATTTTGTAAAATTCTTAAGCAAAATGTTAAGGGTAAAGGTTTTGTAAAATCATATTTTTTCTATAATAAAATTATTTTATGGTTATTTAATATTTTATATCATATTGGACTATGTTTCTTCTAGATGGATTCAGTGTTGTTTTTTCACTGTTCTTACAAAAAGTTGGGAAACAATAAGTGGCCAAAAGTGGGGCTAGAAATTTTAGCATTGTGCCACCTTTGGCCACTTTGGCATTAGTAGAAAGTTTCCAACCTATCATAAAGTTCATTTATTTTAAAAGACTCACAACTCACTTTTGTTAGCTAACGTACTAGAAAATTAGCGGATTGAGGCTAGTGTAGGCACTACTAGCCTACACTAGCCTCAATCCGCAAAATTTTCTTTTAATCAAGTGATAAAGGTATACTTATAAAATTGTAGTAAAGAGCTAGCTGTGATTGAAATACTATTTCATGTAGTGGTTTAGTCCAGAACTCTAATAAGACATCAATTAAGCATAAACTCAACTTATAAATATAGTAATTTTATGAAAGTGGCCAAAACCAATGCAAACGGTGTATTTGGCCCCCTCCGCAGAATTTGTTCTAAATAAAAAAAACTATTGATTTTTTTTACTTTGTAGATTGTTCCCTTAAAGGTCAATAAATTATTTATAACTCTACATTAGAAATTTTCTCTAAAATACTTAAGATCATTAAGCACTAAGCGGTTAAAAGTAAAAAAATCCTTAAAGTGGCCAAAACCGGTACGCCGCCTGCCCTATTCAACGTTTTCCTAAAACTGTGGCGTAAAACTCCGGCGTCAATCCAAAATTTGATCGTGAATGTCGAATCGTCACTCCAGAGTTTTAACTGACGACGCGCCACGCAATCGCGTCAGTTTGATCGCTGCGGCGCTCGCCCGCGGTGGTGCGGTGGTCGAGCGTGCTGCGGTGCTGCTGCGTATAGTTTTTGGTATAAAGGGTAAAAACGGGACCCTATTACTAAGACTCCGTTGTCCGATATTAATAATGGCAATAGGTAGACGTTTTAAGTATTTTCAGAATATTTAGTTGTACTTATAGGTACTCACTTTAAAAATAAATAATTAAAATAAAATGAAGTTCATATTTAAGGAGGGTTCCCCTACAACAAACGTGATTTTTTCCTGTGTTTTGCTCGATATTAATAACGGCAATAGGTAGACGCTTGAAATATTCTCAGAATATTTAGTTGTATACCCACTTTAAAAATAGATAATTACCTATATTAAAATAAAATTCATATTTAAGGAGGGCTCCCATACAACAAACGTGATTTTTGCCGTCTTTTGCTCGATATTAATAACGGCAACATGTAGATGCTTAAAATATTTAATTCTATTACTTATTCGGAATCAGAATCCTTTTTTTTCTTGACAAAAATAATTAGTACACGATGAGTACACGTCTGTCACACAGCCCGGCCGGTCGAAAACTGAAGAGCCGGCGTCACGCCAGTCAGTGGGGAAATCTAGTTGGCTTAAAACCATTTGGAGTGACGCCACAGTTTTACGCCACAGTTCTAGGACAAAACTGATCGTCAATGTCCAGCTTAATAATATTTGGTAATAACAGTGATGTCAGAGCGTCGCACCATCTATCATTTTGTCAACCATTAGTAAGCTTGTATCGTGTTGGTAAAAAATAAAACACTTTTTAACGGCACGCGTCCTGCCTGAGTAACTTATGCCCGAATACTCGTACGCTACTTATCTTTGGGAGCGTCTCACACATCGCCCTGTCACTTTAAAGGCTTGAGCACACCAAAGGCAGGTCAGAAGCAGCGCTGTTTGAATGCGGGCCCGCGCAAGTTGTAATACAAGAAATTCTATTAACTACGTCACACCACAGATAATATATGGTCACACTAAATTTGAACGCGGGCCCGCGCTCAAACTGCTCTGCGCCGCGCCGAGCCGCACTGCTACTGCCGGACTACAAACGGCGCGGGAGCGGGGCAGAAGCAGAGCAGGCGCGGCACAGAACAGTTTTAGCGCGGGCCCGCGCTGTTGTATAACTATGGCGGCCATGTTAGCATGACACACCGAGGCAGGGCGTTCGCAGTGCAGCGCAGCGCGTTGAAGAGAGTTGTATTATGCCTACTGCCTGCCTAACCCGTCACACTGTACCCGGTTTGAACGCGGGCCCGCGTTGCAACTGCTTTGAAACTGTTGCTGCGTTCAGTGTACCGACAACCGCCGACTCCCGCGATGCTACTGACCTGCTCTGCTCCTGACCCGCGTTTGGTGTGCTCAAGCCTTTAATGTCAAACGTATGAAAGAGATGCCATGATGTTTGAGACGCTCCCAAAGATAATTAGCGTTCGAGAATTCGGGCGTTAATGTATTTATATGACTAAGGACCTGACAGACGAACAACACTATGGTCGACGACGTAGTCCGACAACATCGTTGTGTTAGGTCGCTGACTGCCGTCAACGGAGGTCTACGGCAGTCGTCGATCGTCCAAGCTTGTGTCAGCGACTGACAAATAGTCCAAGAGGCAATGGCAATATGCCGACATTAAGATAGCCGGTGGCGTCATCGCCGCCACTTGGCTACGAAGTCGGGGCATATCGACAACACGTCGACTTTCAGCTACAATGCCGTCTTGGACAACGTTTTAGATCAAGTGTCGTTTGTCTGTTAGCGCCCTAATGGACCTATCAACGGCGCAACACGTAGGTACCTATTTGTCGAATCGGTCGAATCGATTTGTACCGTATTTTTGTGTTATCTACTGACACTTCTTCATAATATTTCGGAAATCTTCGCTAGTTATGTATCAGGAAAATGTGATGTTGTCGGTTTATTACTCAATTATTTTGGACAAATGTAAACAATTACACCCTTAACTAGAAATCAAACACGCTAATTATTAGCAAAGATAAATACCCCGGTAGGTTTGCAAAGGACTCTGCAATAGACAATACAAAAACCATCTTTAATTCGCATGAAACCATTCCTTAGAACTAAGTACCTACCTTGATTCATGGAATCGGTTTGGTTTAAGTAGAAGAAAACTGTTGGATGTGAAGATCACAGAAGTCATGATCCTTGTGGAAATCATTGTAAGAGTGACCCTTTGCCCAGTAGTGTGTGTTCTTCTTCTTATACAGGTGGTTTCCGCTACGTCTATTTCGCCTATTTTGCGTCTGGAGGCTGCGCGGGCGGATCACTCCAGCCAGCCCAGCTTAGCCAGGAACGCTCCAAGAGGTCTTACATTCGTGATCGCTTCCTGGACGCTGCCCGGCGAGCCGAGGTACCTCGCCCGGTAGGGGCACGTGGGGGTAGTACGTGGGCAGCTGTTTCTTCTTCCTTCATGCACCCGAAGTGGGTGTTATGCAGCTCATTACGATCGTGGTCGATGATAATATTCGAAATTAAAATTCACTTTTATGCATCGCTATAACTCACAAACAATTAATTGAATGTCATTGGATTTTACTCAGTACCTACATATTTTATTGCCAAAAAATGTCTTAACGCTCTGCCTATCACGTAGGAATCAAATTCATAAAATATAGAAAATAAACAAGCGGATCATAAAGAAATAACAGCGTAGTCAACGGGCCAATAACCTCCGCCGATGCCTATATAAGTTTTCCATATCAGTCTATCAGGTTGTTTTGCCTACTAGTTGAACGAAAATTTCATTTGACCTGTTTTCGAGGCGGTTACGTCCAATCGCATGCCCGATCACAAAAATAAAAAGGACAGAATGTTTTACCGATGCTTTTGGGTTCAGAGTTTCGCGTAGCCTGGCGACCGTTACAACGCTGATAAAATACTCCAGGATTTTTACATTACAACCGCTTTGTGTGCAATCGGATTATTTATCATTCGTATTTACAAAGGTTTTATTGGGAAATATTTGTAGAATTGGTTTCGTTTCGACTACGCTCTTATGATTACTCGCACTAAGGAAGAAAGTAGCTTTATGGTGAAATAATTTTCAATATCGGTCTAATAGTTTTTGAATTTATTCATTACGAACATACTAATAAACAGACAAAAATAAAATATTATATACAACGAGTTAATGCAATAACCGAAATGCCCATACACCCCAACTAATTTATTTTACTTTTTTATCTTTTTTTTTTTTATCCACTACGGGGTAGCACTTAGCCTTCATCACACCTGATGTTAAGTGGTGATAAGGCTGAAGGTGGAAGCGCACTACTCCCGGAATCCTCACTGAGGAACTGGCTATCTTATCTTTAACTGCCGGAACACAATAATGCTGAAAACATCATTGTTATGGCGTCAGACTTAAATAAGATGGTGGTAGCTAGCCAGGCGGACTAAGAACAAGTCCTACCACCAACCAAACCAAATACAATATGTACCCCCGCTGGGAATCGAACCCGGGACCTCTCGGTCTGAAGTCGGTGGTGTGAACCACTAGACCACAGAGGCGGTTAACTTAAGTAATATAACACTTAAGTATAATATTAAATAGAATTCCATTAAAAAAAATATTTAAAGATACTTCCAAGGTATTCGTGTTCAGATAGGTCTCTGTGACTTTCCGACAGATTTTTAGCTCTACAATGACGTAAGAGAGCACGTGATGGGTCGCGCGCGTATTTAATGAATAGGCAGTAGACCATAAAATTAATATACCTGTAGATGTCGCAGGGATTCTGGCAAAGTCGTGATATTATAATTCCACTAGTTAATTATGAATAGACAATGAAACAATCCATAAGTTCTATTGATACAAAAAAAATAACCACGAAATTTAAGGCGTAACCTATCACGTGTTCTATATGACTTCCAAGGCTCGCAGCCGTGTGCATACTGTCTATTCATAATATCACGCGAAATTATAATTTCACTAGTGGAATTATAATATCACGACTTTGTCAAAATCCCTGCGACATAGACACAAAAATTTTAAGAAGCGGCAAAAAATGAAAACAGTTTTGTTTTTAACTTAACCCCTATCAAAAATGTGTGGCGTCGATTCTACTCTCGATTCTGAACAAACTATTTTCTCTGTTCACGTTGTATATCAATACTAAATGTGAAAGTGTGATTGTTTGTTTGTCTGTCTTTCACGTCAAAACGGAGGAATGGATCGACGTGATATTTGGTATGGGGATAATTTGGTAGTTGGAGAATGACATAGGCTATTTTTTATCCCGGAAAATATCAGGTTCCCACGGGATAAAGTCGTGTAGTTCACGCGGGCGAAGCCACGGGCGGAAGGCTAGTTACCAATTAAATGTCACTTCATCAATGCATCCCTAACTGACAGGAACCGACCGCAGGTAATTATCAAATACAGTTAGTTCCGGGAACGTAAAATAATGAACTATTTCGGTCAGATCGGTTGCGGTGTCCTAGTTGTGTGCAAAACATAATGGGCGGTTTTATGCCATGCTAGCTCATTAAAATCCTGTCTTTCCAGGTCCTGCCCAAATTGGCAATCTATCACTCTAAATCACAGTTTATTTAACGACTTTCATTAGGGCGATAGGCTAGGCGAAAGTGGAGCTGCAGTGAATTCTATTTAAAATTGTAATTGGGTACTTGACATTTTTTTTTTATTGATTTAAAATGTTTATTGAATTAGTAGCAACACAACACAGGTATTTATTTTCAAATATCTTGCGTACTTTCAGCAATATAGAGCATCAATCTTTCTAATTAGACAAGGAGAGCACTATCGAAATGTGACGTCACATTTCTATAGCGCCATACTCTCGCCATAGAAGATTTCGTTTTAGAAAGAAATAGCTAGAGTCACAATTAAGTAGCTCATAATTCGCTTGATATAATACATATTGAATTTCTTTTTTCACATTTGCTATTCAAAAATGTTATATTTCTAAATGTCATAATTTAATATCTACATTTCAACAACAGTCAAATAGCCAATTGTAATTCACAGTTTTAATAAAACTTTACATGGAATTTTTAGGGCCCATAGTCTATTATTTTTGATTTTAGAGGTATCATTACATTCCCTCGTTGTCACTGCTAGAATTAGATAGCAAAACTGCTCAAAGTGGCCTTTTTGACACATTTGCTATCTACGAATGACTATTAGGGTATGTAAGCGATAACTTATAAAAAGACTAGACTATGGGCCTTAAAAATCTATGTAAAGTTTTATTAAAATCCTTTTCTATTCATCATCATCATCATATCAGCCGAACGACGCCCACTGCTGGGCATAGGCCTCCCCCAAGGATCTCCACAACGATCGGTCCTGCGCTGCCCGCATCCAGCGGCGCACCGCGACCTTGACCAGATCGTCGGTCCACCTTGTAGGGGGCCTGCCCACGGAACGTCGTCCGGTACGCGGTCGCAACTTATTAAACAAAAACCTCTGAGGGCGCCACTTTCGGCTAGCCTATCGCCATAATTAACTATTTGCAGCCATGCACTTTCCGTTTTAACTGGGTGTTTTTGATCGAAGGGTATAAGCGTCCTTTACTTCGATCATTTGCGTTCTTCAGAAATAATAATAATAATAATAAATAACTTCTTACATTCACACCAATTATCTAAGCCCATTTTAATTTCATTAAGAAACTGTATCATGGAAAACTTGATAACGGTTAAATATATACTTAAATACTTTTTGTTTGTAAATACATACTTAATATACATAATTTTAAACAAGAGTAACGGGACTCAACGCGACATTTATTATGAAGTACATATTATTATGTACTTACAGCGATCGCCAAAGGACGTAATACCCTTTCAGACTCCGGGTGTATATAAAATCGATTGTAGTTGTGGTAGTTCATACATTGGACAAACAAAGCGGACCATCGCAGAACGTGTCAAAGAACATATCGCAGCTGTTAAAAATCGACAGACGAGTAAATCCGCGGTAGCTGAACATCTTCTGGAAGCTGGAGTTAATCATTGGATGGAGTTACATGATCCAAAAATCCTCTCCACCGATCGTCATTACCATACTAGGATGGTACGAGAAGCGATTGAAATCAAGAAGTATAAAAATTTCAATCGGGAGGACGGGTTTAAATTGTCATCAGCGTGGAATCCAGTGATTAACAAGTGTAAGCCGCGAGTTTTACCGTTCAAAACAAACCCCGATACTGTGAGTGTAGTGTGCCGTAATCCCATCACTAGCGATGACAAAAACAAAAAAAGTGACAATTTGAGGGTGGCCGAAGATCTCCAAGCCCGCCCGAACAGACGTCGTCGCGCACCGCCAGTCTGCTTGTGACCACGGTTGTTGCAACACAGCCGAAACGTCAAGCTGTAAGTACATAATAATATGTACTTCATAATAAATGTCGCGTTGAGTCCCGTTACTCTTGTTTAAAATTATAATGGAACGCGAAAGTTTAAAATCTTATATTAATATACATAGTAAACACCCAGACCAAGACAAATAGACATGTTCATGCACACAAATATTTGTCTTGTTCGGGGATCGAAACCGAGACCACTGGCGCAGAAGGTAGGTAGCCTACCTCTGCGCCAAATCGGTCGTCTAAAAATGTCAACACAACTAAAACCATTCAAATTCAAATAATATGATATTATGATAATAACCGCCCGGTGAACTTCGTATCACCACCATCTAATAAAAATAAAATAGACAATTATAAATTATAAAAAATATGTAGTTTAAAAAACTATAAAAACACACTTTTATATGAACAGACTAAAAGTACAAAATAACCGTCTATTCAGTAACCGAAATTAAAAGCGTGGTGCGCGTTGTCAATATTAAGTACCTACTTACTTGAATGCATGCTTTGCAAAGGGCGCACCACGCTTTTTAATTTCGGTTACTGAATAGACGGTTATTTTGTACTTTTAGTCTGTTCATATAAAAGTGTGTTTTTATAGTTTTTTAAACTACATATTTATTTTTTACTTTTTAGTTTAACAAATGGCAAGCTATGGATGAGGATGGATTTCACAGTCCATTCATGTGTCTGCCCACCCCGTAAACATTATAACTCGAAGGCGTGATTGTATTTATTTAGTTTTACAAATTCAAGTAGAGTCTATTAGTTACCAGATGCGCGAGCCGAACCCTTACTTCCTCCCTGCACCATCATCAGACTCTCACCACCAAGTGTAGCGAATAGGTCTTATCAGAACGAAACAAATAAGCCCAAACTCCAGGGGTTTCCTAGTGGTCATTAAGGAGTGCCACTGACCTCCACCTTGCTCCATCATCAGGCCCACACCACCAAGTGTAGCGAATAGGTCACATTAGAACGAAACAAATGAGCCAGAACTCGAAGGGTTTCCTATTGGCCATTAAGGAGTGCCACTGGTTTCCTTCCAGCTTCATCATCAGACCCTCGCCACCAAGTGTAGCGAATAGGTCTCGTCTGAACGAAACAAATGAGCCCAAACTCGAGGAGTTTTCTTGACGTCATTAAGGAGTTTCACTGGGTCCTCCCAGCTCCATCATCAGACCCTCACCACCAAGTGTAACGAATAGGTCTTATCAAAATGAAACAAATGAGCACAAACTCGAGGTATTTCCTATTGGTCATTAAGAAGTGTCACCGGCTTCTTTCCTGCTCCATCATCAGACCCTCACCACCAAGTGTAGCGAGTAGGTCTCATCAGAACGAAACAAATGAGCCAGAACTCGAGGTGTTTCCTATTGGTCTTTAAGGAGTGCCACTGGCTTCCTCCCTGCTCCATCATCAGACCCTCACCACCAAGTGCACCTCATAAGTCTCGTCAAAACGAAACAACGGAGCCTAAACTCGAGGGATTTCCTAGTGGTCATTAAGAAATGCCACTGGCTTCCTCCCTGCTCCATCATCAGTCCCTCACCATTAAGTGTAGCGAATCGGTCTCATCAAAACAAAACAAATGAACCTAAGCTCGAGGGGTTTCCTAGCAGCCATTGAAGAGTTCTATTGCCCACCTCTTGACTCCATCATCAGATCGGCTCGATGGTAGCAAATTATTGTATTGTCATCGGATTCATATAGACTTGCAAAGTTTCAAATCAATACGACAATTAGAAGTAGGTTAAAATTGAATTCCAAGATTTTCTTACATTGTGACTTAGTTACAAGTGAAGCTAATAAAAGTGTGGTAATAAATAATCGCGGAGTGCATCTAACTTCACCAAAGGAGTTATACCTATTAGTTTCGTCACGAGTTCGTATTATCTAGTTATATCATGCGAGGATTTCCATAATAGGTATAAAATTACACCATAATAAACCCCTTGATAATGATCCACTTGAATAAAATTGCCTAATAAGTATAAATGGGAAACTAAACATTTTCTCATTATTCTTCATTATTAATAGCTGTAAGACCTTGTTATTGATAGACTGGAATACTAAGGTGATGTATTGAACGATACGACCGATTTGGCGAAGGGGTAGGATACCTGCCTTCTGCGCCGGAGGCTCACAAGTTCGATTCCCGAACAAGTCAAATATTTGTGTGAATCATGTCTATTTAATAATAATATTATATAGAAGAGACGAAATGTCTTTTAACTTGATCGCTGAAAGAATGCAGAGATTGAGCTTTCCGGGCACCTTCTAGAAGAGAATTCCACAGACGGACAGCGTGCACAGAGAAGGAATAAGAAAGGAAGTTAGTTAAATGACGAGGTATAGCGAGAGAAAGATAAGAAGAAGAACGCAAAGTACAAGTAGTAAGTGAAGATGAGGATCGATAGCAGAAGTTTTCTTTAAGATAAAAAGGAGAGGTTGGGACGAAAAGGATGGAATCCTGCGCTGTCGGATAGAGGGTAATTAAGCTTCGTGCGTAAATGAGAAACATGGTCAAATTTACGCAAGTTGAATATAAACCTAATGCATAGATTCTGCAGACGCTCCAACTTGTCAAGCAGTTCCTCAGTTAAGTCCGTGAAACAAACGTCAGCGTAGTCCAAGATGGATAGGATAAGAGACTGAGCAAGAGTGACTTTAGTGCTAGTTGGTAAAAAGTTACGAAGGCGATTGATAGAACCGTACGCAGCGAATACCTTCTTTCTTAAAGTATCAACCTGAGGCTTCCAAGAGAAACTCTGATAAAAAATGACACCGAGGTTTTTGACGGATTCGGAAAAAGGGATAACATCAAATTTTAGAGGAGGTAGCCGTACAAAGTCGACTCTCGACACAAAATGAGGACTGCCAATAATAATGCAATGGGACTTGGAAGGGTTGACAGTAAGTCCAAATGACTTATCAATACATGCTAAATCAGTATTGGTAGCCGCTATTGCACTGGGTAGTTCAGAGAGTGGTGCTTGTGTGTAGATTTGGAGATCATCTGCATAGAGGTGGTAGGAACATGAAAGAGATTGTGTAATGGAATTTATAAATATAGAGAAAAGTGATGGAGATAAGACGCCATCCTGAGGAACACCGGCGCCAATATCACACCATGCAGAGGATGAGTCTCCGAGGCGGATTTGTTGCCGTCGCCCTAGCAGGTAGCTCCGAAACCAATCGATTGCGGCCGGAGAAATGTTAAGAGAAAGTAATACGCCGAGGAGGACATCAAAATCAACTGAACTGAAAGCATTACTGAAGTCTAGCAGCGTCAACAGTGTCAGCTGACGATTTTCCATGCCTAGACGTATGTCGTCCGTGATCTTAACCAATAATCAAATAATCAACTGTCAGCTGAAAATATACAATTTTAGTTTTAAAATTCATATTATTCGCTCGCAAATATCTGTCCACTGGAGCGGAGAGGAGTTTTTATGCAATCCTATTGTTTAAAATTTATCCGTCTCTCTGCTTCGCTAGCTCGCTCCAAGTCAATGCACTGTCGTAGATGAGATCGGACGTGTCGATTATTTAAATGCAATAAATAAAACAATCTGTTGTAAATCTGTGACCTAGTTATACACTGTACGGAAGTGAATCTATCTGTGTCAGTTCGTAATTCGTGTTAGTTTGTTGAATTATTTTATTTATAATGTTTAAGTGTTAGTAATTTTTAAATATGGAAAGCCCGTTTAATCGGAGTGCGCTTACGCCTCGAAGCCCGCCGCCCACGCCCATGCCCCAGGAGCCCACCCAGCAGGAAAATCAGCCCCCGGATGTTGTGTCCACACCGGAAATCCATGGGTTTACTTCGGGTATCGAACAATATCTGAATGAAGTGTGCAGTATTTCATCCGAGAGCAAGCTTAATTCGGACCAGAAACTGCGAATTAGTAACCTGTGCCGAAAAATTGCAGGTGGTGTTTCGTCTTTGGCCATCCAGTATCAATCGCTGAAACAAAGAGCAATCCATGACCATCATTCACTTAGAGCCCTTAAAGAAAAGAACGACCTTTCGCAAAGACTTTACGAATTACAACAAACTGTAAAGGAGTCAGCCAAGCCGACCGCGGAAACCACCTCTTTCGCCGACATGGTAAAAAAAAGTTCTAATAACTTTATAAAGCCCAACAATATGAACTCCGTGGCTATTTACCCTACGGACAAGAATAAGTCCAGCGACGAGACGAAGACCCTTGTGCAAAAAATTATCAGACCAGACCAGATGCAATTACATGTAAGAGCCCTACGCAAAACAAGAAACGGAGGGGTCATCATAAGCACTGACAGCAAGGATGACATCCAAAAGTTGAAGCAGACGGCTCAATTATTGTCTTCGGGCCTTACGGTAGATGAACCGCAGAAACGAAAGCCGCGAATCGTAATAATTGGCGTTCCTAACTGTATGGAGGAAACAGACGTTATGAACTGCATATACCATCAAAATCTAGCCGGTAAGACCCAAGGGACATTTGAGAGCTTTTTGACCACAGTTAGACTAAGCCATAAGTCTGGAAAAAGGGATGCCGAGACCTGCAATTATGTGATCGAAGTCTCCCCGGACATACGGAAGGCCTTAATTACTAACGACCGAGTTTTTGTGAACTGGTCGTCATGCCCTGTGAGAGATTTCACCTTAGTAACTAGGTGCTACAAGTGTCAGCAATACGGTCATGCAGCCAAAACTTGTCGTGAAGTGGTGAACACCTGCGCGCACTGTGGTGATGTCGGGCATTCCATAAAGGAGTGCACTAAGAAAAGTGACGAAGCAAAATGCGCTACATGCTTGCGCTTCAAAAAGTCCAGTAATCACAAGACGGGAGATGCTGAATGCCCCGCTAAACTAGTTGCAGAAAAGAGGTATATTAACTCAATTGATTATGTTGGCGCCTAAGAGCGCCGTTTCTTCTTTTTTTAGTTTGGGAGCTACTTGTTAATTGTTATTTTTTTTTTTTTTTATTATGTCTGATTCTATTACTTCCGATTTAGATAACTTCTCTGTGTCCGAGTCAAGGGCTTGTGAGGTAGAAAGTTGCAAACAATATCTTACGTCTTGCAATGACACAATAACGATACTAACACAAAACATCCGCAGTATTTCTAAGAACTTTGATAATTTTAGTGTATTTCAGCAAAGGTTAAACATTAAATGTGACATTATTGTTTTAACTGAGTGTTGGTTAAGAACCAATTGCAATTTGCCATATTTACCGGGTTACACAACATACAGCAGTCAGGTAAATTATAACCAAAACGATGGTATCGTAATTTATGTTAAAAGTAGTTTAAATGTTTCTTTGGAAGAGCCAATAATTGATGAATGCAATAGATTGCTATTAACTATAAATAAAGATTTTGCAATATTAGCTATGTATAGGCCACCCTCCTTTAAAAATATAAACACCTTTATTGACTCTTTGAACTGCACACTACAAAAATTAACACCTTATAAAAATGTTATTTTAATAGGAGATATAAACATCGACATTCGGCCAAACAACTGTGATTCCATAGCTCATAAGTATTTAAATGTATGCTCCTTTTATGGTTTACTTCCCGCGCACACGCTTCCAACGCACCAAAGTGGTTCTTGTTTAGATCACATATTTCTTAAATCTCATTACCCATCAGTAACATTAATCACAGACTCATCATTAACCGATCACAGTGCCGCACTACTAACCTTAAATCGTAAATTACCTAATCTAACACGCACGCAAAATCACAAATCACGAATAAATGAAAATAAACTTGAAGAGACACTATGTAGCATTGACTTTGACCTACTTTACAATATTGCCGACGCGGATGAGTGTATGTCAAACTTCGTTAATATTATTCGGCAAGCCATATTGCAAAGCACGATATACACACGTTTAAGTAATAAAAATTATAACATTAAGCCCTGGATCACTCCGGGGCTTATCCGCTGTATGAGGCACAGAGACAAACTACACATGAAAGCCAAATCTAACCCAGACAATTTAATATTACAAGTTTCATACAAAAGATATCGCAACTTCTGTAACAATCTTTTGAAAAAACTTAAAAGTAGTTACGACAAAAAAGAATTGCAAAAAGCTGGAACTGACAGTAAAAAAGTATGG
The DNA here is from genome assembly GCA_949710035.1 of Crambus lathoniellus. Lineage (NCBI taxonomy): Eukaryota > Metazoa > Arthropoda > Insecta > Lepidoptera > Crambidae > Crambus > Crambus lathoniellus. Next base: position 4,084,692 of record OX453305.1, read on the forward strand.
AAGGTAATAAAAAATGTTACACATATCTCTAGCCAACATGAGTCATCTTCAAGCTTATTTAAAAAACACTCGTCGCAAATGTCATCAGCAAATAGCGCAAATGATTACTTCGTCAATATCGGAAAATGTCTGGCAAGAAAAATTCAAACTAGCTCATTTAAATCACACCCAAGCTTGCAAAATAGATCCGTCAATGCATCAAGATCATTTGTGCTGTTAAACACTGATGAAGCTGAAGTAGAAAGAATAATTATGTGTTTAAAGGACGATTCGGCAGTTGGTTGGGATAACATCTCAAATAAAATACTAAAACGTTACAAGCATATCTTGGTCTCACCCCTTACACACATTTTTCATAAGTGTCTAGCCCAAGGAGTTTTCCCTAAATGCCTGAAAAAAGCCGTTATTGTTCCTGTGCATAAATCCGGCAGCAAGGATCAAATATCAAACTATAGACCTATTTCAATACTACCCGCCATATCAAAAATATTAGAAAAGATTCTTAATAACAGGCTTGTCCAATACTTGGAAAAACATTCAGTTTTTTCTAAGAACCAGTTTGGTTTTAGATCCAAATTATCAACTGCCGATGCAGTGCACCAACTTACTAACTATCTTGTACAGGAACTTGAAAAGGGTAACAAGACTTTGGGAATATTCCTTGACCTTGCAAAAGCATTTGACACCGTTTCTATACCCATCCTATTGCAAAAGCTTGAGTCACTAGGTATAAGGGGTACTCAGCTTAAACTATTCACAAATTATCTAGACGAGCGGTCACAATGTGTAAAAATAGGCAATGTTGTCAGCTGTGATCTGTCAAATACCCCCTATGGAGTTCCCCAGGGGAGCATATTAGGCCCCACGCTATTTTTGGTCTACATTAATGACCTTTGTAACCTAAAAATGCATTGTGGAACAATCATCTCATATGCCGATGACACTGCTCTACTTTTTTCCGCAAACTCGATAGATGAAGTATATAAATATGCACAACAAGGCTTCAATGTAGTAAATAATTGGTTAAATCAGCATCTACTCACGCTAAACCCTGACAAAACTAAGTATATATATTTTTCAATGCGTAAAACTAAGACAACCTTAATTAACACTAAGTTGTATGCCCACCATTGTAATGACCCTACTAATCACAGTTGCATTTGCCCAGAAATAGGTGTTACTAACAATTTGAAATATTTGGGTATTATCATTGACGAAACACTCTCATTTAAGCCTCATATTGAAGCTTTGTGTGGAAGAATACGTAAATTAATATACATATTCAAAAAACTACGCACTTTGACTGATTACGCACTGATACGGCAGGTTTATTTCGCCTTGTGTCAATCAATATTAAGTTACTGTATTACGACATGGGGTGGCACTTCTAAAACTTTATTGTTATCAATTGAAAGAGCTCAAAGAGCGGTTCTAAAAGTTGCTACCTTTCGTCCCTTCCTCTACCCAACAGAGCTTCTTTATAAGGCATGTAATATATTAACCGTTAGACAATTGTTTATACTTAACACAGTCCTCAAACAGCACACTGCACTTCCCTATAGCACTGACATTACTAACAAAAGACGAAAAGATATAGTTTGCCCGCAAAACACTAGAATGAAACATGCGTTTTCTTCTAGCTTCTACATGTTTCTTGGGCCTATGTTATATAATAGATTAAATGCCAAATATGGTATTTATGCAATCAACTATCATGGCACGAAAAGTATTCTACAAGAAGCCCTCCAAAAAATGTCCTACGAGGACACAGAGAAATTACTGTTGGTGACAAAATAAATGTTTAGAATTAAATTAAATTTATAAAATTTACTCACGTTGTTATTACCGTTATTTTTTTTTTAAATTTTACTCATTGATACTTATACAGATTGTTTAATGATTAAAGTATTTATGTAAGTTCTTTTTTGCCTGAAACACAGGGAATCCTAGTTCAGGCTCATTATTATTATTGATTTGATGTGTACCTAGTTTTAGCCTTTACTTTTATATTTTGTATTGTATGTTTTATTGAATAAATTTATATTTTATTATTTTTTATTATTATAATGGACAGGCAGCCTTAGGGGTGCAATTACCGTTAAGCACAAGACAAAAAAAAATATATGGCAAAAAATATATATAAATATAAAATACGTTACACATTTTCAATCGTTAGAACACGAAGTATGTACTCCAGTTTCATTGAGTGCAATAGATACCTAGGTGTTATGTGCAATGGTCTTATTATGAGTAGGTAGCTAGGACTACCTAGTCAAGGGCAAGGTAAGTAGCTAGGGCAAAAACCCTTCATAGCAATTTGAAAGTAATCGGAGTTTTGTTTTTTAACCGCGAATTGCGACAAGTATTTTCGTTGATGTAACTACTCCTGACTTTTTTCCGGCAGGTTATCTGCTATGTCTAACTATATATTGAAGGACATCAAATAACGTAGATAGGTACATGCACTTTTTTGGTGGATAACGAAAATGGTAGTTGGTAAAGCCAAAAAAATAGGTCGGAAATCGACGGCGCGTTTTAAGAGGTCTAATTAATTTGGGTTCTAATTTTATCTACAATATCACTTTTGGAGATATACAAATATTTTTTTCATACAAACTTTAAAGTGCACTAAATATCGAGATAGGGCCATTAAAATCTAAACAATATCCGATATTGCGTTGTACAGAGCTTAGAATAATATCATGGAATTGAAGATATAGTTTCGTGGAGCAGAGAGAGAGCACCAAATAATGGCTTTTAGTGCAGATATCGAACGAACATGATTTACTTACGCCAAAATAAAACTGTTTCCTTGAAAGGGGCTATAGACGCTATTATTTGTGAAATGTTTGAAAAAATTGCAGTTTACTGAATATCAGGGATGGAAAAAGTTATAGCAATCAAATTAACAAAAATAAATTATATCAATAGGCAACTCAAATGTTGAAAAAATAAAATTGATTGCAATATATTTTTTTTATCTGTGGCTGTAGACGAGATGGGATGAACATACAAACCGTAAACTAAGCATTATTCTGAAATTCAACAAGCCTAACATAAACGGTATTTTTTTTATAATCATGGATAATTTCAGGGATAATTCTATTCATAAAAACAAACTTTTACTATGGGACTAAAACTGAAATCGCGAAAAAAAACAGCTGTTCCATATATTTGATTCCAACGTCCAGTGGTCCAGTTCCAACAACTGATTTGTTTTCGCGATTTCAGTTTTGGCCCCATAGTAAAAGTTGTTTGTTTTCTTGAGTAGAATAATCCCTAAAATTATCCGGGGTGATAAAAAAAATCAGTGTATACCAAATTGAGTTAAATAGAGAGCCCGTGGCGCTGCGGTTGGTGCGCCCGGCCGGCGATTGTTGAAGTTAAGGCTGCGATTCCCCAAAATAGGGTATTTTAAATTATTTGCGAGTAATCGCAAATCACAAGTAAGAACTTAAAATTTGAAAAAAAAAATATAGGGTTTTTTAAAGTTATTTATCTAGTGCTTCCGGCCGTTTTTTTCGATTGGTGTTATTTTACTGTGTCAAATAAAATCCCAAACATCCGTCTAATCGCAATCCAAATATCGTATTACTTGCAGTATACTTGGTTTTAGTTAATGAAAAATATACGAAAATAATTGTCTTTGATTAGCCGAGGGATTCAGGCCGTCATAATTTTTTTTTTTTTTATTATTTAATCTTTTATTGAATTTTGAGTGATTTTCGATTCGCAGGGCGCTCGCAAGTTCACAGTTCACTGCCGGCTGCCGCTGCGTCCGCGTGAAGTGTATCGCGCGCGGCCGAGCAAGCGTAAGCGTGCCTATTTCGGTCGGAAATCATCGCCTTAAGCAACTTTTGCAATGGTCCGTCACAGGATGGGTCACCAAAAACTTTCATCTCGTGCTCCTCCGTGCTTCGGAAGGCACGTTAAGCTGTAGGTCCCGGCTGCATTTGCAGTCGTTAATACCTACCAATCCGCATTTGGCCTTTTTTTATAGTGAGGGGAATGCTTTTACGCATTTACTCCGCCCGCGTTCGGTGTGTGGTGGTGGTTATGTGGGACTCGCCTATCCGCTTCCTAACCCCTATCCAGTGACATGGACTCAATGGGGGAAAGAAAGGGGGAATACCCACTAAGCCCCTCACTACTTGCTCTCACCGCCCCGTCAGTAGGAGCCGCACTGTGGAGGGTCCGATGTGGCAATCTCCTCCTGCGAATCCGCATTGGGCCTGCGTGGTGGGTCATGGTCATGGCCCATTCTCCTTATTGTGTACCTGTATGTACCTGTGTCTGAGAGGGGAGAGTACTGGTTTCTGAGATACGGGCTGCGGCTCAGTTCAGATGCCAGTCTCTCCACAATCTTGTTACAATTTATTTTCACTCAGGATTGATTGTATTTTTCTTTCTCATTTGTATAAGATTGTGTGGAGAGTATTTATTTATTTATTATTTATTTATTATTCATCCATAAGGAAGCTCAGTGCCCCAGCAGTGGGGATATTAAATGACTGATGATAATAAGTTGTAATAGTAAATGCTTGAGGTTTCTACAAACAAAATAAAAATACATTATCATTTTATTATTTATTAAATAGTGTTTCATTTTATTACTGGCACCCTTTTCTTATTGCTAGTGTAGTTAATTATATCTCATTGCCAATATGTAATTATAAGAAATCAAAAATCAAAATGAAGCAAAATCTTTTAGAATAATATTATAACACTCGTCACTCTTAACACGATTTACCAGTTTTGATATTTATAAATTAATTATAAATTAACTAGCTTTCCGCCCGCGGCTTCGCCCGCGTGGACTACACGACGTTATCCCGCGGGAATGTGATATTTTTCCGGGATAAAAAGTAGCCTATATTCCTCTTCAGGCTAAAGTACCTATGTCCCAAATTTCAGCCAAATCCGTTCAGCCGTTTTGGCGTGATTGAGTAACAAACATCCAAACATCTAAACATCCAAACATCCAAACATCTAAACTTTCACATTTATAATATTAGTAGGATTTTATCTACACTCATGTCACAGTTTAAGCAATCTTTCTATACAGTTGGACGACGAGTTGGGCGATGCCGACGCCTGTATAGGTATTTACGTAAGTACGTAAGGGTTGTCACTTTAAAATGTGACGGTGGCCCTTTTACGACCTCGGGTGGGTACATTGGTATTGCGATATTAAAATAATAAAATAATTTAATAATGCAAATGCAATGTCAAAATTATTAAAAAATTCAAGATGGCGGCCGACTTTTTTGTTTGTAGGCTGATTTCGATGAAACTCTGTTTTTGGTACTATTTTGACAAGAAAACAGCAACGCAATGTTAAAAAAATTCAAATCCAAGATGGCGGTCAACTTTTTAGTTTGTGGGCCGATTTCAATATAACTCGATTTATGGTACTATTTTGACAAGAAAACAGCAACGTAATGTTAAAAATATAAAGAAATCGAAGATGGCGGCCAACTTTTTTGTTTGTAAGCCGATTTGTTTCTGGTACTATTTTGACAATAAAACAGCAACGCAGTGTTAAAAATATTAAAAAATCGAAGATGGCGGCCAACTTTTTTGTTTGCAGGCCGATTTCGATGAAACTCAGTTTCTGGTTCTATTTTGACAAGAAAACAGCAACGCAATGTTAAAAATAAAAAGAAATCCAAGATAGTGGCCAACTTTTTTGTTTGTAAGCCGATTTTAATGAAACTTAGTTTCTGGTACCTATTTTGACAAGAAAACAGCAACGCAATGTTAAAAAAATTAAAAAATCCAAGATGGCGGCCAACTTTTTTGGTTTTTGGGCCGATTTTGATAAAACTCGGTTTTTTGTACTATTTTGACAAGAAAACCGTTCTTAACACAATGTAAAAAAATACAAATGGTCAAGATGGTGGCCGTTTTTTGTTTTTGTTTCTCTCTTTTCGCTTATTAAAATGTAACAGGTTTTTATTTGAAAGCTTGAGACAGAGTCAAGTATCATCATCATCATGTCAAGTAAAAGATTTAATTAAATATTAATTTGCTTTAACACAAGCACAGTAAATTACGACGTAACATCCTTCGTAATTTACTGTGGTTTTGGCAGCTGTAAATCCTGTTTAAAAAAATTAAAAATAAGTAAATAAAATAATAATTGATATTAAGTTACAGAGTTTGAAAATAATGACTGTGACATGGGATGATTTTGATATATAGACGAAGGCGCTTTAAAGGTTAAGAAATATGAATCGGCTTATTTCCAATCTGAATATTTTTCTTTAACAAAACTTCAACCCATTCAAACGTCAGGAGTAGGTCAAATTTACCTTGCAAAATTTCATGGCAGACAGACAGACAGATACAATTATTGGTGAAACTAAATAAAACATGTAATATATTTTATTTTGACACTTCTAAAATGCTAACCATAATTATTTATTTTATTTTATTTCGCAATACATCAAAATGTACCTGCCACATTTTAATTTTGTTACAACCCCTCCGTAGTTACGGAAATACCTATACAGACGTCGGTATCGCCTAACTTCAAGGGCGTTGGCCTACTATATAAAAAAATTGGTTATACTGTGGTAATTGTAACATTTATGTATAAATAATTTAGCGTTGCTGTTGCCTTGTCAAAATAGTACCAAAAATCGAGCTTTATCCAAATCGGCTCACAAATTAAAAAGTTGGCTGCCACCTTGAATTTTTTTATTTTTTTTACATTGCGTTGCTGTTTTCTTGTCAAAATAGAACCGGAAACTAAGTTTGATCAAAATCGGCTTACAAACAAAAAAGATGGCCGCCATCTTGGATTTTTTTATACTTTTAACATTGCGTTGTTGTTTTCTTGTCAAAATAGTACCAGAAACTGAATTTAATCGAAATCGGCCGGCAAACAAAAAAGTTGGCCGCCATCTTCGATTTTTTAATATTTTTAACATTGCGTTGCTGTTTTCTGGTCAAAATAGAACCACAAACTGAGTTTCATTGAAATCGGCCTGCAAACAAAAAAGTCGGCCGCCATCTTGGATTTTTAATATTGTATCTTCATAAATACAATGGGAGTTCAATCAATGAAACTCAGTTTTTTGGTGATTTTCTTCATGTAATTTCGAATTGATAAGTAGTACAAAAAATGTGCGCCTTGCTTCGATCAAGGGTCATAGAGAGAGAGAGTCTATATAAATTGACAGATGACAATGACATTGAGTGGCAGGAACACAGACAAATAAAAAAAACCTAAATTAACATAGATTATAAAAAACCGGGCTCATGAGCTGGAACATCCTCCCGCCCGTTGAAAGGAGGCTTTCAACATTCTACTGTAGTTCTTCCATCGGCAGGGGACACAGACGAGTAAGTGGTCTTCGTATGCATCCTCGAACGGTATTGATGTCCGCGACACGGGAGATCCCATCACTCCCAGGAAATAGATGGGCGACTCTTCCTAATCTCCAATTAAGGGGTGGCACGTGGTCTTCATTAATTAGCACCATGTCACCAATGCTTAGGTTTGCAGTATTGGCCTTCCATTTTGTCCTTTGCTGGAGCTCTCCAATATACTCCTTCTGCCATCTATCCCAAAAATGTTGATGTAGTCTTTCTAGGCGTTCATACCGCCGCAAACTGGTTTCTTTGCAATTTCGGAGATCAGCTGATGGTATAGATGTCATCGGTCTTCCAATGAGGAAGTGTCCTGGAGAGAGAGGAAGGAGGTCGCTAGGAGAGGACGATAAGGGATATAAGGGACGGCTATTTAAGATAGCTTCCACTTGCGCAAACAATGTTGAAATCTCTTCAAAGGTTAAATGGCTATTGCCAATTACACGTTTAATATGAAATTTCGCGGATTTGATTCCAGCCTCCCAAATACCGCCGAAGTGAGGAGCGTAAGTGGGAATAAATACAAACTTAACACCCATATCTTCTGCAAACTCACATAGGGGGTTTGCATTTTTAATTAAAAACTGGCCAATGTCCTTAGACGCAGCTACAAAATTGCGGCCATTATCCGAGAAAATTTCTACTGGCTTACCTCTGCGGGCTATAAATCTTCGTAATGTCATCAGAAACGCATCCTTAGAGAGGTCACTGACAGCTTCTAAGTGTATGCACTTATACCGTAAACAAACAAAGAGACATAAATAACATTTTATTAAGCGACTTCCACGACCCTTTCGGTTTAAAATATAGAACGGTCCAGCGTAGTCCAAACCCACAGACATAAAAGGATACCCAGGGGTTATTCTTTGGGATGGGAGGTTACCCATTTTTGGGCAAAGCGTTTGGCCCGCTAAGCGCCTACAACGAACACAATTATTGACAACACGCCTAGCGAGACGCCTACCGTTAACTGGCCACACCGTTTCTCTTATTGTAGCCAATAAAAGGAGAGGCCCCGCATGCATGTTACGGACATGCTCACGCTCAAACAATAGCCTTGTGAGACGATGAGCCGCGTGAAGCAGTACAGGATGTTTTTTTTCAAAATTATAGTTCGATGAATCAATTCGCCCTCCTACTCTTATCACGGAATGTTCATCTAAATAGGGTGATAATGATAATATTTTAGACTTACTACCTAATGAATTGCCATTGAAAAATGTTTTATATTCTACATTAAAGCACTCTTGTTGAACAATTTTACTTATTAAAATGAATGAATTATTATACTCTTCCACCTTTAGAACACCATTTATTTTACAGCCTTTATTTTTAGGGTTAATATTATGTACAAAGCGTAATACATAGGATAAAATTCTTTGTATTTTACTAAAACTAGAGAATTTATTATAGTCTATTAGTGGGTGATCTTCAGCGACAACTGTTAAAGCCTTTACTTCAGGTAAGTCTTCTACCGATATATTTTCTTTCAGCACAGGCCACACAGCTTCATCATGGAGTAAAAACGAGGGTCCTGCCTGACCACCAGAGCTGCATGTCAGAGAGCTGTTCGGCCTTCACACCACGAGAGATCAGATCCGCGGGATTCTGCGCGGTTGGAATATAGCGCCAAGACTTGGAATTTGTTAATTCTAGAATTTCGCCTACTCTATTAGCAACAAACTGTTTTAATTTACTGGGATTAGATTTAATCCAAGCCAAGACTACACTTGAATCGCACCAGTGGACTATATTGGTGGGAGTATATCTTAATGATTCAAGAACGCTTCTACACAACCTAGCAGCTAAGAGTGCAGCAGACAGTTCTAGACGGGGTATCGTGCAGGGTTTCAGAGGTGCAACCTTTGATTTAGAGCAAAGCAACCTTATAGTAATCTGATTATCATTATCTATAGATCTAATGAAGACACAACTGCCGTAAGCTTTCTGTGAAGCATCACTAAAGGTATGTATTTCTATTAATATAGGAGAATCACATAGAACTCTACGTGGGATACGTAAATATGAAAGTAAGTTTAAGTCATGGGACATTTCATTCCATTTTTCTTTGATTTGTATTGAGACTGGTTCGTCCCATCCTACACCTTCAACCCATAGTTCTTGTAGAAGCATTTTAGCTTGAATGATACAAGGGCCTACCAGACCTAATGGATCATAAATTCGAAATGAGTGAGCTAGAATTACCCTTTTGGTAATTAAGTCTACTTGAGGTGGAGGTTTAATTGGAAAGTTAAAGCAGTCTTTAGACGGGTCCCACCCGAGACCGAGGGTACTCGTTGACTCGCTCAGAGTCAAATGATCTTGAGAATTCAAGTCCAAATTTGAAAATAATGATATAGAATTTGTTTTGAACTTACGTAAAGGAAAGCATGCTGAATTTAGCTCTTTCGTGACAGAATTCAGAATGTATTTCAGTTGTGATTCATCATCACAGCCTGTTCAGTACACCCCTGCCTATACCGCGGAATCAGCTGGCGCAGTGGAAGATTTATCATGAGTAGACTCCGGACAAGAACTAGGTTTCAGCGGGGATGCAACTGAACAATTGGACTGCGATACACAGCGGAGAGAATGTTAAGTAAGGTGAGGTTACATACGGGTCTGTGTGTCGAACGTCTCCAAGGCAGAAGTGGTGTAAGGGAGCGCGCGCGCCCCTGGGGTCCTTTCTTCTGCAGACCTTACCAATTAGTCACCTTACGCACAACACAAATAACAGCGTTCCCAAGGCACTGGGCGCTTCAGCAATAGATACACAATGACACACACGGGGGAGCCTCTTTTATTACGATTTACAGTCCCGACAAAAAGCGCGTGGTGGACAATTATCTTTCTTTCAAAACTCCGCGACCAGCCCGATGGATGGCGTCAAAACCTTGGTCGTACAAAACGGGATCACATAGATAATTTAAGATTCAATTCAAATTCGATATGCCAGGCATATTCAACGCGAGCGATTTTTAACAAATTCAGCAAAATTAATCCGACATCTTGGTTACAAGAATTTCAATCAAGTGTCACTGTCAACTTCAAGTGACAGCCAAATGTCAATTTGACGTGACATTAGAGACGCGTTCAGAAACGTCGATCTTTTCCGAACATCCCCCCGCCCCGGACCGTTAAGAACGGTACGTCAATCTACGGGTAATCGGGAGAGCCCACTAACTGCTCTCTTCAAAACCGAATCTCGAACCAAAACCTCAGCAAAACGAGGAACTCCGTCAGTTCCGGGGTAGAGTTTAACAATGCGCCCCCTTCGCCAACATAGGGGCGGCAGGTTGGCATCCTTAATCAACACGAGGTCGCCAGTCTGGGGTGGGGTGGTTTTATCTGTCCACTTCACGCGCTGTTGTAGGATATGCAAATACTCCATCGACCAACGTGCCCAGAAGTTTTGGGACATCTGTTTCAAAAGTTGGTATCGCGACAAACGATGGGATCCTACATCCTGAAGCGGATATTCAGGCAAAGCCAAAAGGGGCTGTCCGATCAAGTAATGACCTGGGGTCAACGCTTCCAGGTCATTCGGGTCCGAAGACAACGGGCACAAGGGTCGCGAGTTGAGGACGGCCTCAATTTTACAAAATACCGTATCAAGTTCCTCAAACGTGAGAATAGTTTCTCCAATCACGCGACGCAAGTGTGTCTTGGCAGCCTTTACACAAGCTTCAAAAATTACTCCCCAGGTCGGACAAGCTGGAGGGCTAAACTTCCAGATTATCCCACGCCGGGAGAGGGTGGTTCCAATGTCTATTTTATTATCAACAAAAAACTTAACTACTTCCTTAAGATAATTACACGTTCCCTTATAATTAGTACCACAATCGGAACGTATCAATGTCGGCAGTCCTCTACGGGAAACAAATCTGCTCAAGGCGGCGACAAAGGCTTCGGTAGACAATTCCGAGACAATTTCCAAATTGACAGCCTTGGTGGACAAACACACAAACACGCACAAGTACGCCTTATAGGTTTTAGCATTACGCAGTCTCGAAGCCTTTACAGTAAAGGGACCGGCGAAGTCGGTGGCGACTCCGGCAAAAGCTCTACATTCCGTGACGCGATCAGCAGGCAAATCACCCATCTGGGGCTGCATGGTCGCGGCCTTCAATCGATAACAAGGCAGGCAACGGAAAACCACAGTGCGAATGGCTCGACGAGCAGACAAAATCCAAAATTCACGCTGCAAAATGGCCAACAAAGCATTACAGCCAGCATGTTGTGCATTCACATGGCGATCTGTTATTATCAGTTGAGTCAAATGTCCGGCTTTAGGTAACAAAAGGGGGTGACGAGCTCCATACGGCAGGTTCGCATTTCGAAGTCTTCCGCCGACTCGCAAAAGCCCACTCTCGTCCAGGAAGGGATTTAATCGCGATACCGCGCCCTTCAACTTGCGACGGCCTAAACGCAAAATTTCAATCTCGGACTCAAAACTATCAGCTTGTACTCTCCGGACCCAAAACAAGAGCGCGTCCCTACGCTCGTCCGGAGTGAGAACCGACGAATCACGCCTCGCGCGTGGGTTTCTGCAATTGTACGCAAAACGTCTGATCCAAGCGGTAACACCAAGCAGCTTCTGTAAGGAGCTGTACCGATCCAACAACAAATCCTTTTCCCCGGCGGGGTTAGTCTCCAGGACGCATGCCCGCATATCAGGAACGGCTACGTTCGACAACGCTGGAGAGGGCGGCCACTCCGACTCAGGCCGCATCAACCACTGTGGGCCCCACCAGAGGGGGTGGTTAATCAGGGTTGGGGCTACACAACCCCGAGACGCACAATCCGCGGGATTCATGGTTCCCGGCACGTGTCTCCAAATCAACTCGATGTCGGAATTACAAATCTGCGACACTCGATTGGCCACAAACACGTCCAAGGTGTGCGCCGGAGCCTTCAACCAACAAAGGACGACCTGACTGTCCGTTCAAGCATAAACCTCTTGTATCTTAATAGATCGACCTAATGTGAGCCATACGTGGTTCAACAAACGCATTAGGAGGGCAGCTCCACACAATTCCAACCTCGGGATCGTATGACGAGTCCGAAGGGGAGCGACTTTGCTTTTCGCTATCACCAGATGCACAGCAACAACTCCGTCAACAGTAACGGTGCGGAGGTACACGGCCGCAGCAAATCCACGTTCGGAGGCATCGGAAAAGCCGTGAAGAGTAACTTTACAATTTTCAGAAGGGAGGAATAGCCTCGGCAAATGCACTTCATTAATCTCGGGGAGGGATGAAACGAAGCTCGACCAATCTCGGAGTAACTCGTCCGAGAGGGGTTCATCCCACGACACACCCGAAGCCCATAACCGTTGCAAGAAACACTTGGCCATAAACAGCACGGGGCAAATCCACCCATTGGGGTCAAAGGTACGTGCGACAGTAGACAATACTAAACGCTTGGTCCAGACTTTCGGTGGTCGTAAATCCACACAATAAGTGAACGTGTCAGAGACCGGTTTGTACTGTACGCCAAGGACGGTCACCACATGGGGATTATCAACATTTTCGAATAGGTGGGGGTCCTGCTGGTGCTCTTCGGGCAAACCTACCAGTACATCAGGCGAGTTGGATATCCATTTCCTCAACTCGTAACCTCCCGACTTCAAAAGGGCGGTGAGTTCGTCTCTCAGGACAATCGCCTCTGAGACAGATGAGGCGCCCGTGCAAATGTCATCCACATAGACGTCACTGGCCAAAATGGCGGAGGCGCGAGGGTATCTCAAGCGCTCCTTCTCGGCCAACTCCAACAAAGAACGAATCGCAACAAACGGGCTCGAAGCCAAACCGTACGTATTCGTATTCAATTCATAAATCAACAAGGGGTCCCTAGGACTCTCTCTCCACAAAATCAATTGGTACCTCCTATCCTCTGGATGGATGACCGTTTGTCTGAACATCATCCGGATGTCAGTCATAAATACAATTTGATGCCGCCGGAAGTTGGTCAAAATGTCTGAGATCTCCGTGTGCAGCTTGGGACCTACATGCAGACACTGGTTCAAGGACGCTCCAGTAGAGGTGGGAGCCGAACCGTCAAAGACCACCCGAATCTTTCCGGATTTCAAAACGGCGTGGTGCGGCAAAAAGAAGTGCTCAACGGAGCGCCAATCCAAATCGCTCACGGACATGTGCCCTAACTCCTCATACTCCCGCATGAATTCAACATACTTCTGGCGGAAGACCGGATCCTTGCTCATGCGACGCTCCATCGCCACTAGCCTACGTTCCGCTAGCGGTCGGGATTCGCCCAGAGGAGGTCGGCTGGCACGAAAGGGGAGACGGGTGATCAAACGACCAGAGCGGAGGCGACCAGTGTTATTCTGGTAATACAACTCGCATTCATCCGCTACTGGGTCTACCCGCGGGGCTGGTGGAGGTTCCTCAACCTCCCAAAACTTCTGCACCACTTCGGAGAGAGACACATTAAAAACAAGACCGCGATCCTCATCCAGGGAATCCAAAACGCGGCGAGCAGGGCCCATCACAACTGTACCGAGTGTCGTCTGCAGAGCTACCAAGCCATCTGGCTGCAAAACTCGCTTCCCCGTCAACAAAACTCGCCCCAGGACATCGGCTCCAAGGAGAGCATCAATCGGGCCTGGGCGGAAGAAATTTGGATCGGCGAGTGGGGAATCAGACACCAAAGACAACATACTCGGTCCCAAGTCAACTGAAGGTTGACGGCCAACAACTGTGTCCAACACAATCGCCGAGGTCTCAATGCCTGGCGTGGACTTATTACGTGATGTAAATGTGAAGTCAACATGCCCTAACAACCCGGGGACTTTCACATCGCCAACACCTCTCACGCCTTCCGTGTGGGGGTGCACCTTGAGGCCCAACCGCCTAACTAACCAAGATGACACAACACACCCCTGAGCACCGGAATCCAACAAGGCGCGAACTTCCACAAGGTCGCCATTCAATCCCCTGACAAGCACAGAGGCCGTGGGCAACAAAACGGTCTCTGGAGGGGTGGCTACAATCGACCGTAAACACGTTGATTGCTAGTATGTGGGGTCCCCAGACGTCCCCCCATGGTAAGGGGGTCGCTCATAGCGATCCAGTGGGTCCCAATCTCCCACATACTGCCTACGTCCAATTCGCCCGGTATCAGGCGGGTTATATCTCCCGGCCCCTTGAAGACGGGGCGGGCGCCGCTCCAAACGCGGGTATTCGGCGAGCGGCGGCGAGAATCGGTGCCTAGCATCCACCGTGTACGTCGCCCCATAGTCGCGGGGGCACGGTGACCGATTTTCAGAAGGGGGGTCCCGGGGACCCCCGCCCGTGCGAGGCTCAAAACGTCGCGGGGGGCTTCTACGACCTCCCGCATCGCTCGCAAAATCGAACCCCCTAGTTGGGGACCGATTTCCCATGGGGGGGTCCGTGGGACCCCCGCCCGTGCGAGGCTCAAAACGTCGCGGGGGGCCTCTACGACCTCCGGCAACGCTCGCATAATTCATCCCCATCCTTGGGGATCGGTTTCCCATTGGGGGGTCCCTGGGACCCCCGCCCGTTTGAGGCTCCAAACGTGGCGGAGAGCGTCTGGGGCCACTCTGGTGGCCACTAGAACTGCTGCGGGATGCAAACACCGCGGGGGGTCCGAGCCCCCCACCCATACGAGGTGATCCTGCAGCGACGCGCTGCGGCGCTCCGCCGCCCTCTGGGCTGTTCATGCAGAGGAGGGGATGGTGGTTGCCCTTACAAAAGCGGCATGGGTGCGCTTGGGTATATTCGCGCTGCATGTGCAGGCCCAAGCACGAGTAGCACCATGTCCGTTGTCGCGCGATCGCTCGACGGCCTTGGACGCGCTGGTCGAGGAACTTATCACAACGGGTCGTGCTGTGACCCGGTTCCCGACAGTACAAGCAGCGGGCGGTCTCCTGGACGGCGGCATAGCGGCCGGGCGCGCGAGGGGCCATACGCCCCCTACGGGGGGGTCCGGTGGGGGATCTACTCTGTGGCACAGGTCGTTCGGGTCCCATAGGACCGGCCAGAGAGGAATTATCTGCCAGTCTACTTTCTCCTTCCAGGAACGTCAAGAGGTCCGAGAAGGGTGGCAGATAAGTCGCACTATCCCCACCATACTGCTGCTCAAAACGGACCTTAACAGAGTCCGGCAACTTTCCCAGGACAATGTGCAGTAGCAAAAACGACCACTGCTCCAATGGGAGTTTTAAGTTTTTTAATGCGTTGTAGGCAACCAACAGCGGATTCAACAAAGCCACTCTCAAGTGCATCACGCTGGCAACGCGGGGTAAATTCAAAATGGCGGCAACATGGTTGTCCGCCAGACGTCGTACGTTCTGGTACCGACGGGCAATCAAATCCCTAGCAATAGGGTAGTTTTCATCCGAGGGGGCCAAATGTTGAACCGATTCAAGGGCCTCCCCTTCCAACACGGATAACAAATAAGCTAACTTCTGGCCCTGGGTCAAATCATCCCGGGCATGTACGAGACTATCAAAAATATTAATAAAGCCCTCCCAGTCCTCTAGACGACCAGCAAAACGCCTTAAGTCTAAGGGGGCCAATCTAGCAAAGAGAGGGGGCATACTCTTAGATGTGACCGGGGACGGGCTCTGATCATTCTCTCTTGCCACTTGCAAAGGTCGAGCCACCTGTGTAATTCTGTCCGCAAAATCATAACACTGGTCCACATCCAAACCGACTTCTTGTCGCATTTCCACCTCGGCCTCAACAGTCCTTTCCAAAAATAAGGCATACTGCTCATCAACAACAGCCAAACGTATGGGCAGATCTACGTATCTGTTCAACAAGGCCTCCGTTCTATCCGGTCGATCCAACAACGCAACCGCAGAAGCTAACCACCGTAACTCAGAACGTATTTTGGCTTTAGCAGAGGAGGCCGTCATTGTAACGTCACAAATTTATCAACAAAAACAACAAATTCAAAATATTCACTATAACACAAAAATCTCCAATATTTGGAGGTTACTAATAACCACAAAATTCCAATATTACAACAACAAAGTATTTATAATGACACAAACTCTTAAATATTTGGAGGTTATCAGAAAACAACAAAACTCACTGACTATTGAAATTCACTCCAAATCACTGACTATTGAAATTCACTTGGATATCACCACAACAACAAGTTAATTTTAATTATTTCAAAGCACAAGTTTCAATGAGTTTCAATGTGTAAACAATGTCCCAAATCATTTAAGTTTCACTAAGTATTGAGTGCAAACTTATTAGCTAACCTTTTATTAGCTATTATTTTAGCAACAAACTTGTCAATATTCACAACTCAAATTTGCTAACAAACTAAATAATAATTATTATGAGCAAAGAAAGGCATCTGTTTACACTTTGGAACTTCAATACATGACAATTAATTACAAGACATGGAGCCAATAACAAAGGAATGCCCTTTACTTTTCAAATGCAAGTTAATTACCATTTACAAGTACAAATTAATCTAGTCCGGACCAGATGGTCATCAACACGGCACTGATTAATGGACAAAGCTTTGGCGTGGGCCTCTCAGGCCTTCAAACCACGCTCCTGCTACCAAGAAATGTTCAGTACACCCCTGCCTATACCGCGGAATCAGCTAGCGCAGTGGAAGCTGGTATTACTAATATAGACTCCGGACAAAAAACTAGGTTTCAGCGGGGATGCAACTGAACAATTGGACTGCGATACACAGCGGAGAGAATGTTAAGTAAGGTGAGGTTACATACGGGTCTGTGTGTCGAACGTCTCCAAGGCAGAAGTGGTGTAAGGGAGTGCGCGCGCCCCTGGGGTCCTTTCTTCTGCAGACCTTACCAATTAGTCACCTTACGCACAACACAAATAACAGCGTTCCCAAGGCACTGGGCGCTTCAGCAATAGATACACAATGACACACACGGGGGAGCCTCTTTTATTACGATTTACAGTCCCGACAAAAAGCGCGTGGTGGACAATTATCTTTCTTTCAAAACTCCGCGACCAGCCCGATGGATGGCGTCAAAACCTTGGTCGTACAAAACGGGATCACATAGATAATTTAAGATTCAATTCAAATTCGATATGCCAGGCATATTCAACGCGAGCGATTTTTAACAAATTCAGCAAAATTAATCTGACATCTTGGTTACAAGAATTTCAATCAAGTGTCACTGTCAACTTCAAGTGACAGCCAAATGTCAATTTGACGTGACATTAGAGACGCGTTCAGAAACGTCGATCTTTTCCGAACACAGCCGGTGATCAAATCATCAACATAAAAGTCATTCTGTATTATGTCTTTGATATATGGATCACTACATTCTTCGCCAACTTGCTTTAGGCACCTGGTGGTCAAGTAACTGGCGCTGGCAGTGCCATAAGAAACTCTGTTAAGTTGAAACGATTTGATCGGCTGATGCTCATCCTCTCTCCACAGGATCAACTGTAAATTTCTATCCTCTTCACTGACTTCAACTTGACGGTACATTTTAGCGATGTCACCAGTCAAAATAAATTTATATTGTCGCGAACGGATTAGTATGGAGAAGAGAGGTTGTTGGACGTTAGGGCCCACCATCAAAATATCATTCAAAGAGTACCCGGAGGAAGTAGGTGCGGAGCCATCGAAGACTACCCGCAGCTTAGTCGACTCACTTTCCTCTTTGAAGACGGCGTGATGACATAAAAAATAGGAAGGATTTGGTACTTGTATAGGTGATTCAGATAAGTGACCTAAGTCGCGATATTCTCTTATAAAATCTGAATATTGTACTTTTAGTTGAGAATTTTTACGAAAACGCCTTTCTAGATTCAAGAACCTTTTCTTAGCTTGAAAATAAGAATTTCCGAGACAGTCGGGAGTGTCTTTTAAAGGCAACTTCACACAAAACCTGCCATCAATAGATCGAGTTGTATTCAATTCAAAATGCCTTTCGCAAGCAATTTCGTCTGAGCTGAGAAGTAACTTTTGTGGAACTTCTTCAAGCTCCCAGAATTTTTTAAGTATTTCATTTGTTTTGTTATTTTCATTTATAGTCATAACATGATTGCATTGAACAGATTTAGATGAATTTTGATTAGTAAGTATGGGGCCAGATATCAACCACCCTAATTTGGAATTATGTAATATAGGACATTGGAAACCCAGTGAGTGTTGCTCATTTTGTAGGATGTCCCAGAATATGTCAGCCCCGATTAGTACATCTATCGTAGAAGGCTGATGAAAGGTGGGATCGGCCAAAGTGACATTTAGAGGTAAGTTTAATTTAGTAATATCAATAGGAGCCTTTGGTAACTCAGTAGTTATTTCATTTAGTACTAAAAATGATAATTGTAAACTGAAACGGGAATTTAGTGATTTTAATTGGGCCGTACAAGACTCGACGGCATCATTAGAACAGCTATTACCTATACCTATAACCTTTAAGTTGTCTAAACGGCGCGAATTCAAATCTAATCTTTTTTGAAGCGATTTGGTAATAAAGGATGACTGACTGCCGCAGTCTAACAGTGCACGTACCTTTAATGATTGATTTGTGTTAGTATTGCTAATTTCCATAATAGCTGTTGATAATATAATTTGTTTATTTTGTAAAGAATGATTTGCTATAGTTATAGAATCATGTACCGTAACATTCGATGATGACGTCACGGGCGCATGAAGTAACGTGTTGTGTTTTTTGTTACATTCACGGCACGGTCCCATACGACAATCATTTAATGGATGACCTTGTCTAAGGCAATTAGAACACAATCTAAATTTTTTGACATCAATTAGTTTGTCTGCAAGGCTTTTAGACTTAAAGGTGGTACAGTCATAAATTCTGTGGTCTTCTCCACATATAATACAAACGTGCTTGAGAGACTTCTGTGAATTAACACTTGTAAATGCTCTCGTGCCAGAAAAACCATTGGAATTAAAATTATTATTAGAAGGGACATTATTAGTATTAGTATTTTGTGGAGAATTATTTTTAAAATGATAATTATTATAAGAGCTATTCGACGAGTTACGTGACGTTGAGGGAACATTTTTATTCAAATTATTATCATATGATTTATTTCTATTTATGGATTCGAGCACGTCAGCACGATCAATCAAGAATTTGTTAAATTCAATTAGGGTAGGCATGTCGCTGAGCGTGTTGCGATACTCTTCCCACTTAGTGAGGGTTCGACTGTCTAATTTAGACGCAAACATGAAAATCAATAACATATCCCAGCTGTCCACAGGCTGGCCTAAGCTGGACAACGCACGTAGGTTCTTTGTAACATGATCGACTAAGTCTTAATCTCTAGTAAATCTTAATGACTTCTCATTTTCACGTGTTAACTGCTGGATGTTAAATAATGAATTTAGGTGGTAATTAGTAAGTAGACGTTTATTATTGTACCGTTCGCAAAGAAGCTGCCATGCCTTTCCATAGTTTGCGGAGGAAATTTCCAAATTGGAAATAATCCTGGCCGCTTCCCCTTCTAAATACGACACAAGATAATGAAATTTATGAATTTCAGATATTCTCATATTTTTATGTATCAAACTATCAAAAGTGTCATGGAACTCGAGCCACCGGAAATATGTACCATCAAATTTTGAAATTTGGATTTGTGGTAATTTGAACCCCATATCATTAGTATTTTTGCAATCGGTTGAACATTGAAGCATTGTATCATGAAATACAGACTCACGTCTTTGTTGAACATCAGAGTTGTAATCATCAATTATTTTCTTACAAGCAGCAATATTAATGACAAAATCATTTTCAATGCTCTCCCGTTCGTCAATTTCCTTTTGTAAATTATCAGAATTTAAAACCTCTATGTGAGTTTGCAAATCATCAAATC
The DNA here is from genome assembly GCA_949710035.1 of Crambus lathoniellus. Lineage (NCBI taxonomy): Eukaryota > Metazoa > Arthropoda > Insecta > Lepidoptera > Crambidae > Crambus > Crambus lathoniellus. Next base: position 4,104,902 of record OX453305.1, read on the forward strand.
TTAAAGACAATGCTTCGAATTTTCCAAGTCTAAGTGTTAACTCGGCCAAATCGATGCTTGTCAACTCCTCATTCTGCCTTACGTTGCTTAAATAATTTTTAAATTTGGTTATTTGACCTTTAATGGAACTCCGTTTTATGTTTAATTCTTTTAGCTTTAAATCACTTGTTTCTACATTAGGATTAGGTGTCATGGTAATAAAAATAAACTACTTATGCTTATTAATCAAAATAAAATGTGAATGTATGAACTTGCACTATGAACTTCAATATAAGTATAAGTTTTGCAAGGCAAAATGAAGTCAGGCGCTATGTAAGTATTAGGTAAAAAATCTCTCACGCTCCTCCCTCGTTGGTAGACCAGCAACAGGAATCTGCCCTCTACTTAACAATTAGAGCTGAGTGCAGGCCGGGAGCAACTGGAATGTTCAATTTATTTAATTAGCAAACATGAAATAATTGGCATGAAAATTTCTCCAATATTTTAATGTAATGGGCCACCAACTTGAAGATAATTACGTACTTTATAGCTTAAATACGTAAAAACACCAAGTATATTTTAGATCAAACCAGTATTAATCACCTTTATCACCAATTAGAACCAAAAATATTTTTTTGATAATTTTGTTGAAGGTAGATATTTATCAATGGGTGATGCAATCTGCAATTTACGTAATATGCTTTTATTAAACAACAATTAATGGATAGTAATTTTTGAACAGCATAACAACAATGCTTGCAACAAGTTTTAGCTATTAAATGCCGTATGGATATGATAATATAGGATTTTGGGTTGGGAATAGGTAATGTTTTAGGAATGGGAATTTGGACACTTAACTCATTAATCCGCTGCCGGTGTGAAGATTTGAATACTCCTCTGCCCTGGTAGCCAGCGAAAAAATGGTATTCCTTAATATTTGGTGATGAATTTCGTCAGATTTTGAAGATGACACGCAGAAATTTTTCCAAGTTGAAACGCAGGTCGTAGCACAGGTCGTAGGTAACTATTTCATCAAATTTTGTGCGTTTTCCTCTCATGGGCCACCAAAACATGTATCTTCATAAATACAATGGGAGTTCAATCAATGAAACTCAGTTTTTTGGTGATTTTCTTCATGTAATTTCGAATTGATAAGTAGTACAAAAAATGTGCGCCTTGCTTCGATCAAGGGTCATAGAGAGAGAGAGTCTATATAAATTGACAGATGACAATGACATTGAGTGGCAGGAACACAGACAAATAAAAAAAAACCTAAATTAACATAGATTATAAAAAACCGGGCTCATGAGCTGGAACAAATATATTTAACATTTCGTTGCTGTTTTCTTGTTAAAATAGTACCAGAAACTGAATTTCATCGAAATCGGCCAGCAAACAAAATATTTGGCCGCCATCTTGAATTTTTATATTTTTAACATTTCGTTGCTGTTTTCTTGTCAAAATAGAACCAGAAACTGAGTTTCATTGAAATCGGCCTGCAAACAAAAAAGTTGGCCGCCATCTTGGATTTTTTAATACTTTTAACATTGTGTTGTTGTTTTCTTGTCAAAATTGTACTAAAAACCAAGTTTCATCAAAACCGGCTCACAAACAAAAAAGTTGGCCGCCATCTTGGATTTTTAATATTTTTAACATTGCGTTGCTGTTTTCTTGTCAAAATAGTACCAGAAACTGAGTTTCATTAAAATCGGTCTGCAAACAAAAAAGTTGGCCGCCATCTTGGATTTTTTAATACTTTTAACATTGTGTTGTTGTTTTCTTGTCAAAATTGTACTAAAAACCAAGTTTCATCAAAATCGGCTCACAAACAAAAAAGTTGGCCGCCATCTTGGATTTTTAATACTTTTAACATTGCGTTGTTGTTTTCTTGTCAAAATAGTACCAGAAACTAAGTTTCATCAAAATCAGCTTACAAAAAAAAGTTTGCCGCCATCTTGGATTTTTATACTTTTAACATTGCGTTGTTGTTTTCGTGTCAAAATAGTACCAGAAACTAAATATCATCAAAATCGGCTTACAAAAAAACAGTTGGCCGCCATCTTGTTTTTTTTTTATTTTTGACATTGTGTTGTTGTTTTCTTGTCAAAATTGTACCAAAAACCAAGTTTCATCAAAGTCGGCCCGCAAACAAAAAAGTTGGCCGCCATATTGGATTTTAGAAATTGCCTTTTTTTTAATAAGCGAGATGAAGATTTGCACTCACTCACACTACAATACTACATGTCGTATGCACCATAATATTAATTTAAAAATAAATTATAACGATAAAGACGTGATAGCCCTGGAAGACTTGTCCCGAGTTACTATGAACGGCGTTGTATGTAACTCGGGACAACCACTCCCCCGTCTCACCCCGCAAGCCCCGCACGATTGACCTGTCTAGACGTCTCCGTCGGCCTACTGTATGAAAAGTTGCTTATTCTGTGCTCATGTTATACATAATATTCCAATTATGAATTTATGAACTCGTACCTGCCCCCTGATTCACAAACCGTCGGAAACGGAATCGGATTCGAATTCTGCGCTTTGTCTATTCTATAGTGAGTGACAGAGTCAGTTCGACGACCGATTTGGCGAAGGGGTGGTAGGCTACCTACCTTCTGCGCCAGTGGTCTCGGGTTCGATTCCCGAACAAGACAAATATTTGTGTGCATGAACATGTCTATTTGTCTTGGTCTAGGTGTTAACTATGTATATTAAGTATGTATTTACAAACAAAAAGTATTTAAGTATTATACTTATACAGGATCATTTTTTTATCAGTGCACAAATTTTTAGGATCGACTCAGAATCGGTAAGTGAACAACTTTCTCCTAGAAACATAGGTCGAAATATGACAAAAAAATTTTGACCTTTCATACAAATCGGACTGATCACGTGATCGAATTAGTATGGGAAGTCCAAAAATTTTTGTCGTATTTCGACCCATGTTTCTAGGAGAAAGTTGTTCACTTATCGATTCTGAGTCGATCCTAAAAATTTGTGCACTGATAAAAAAATTACCCTGTATATTTATCCGTTATCAAGTTTTCCATGATACAGTTTCCTAATGAAATTAACATGGGCTTAGATAATTGCTGTGAATGTAAGAAGTTATTTATTATTTATTATTTACTAGCTTTACGCCCGCGGCTTCGCCCGCGTGGACTACACGATGTTATCCCGCGAGAATGTGATATTTTTCCGGGATAAAAAGTAACCTATGTTCCTCTCCAGGCTACAAAGTATTTGTGTTCCAAATTTCAGCCAAATCCGTTCCGCCGCTTTGGCGTGATTGAGTAACAAACATCCAAACATCTAAACATCCAAACATCCAAACATCTAAACTTTCACATTTATAATATTAGTAGGAATAGTATATTAGTAGGAATAAATAGGGCAGAGGTACCCTTTGTGGCCACTTGAAGGATTTTTTGACTTTTAAGCACTAAGTACTAAATGGTCTTAGGTAAGTATTTAAGAGGCAAATTATATCTTAAATTATAGATAATTTATCTACCTTTAAAGTTATACCTACATTTTTTAAAAGTTAAATAGTTTTTGTATATAACACAAAATGTGTGAGAGGTGCCAAATGTACCGGTTTTGGCTACTTCTTGATAGTTAAACTTGTGTCAGTATAGCGAAAAATCAAAACCAAACCCAGGTTAAATCAATATATTCTAATGCACTAGAAACCAATCAATTGCAAAACAACAATTTTATTGTAAAAATCAAAGGTTTATAAGGTATTTCATCCAAAACAAATTTCTTAAAATTTTCATACAAAACATGTTTTAAACAGAAAATGGGATTTATTGAAAAAAAAAACGTATAAGTAACTTATAGAATTCTAACGGTTGTTATTATTACCTTAAAATAACTTATTTTAACTGCCTTTAGCAAAAACGGCGACAAGTTGTTTAGAAAACTTTTAGAGCAAAAAGTGGCCAAAACCGGTACTTACAGTGGCCAAAACCGGGGCTTCTGCCCTACATTCCGCTATCGGGAGCGTTTGCGACGATGTGTAAATCAGGGGGCCGAACGTATAATGACACACTTTATGCCATAAAAAATTAATCGGTCTAGTAGTTTTGAGTTTATTCGTTACATACCTACTTAACTTCCACGGTACGACGACAAAAAAATCTTCCCAAGATACCATTGATGGTACCACGGCAAAAAAATATTGCCTAGGTACCATTGATGGTACCACGGAAAAATAAAATTGCCACCGTACCATCAATGGTACTGTCTAATGGTACCACGCTACATACAAATCTTTCCTCTCCTAAATGACATACTATGCAGTTCTTCACGCAATTTATGTCTTGCTCGCACTAGTCCAGTAGTAAGTATGAAGTTAGTTGAAGTCCATTGCTTACGAGAGCTCCATAAGATATTTTATGAATGTAACACGCGTAGCAATGGATCAGCTACTCGACTAACTATACTAGCGTAGTATAGGTACTAGCGAACAAGGAAATGCGTTTATGCAAGATCCACACACGCAACGATTTGCGCTAGAAACCAGTAGCTCCTATTATGAAACATTAGCATTTCTCCAGCGACTTTGTTTACGTGCATTTTCAAAAGCACATTCGAATTTTCGTGAGTATGAACGCTTGTATATCCTTGTCCTTTTCCAAAATCCAAACTATGTAAGCCAAATAACAACGATAAACCAAAAACAGTCAAACATTATTTGAAGTTAAATATTAATAGGTATTTATTGTAATTTTGCGCTCTATTTGATTATGTAAGTTATTAGCACAGATTCTTAAATGGTTATGTAGAACCACTTTATGTATAAAGTAAAAGTTTATGTGTATTATGGAACTGGGGATAAAGTCCTGACTAGGAATGATTATTTGAGCACCTTTGGTTTGTTTCCTATAACTATAACCACACAGTTATTTACATACCTAAGTATATACAAAACAATAAAAACTTTATTTCCATAAAAGGTACCTACCTATTGCCCAAGATAACATTATAACATTCTTAAATACATGTAGTAGCTTAATTAAAACTGAAAAGCTTTCATAAGACAGTCCTTTATTCTACAAGAACATCAGTCATTTGACAACCTACCTACACCATTATTTGAAAAAGTATAATTTAATCTACTAAATTTTAATGAGTACAAAGATTTTAGGGGTGATATGTGATATTGTCCATCAATATGAACAACTTTTATTATAAGGCTAGCCACGGAAACGCGAAAGAAAATCAGCTGTTCCATGCATTATAGTCGAGTCGATGCTATACTTTTCTATGGAACAGCTGTTTTTTTTCGCGATTCCGTAGTTGGTTCCATACAATGACGTTTTATTAATAGACACGTTACACTCGAATAAATTGCATTTTAAAATGGCGAATTTGTTTTTCATGACGTACAAGAAACAAAAAACAAGCACAAGTTGTCAAAATATATTTATCTCTTCCTAACAACAGGCATTTCCGCATATCTATCTCTTTTTCACCAAAATAATGAGTCAGAGACATATATACACAAACCCCCACTGTCAAAAAGAGATAAACAATTATTGCAAGCACTGTCTTATGTGTCAGTTTTCTGTCTCTTTCATGCGTTCACAAACTTTACAAGCTTACTCGCTCATGCATGTCGAACTGGCAACAGCGCAAAAGTCATCACTAATTATTTAATTTTTAATTTAAATTTATAATTTCAATAATTACGTATGAAATGAATCAATTTTCTTGTCTTTTAAAGATCCGGCATAGTTTTTGCAACTTCTCTAAACACAGGAAGGCATTAAGTTTATTATTTGAGGCGTAATCGAAAAATTGTTACAGCGCGTTAACACGACAAGGGTCTGTGTGTGACTGAGTAAACTTCGGGCAATTACCTTACGTTTTCGTCGCCACTTTTTAGTTCAGATAACGTATCTACATATAAAATATCATTGGTTCCATAGTGAAATTTGATCATATTGATGGACACTATCATCCCCTAAAATCTTTATACTAATTAAAATTTAGTGGTGTTTAACTACATTTGTAAACCTAGCATGACCACCCAAAACGTGATAGGTATGTATCGCATGATAGAGCGACTTAAGTATCGAAATTCAAACGTCAAAACCTATAGGTAGTCTTTTGACAGTTAAACCGGATAACTTATCATATCATATCGAATTTTGTTTGGTCATGCTAGGGGGGCTGCGAGTAGCTTATGCTAGCTCTTATTCAATTTAAACTTAACTAATCGTTCAGATTCAGTCCACAGCCTCTCGGCCTTTTCTTTATCCAAAGACAGCTTAGATGGTTTGCATTCCCGACAGTCCTTGAAATATTTACCAGTAATATCCTGCACTTCCGGCGCTACAGCTAAATAAATGGACGTCTGGGATGCCTCCCAAGAACTCTTGAAAATGAAATCAGTAGTCTTCTCTACCATATTACGAATAATATCAATAGGAATATTCCTGAATATATTCGTCGCAGCCACTCCCGGGTGCAACGCGTTCACAGTCACACCACTTCCCTTTAACTTATCACTTAATTCTAATGTCATTAAGTTAAGGAACAACTTGCTATTAGCATACACCAAATAGTCACTCCAGTACTTTTCCATGTTTAGATTTTCGAAATCCAGCTCGCCGTATTGGTGCATCATTGAAGACACGTTTATAATGCGGCTCGGAGCTGAAGATCTCATCAAAGGTACAAGCAGACATGTTAATAGAAACGGAGCGAAGTAATTCACTTGCATTCCAACATGGATCCCGTCTGTTGTGACGTGGTTGCCGAGGCCTCCAGCTCCGGCGTTGTTAATTAGGACATCTAAACGCTTCTCTGATTTCAAAATGTTCGCGCAGAATTCCTTCACGGACCGGAGTGAAGTTAGGTCCACCTGTCTGAAGTGAACGTCAGTGTTGCCAGTCGCCTGAACGATTTCCTCCACTGCTTTATTCCCCCTCACTACACTTCTACACGCCAAAATCACTCGCGCCCCACGATTGGCCAGATCTTTAGCTGTCTCCAATCCTAGGCCACTGTTCCCTCCCGTCACTATCACCACTTTCCCAACCATGTGAGCACTTGATTTGCAAATTCCACATGTTAGTTTCTGATAAACCTTCACAGCAACCACGAACGATGTCGTTATCAATGCCACAGTCCATAAAACCATGTTTAAGATCACGCCGTCAGCTCAACGTGCACGGTAAATCGTTTGCAACTAATTTTCCTATAAGCCGGTATAGACTGCTGACTGACCTCAGTGCTGTGTCATCCGCGATAAGGAGAGATACGTATTATCAGAGTGAAGAAATGCGTGTATTATTTAAAAGATAGAGTTTATAAAATCCGATATTGCGGTCACATTTTTCGTCCGATAGGTACCTCTAGTTACGTTCGTCTAGCCGTGTTGCTCGGTGATACTAAAAACGTGCGCACGCGACGAAACGACTGAGTGGACGTTCGTTGCGTAATGAGTAGACGAGTGCCGTTCTAAACCGAAATGGCCTTGATTTGTATAATAAATATAGTATCACTAATACACAAAACTGTAAGGAAAATATCCAAAAAATACATTTTGATTTCAGGGCATGTTTAACTTAATGGATTGTTCATTGGTAACTTATTTACTACATTACATTGTTTAGCTGATAAGCTCCTAATTATCTTATTTATATGTTATCGGAATCATTATCAGCTCTAATAAATTTAGCGACGCTTGTATGATTGATCTAAGTACACAGATAAGGACGTGACAGTTTCTGCTAATAATATTTTAAATATAATTAATATTAATATGACATAGCAGCAGTAAAATGAAATATGTAATACTTACCTAAGTATTTAAACAATTTCATTGCTTTTGTTTATTTTGAGTTTTAGCTTCTAGGGAGGGACACTTGCATAGTTAAGTCAATATATATAATATAAGTACTGTGATATTATGATGCGGAATTTGACATCTGTCTGTGATGAGAAAATTAAGACCCTTTATTATGATGGCTATAACACCTAGACAGACATATTTACTATATTAGACAGAGTAGCCAGGCAGATAACTACAAGTAGGTACATAGATAATATTATATTTAGTTAATAGTGGGTAGTAATCATTAATGAAAAATCTGGAGAAATTAAATATTTTTATAAATAAAAAAAATATTGATAATTCAATTAAACTTCCGATCTGATACTTATAATTTGTTTATATATATTAGTTCTTACCCCTGTGTGCCTACCATCAACTTTAAGACAGCGATTCAAAAATAGCGCGATGCAGAATAGGTTCCTAAAATGAATTGCTTTCTTTCGTACTATGACCTTCTAAAAACTGGATCGCAAATGAATTTCTAAATGTGAATGACCGAACAATTTGTGCCCTTTTTCTTCTACCTGTCTCTTTCACTCGATTCTGTCATGCCCGGAGAGTGAAAGGGACGGGTATAACCTGCAGGTATCATGTTAGCTTGGCCAAGTTATAAGTCAAATAAGAGTTGATGACAGCTCAGCGGCTGTGAAATGTCATTGATATTAAGCTGTCGTGGTACGAATAAGCGAAGCAGTTCAGTTTAGGTCCTAAACAAAACCGCAATAAGAGTTGATGGTAGGCACCCTGAAGTCTTGTTTTTAACCGACTTCAAAAATTGATTGTATAATATGATTCTAAGTAGCGTTGCCAGGCGTCGGGATAAATCCGGACAGGGTCAGGCTTTTTGGATGCTTGTCCGGCCAAATTAGACGGTGTACGGCCTGTCCGGTTTTTACCTCTCTGGCCAACTCGCGAACTTGCCGGCCGCGATAAATACGGCATTTATTTTAGAAAATAATTGGTTTTACGGTGTCCGGCATTGACACTCAAAAGTCCGGATAAACTACTATGTCCAGTCCAGCTTTTCAGTTTTAAGCCTGGCCACCCTAATTCTATGCAATGTGCCTGTTAAAACACTTCGCTGTCATCATTTGTCCAGGCGCTAGGCATGTTGCCTATTTTTATTAATAATAAGTAATATTTAATGACCTTTCAAGAATAGAAACATTAGTAATAGAATTATTTCGCTAGCATGATAACTTCCCGAGGTATCACATATGTAATGTGTGAGAATTTTGTTCAGCAGCTATTTCAAATGTTGTGTTTATCAAAACAGTTTCACAGTAAAATTGGCTATAGGTACATTGTAAGTATGAACTAAGGTTTTTATGCTTGTTTTTCTAATTAATGAAAACATAATATTAGATGAATATTTTCTCTGTTGGTAGGCTGTAGGACTGTTGGTGCATGGGTTCTATTTTAAACATATAGGTATACCTAAGTTCATACACAACATTATTGTTTTTAATCGTTGGCTATTGACAAAATCTCAAACTCCTTGCATACTTTGCTCTCTAAGAGACTTCCAATATGTTTACTCGTGAATTGAAAACAGGTACTTACTTACCTAACTAACAGGCTCAAAATCTGATAACTTGATATCATAACGAATGTTTATGGATATAACTAATAAGTTTGTTCAAATGTGATGTGGTTTTTAACAACGTCTTTGCTCCGTAATGAGATCGTTTGATGTGATTTGATGCGATAAATTGCTTGGCAATACAAAGTGTGCCGCGCCGCCACATCTGAAGGAACTCGTGTTAATACAGTTTCGAGCTCAAAGGAGAATCGACTCACTCGTAATTACTTACTTATAATAATATTGTTTGTTATCAAAGTGTGCCGCGCCGCCACATCTGAAGGAACTCGTGTTAATACAGTTTCGAGCTCAAAGGAGAATCGACTCACTCGTAATTACTTACTTATAATAATATTGTTTGTTATGTATTATGTGGCTGAACTATTTTATAAAGAAATTAGCCTCCCGCCCGCGGCTTCGCCCGCGTGGACTACACGATGTTATCTTGCGAAAGTGTGATGTTTTTCCGAGATAAAAAGTAGCCTATGTCACAGCTCTCCAGCACACAAACTATCCTCATACCAAAAATCTGCTCCGTTTTGACGTGAAAAATGGTCAAACAAACAAATACACTTTCTTATTATATATTATAGGTACCTAATATTAAGTAGTATGGATATGGTTAATAATAATAATAATAATTCGGATTCTATTCATCTTAGATCTCTCTCCGTAAACGAAACCTATAAATATTTAGGTATGTCACAGGCATTACGCATCAACGATGCTGACATGAAACAGTCGTTGCGTGAGCGTTTCTTGGGGCGCCTTTCAAAAGTCCTTAAAAGTCTTTTGTCTGGCGGAAACAAGGTTCGCGCATACAATGGATGGGTCATGCCGGTACTGATGTATTCCTTTGGTATACTTAAATGGACTCAAACTGAACTGGATGCCCTGGATAGAAAAGTTCGTACATTGCTAACAGCTGAGCACACCGCATGCATCACCCACGTTCATCGACCATGAGATTGTATATCCCGCGGAAGTGCGGTGGTCGTGGCTTCTTAAATGCTAAGACATTGCATAACCGCAAGATATGCAATCTTAGGGAGTATTTTCTCCAATTCGATATGGGGTCTCATAGAGATGTAGTTGCTGTTGACAATGGACTGACTCCTCTATTTTTAGCAAAAGAAAACTGGCGCAAACCTGTAGTACTTAGTACTTCCGACCGCAGCACTGTGTGGCAAAGCAAGGAGTTACATGGCAGATTCTACAGGGCTCTCCATGGGCCCGACGTAGATTTATTAGCCTCAGTATCCTGGCTCCGTCTCGGTGATCTTTTTGGTGAAACCGAAAGTTTTGTCTGTGCAATTATGGATGAGGTTGTGATGACGAATAACTACCGAAAGTATATCCTAAGGGATGGCACAGTGGATATTTGCCGAGCGTGCCATCGTCCGGGTGAATGCCTTAGGCATATAATCTCTGGTTATTCTCGTCTCGCAAACGGCGAGTATTTGCATAGACATAACCAAGTGGCCAGGATAATACACCAACAACTTGCTCTGAAACATAGTCTTGTGGCATCCGAGGTGCCGTAATACAGGTATGCACCAGAACAGGTCCTTGAAAATAGCCATGCCACATTATATTGGGATCGATCTATCATTACAGACAGGACTATTGTAGCTAATAAGCCTGATATTGTATTGATAGATCGACACGAACGCCGCGCAATAATTGTTGATGTCACTGTTCCCCATGACGACAACCTTGTGAAAGCTGAAAAAGATAAAGAAAACAAATATCTAGATTTAGCTCACGAGATTGTTGACATGTGGGACATTGATTCAGCAATTGTTGTTCCGATAGTCATATCTGCCCATGGTCTGATAGCCAAGAGCCTCGATAAAACACCTTAAGAGGCTTGCGTTAGGTGGATGGATCGGGAGTCAGATGCAGAAAGCAGTACCTACTTCTGGACACGGCCCGTATAGTGAGAAGGTTCCTGTCTCTGGATCCTTGACCATCGATAGCCGGGACCCTGATCTTGCTACCGTTGGGGAACTGCATTTTTGTATTTTAAAATGTTATATTTTTTGTGATATACATTGTAAAAATTTAATGTTTGGAAATATAATTTTGTAAGTATTTAAAATGTAATAAAGGGAATAATAATAATAATAAATAATAAATAACTTCTTACATTCACACCAATTATCTAAGCCCATTTTAATTTCATTAAGAAACTGTATCATGGAAAACTTGATAACGGATAAATATATACTTAATATACATAGTAAACACCCAGACCAAGACAAATAGACATGTTCATGCACACAAATATTTGTCTTGTTCGGGAATCGAACCCGAGACCACTGGCGCAGAAGGTGGGTAGCCTACCCCTGCGCCAAATCGGTCGTCAAGTCGTTAAGGCGCTACTCGGAAAAATATGGAATTTTTGATTTAAAACTATAGGACGGTTACAGTTGTTAAAAATCTGGTAATAAGATATATAATAGGTCTTTACCTATGAAATTGTATTATTTAACGACTAATATTAAGAAAATTTACAAAATTTTACACACGTATTTATGGACATTTTAACTACTAAATGACACATTCGTTAAGAGAAAAAAATTTTTTTTCACTAAGTTACTACTAATAAAGTACGAAATTCTGGAAACAAAAATAGTCGTAACTTTCGGCATAAGTTTTTTCTATGTAAATAATCAAATATCGTGGTTATTAAATTATCAAAAGTTGCTCGATACGGTCTTAATGTAACGCAATATTAAAGAAATTATATATTTATAATATTATAAAAGTTGTTAAGCTTTATGTACAAAAGAAAAAAACGGCAATTTCATATGTAAAGACCTATTATTTCTTCATACCTTTATCTGCAGTAGACTATTATTGACTAAAGAGTAGATGTCTTTATTGAAGGACACACTCTACATCAGAATTACCCTGTACTCAACACATTTGCTTATAGCATAGGCTGATTGCAAATTAAAAATAGAACACAAAAAAAAAATACCTTTATCTAGAATCGTATAGTTTCAAAAACACGATTTTATGATTTTGCCTCGACACTTTTTATTTTCGAAAAGTAAAAAAAATGCGAAAAAATACGAAAAAATACGAAAAGTGAAGATTATTCTTAAATGGGGTTACTTACACTATTGGAAATTAGTTTAATTAGTGGACACCAATAATATTGAGGATCGTATAGAAGCATTTTTTTTAAATCGCTGTAGTTTTTTAATACGAAGTGATTTTGTGTTTTTTTTGTCTAATCTGCAAAATCGGTCTCGCTCCCGCGCGCGTCATTTTCTCATTGCTATCTCGCTTCAGCACATTTTTTCCGAGTATCGCCTTAATACTAAACGATTCCGTAGCTCAGTGGTTAGAGCAGTCGGCCGGATAGCGAAAGGTCTTGGGTTCGAGTCCCATCGGAGCTGGTTGTGAGACGGGTCGATTTTGTCTAAATACTTCATTTTCCATTTTTCAACCATAAAAATTGCATTGTGAATGCAAAAAAATAAAAATTTAAATAACTTACATTTTTGCTGTCTTACACATTGTTTTGTGTAGGTGAGTATGAAGAATTATAAAAAGAAAATTACGTATGAATTCGACAGCAAAACTGGTTAAGGAGACACGAGCAATTTTTAAACGTGGTAACCTTATACATAACACTGCTCGTCATCGAACTTCTTCGAAACGGCTTGACCGATTTTTATGATTTTTTATGTTTATTTGGTAGGTCTGTGAGATTGCAGGCTATTTTTGCGCAACTAGTAAGTGCCTATATAATAAAATTGAAACAAAATAGAAATAAAATTAGAAAAAGTTAATTCAGCGAAAAAGACAAATACTAAAAAAAAGATTCTACTTTAAAATAGATATCTTTCGCTTACGAGACAGGCGCAGATCTAGGATTTGGTTGAGGGGGGGCAAATTTGGTTTAGGTCCCACTTGAATCTTAGTTCGTTTCAAGTGGTAAAATGATGAATGCAAAAATTTTGTAGGTAAAATCGTGTTTCAGGGGGGTAAATGCCCCCATTGCCGCCCCCCTCCCCCTGTAACCTGTAACGAGAACGACAAAGAGTCAATAATCCATTCTTAATAATAGGTAGGTAGGTACTCTCACTGTTTACCCGTCGTTCTTGTCATAGCTCTGAATATCACCGTCAAAGACAGATTAATTAGTAATTTCAGTAATGTTCCATTCCAATCATTCTGAAGGTACCTATGTTACGCAATCTGAACTTTCCCCCAAAATGATTTACACTAACAATCCCAGACATTATGAGATGAGAATAGTTACTATTAATAGCTTTTAAATGTCTAGATTGAAATGTTAATTTAACATACTTACCCATGTAGGTACCTACAAGTATAGTTTTATTAAGTATCTGATAGTTAGTAAGTATGTAATATTCTTTCAATATTTCACGACTTTATGTTTAAGGCCCGTGGTATCGCCAACGACCTTGGCCATAGAAAAGTGGCCTAATTTTCCCGCCCGCTACCCGCACCATAACAGCTTAAACACACGCTTCGTCAAAACTATGTATTATTTTAAAATGAAAAATGCTCAGTTTTAAGTTAAACAAGTTAGCAATCTCTTCCAGAAAGAAACGTGAAAATATCACTTGTATAGTTTAGAACCAGTAGCGTATTTCAAGTTGAAAACAACTTCATTTCAATGTTTTTTTTTTTACAGTATCTTAAAGACTATGTTTTTTTAAATGCTCAGATTGAAGTTTATATATCAATATTTAATATATATTAATTCTGGATTCATCAGTAGGCTAATTTATGAGTTTTAGGGCCTCAAAAATGATCATTTCACGACTACATGCACCTTAAGTAGTATTTTTTAAGAATGCCTATTAACTTCTCACATGCAATTGATATTACAATCCAGATTGCTATCTAAACAAGTATAGAAAATAACTATTAAAATAGTGGAATCTCAGATTCAGTTATATAAAAAACATTCAACACTAAATTATAGTCCTACTTCATAGTCACTACATAGTATAAAACAAAGTCGCTTTCTCTTTCCCTATGTCCCTTTGTATGCTTAAATCTTTGAAACTACGCAACGGATTTTGATGCGTTTTTTTTTAATAGATAGAGTGATTCAAGAGGCAGGTTTATATGTACTTTTTATCCCGATATTCCCACGGGAACGGGAACCACGCGGGTGAAACCGCGGGCGGCCGCTAGTAATATGATAAATGTGAAATTTTAGACGTGTGTTTGTGTTACTCAGTCACGCCAAAATTGTAGAACAGTAGGTCTAGCACAACTTAGCGCGACTCTTTGTCGCGCTCCTTTCAACCAATCAGCACTTCGCCTTAAGTCGCGCGCGCTATCTACGAGCGATCTGATTGGTTGAAAGTGCCTGCGACTCTTTGTCACTCGAGTCGCGCTCAAGCTGTGCTAGCCCTACTGATTGTGCTAAAATTTGGGACACGGATACTTTGTAGCCTGAATAGGAACATAGGCTACTTTTATACCAGAAAAATATCACATTCCCGCGGAATATCGTCGTGTAATCCTCACGGGCGAAGCCGCGGGCGGAAAGCTTGTAACATTATATTTAAGTAGGTCTAACTCCTTTTTTATTCTGGTTTCATTCCAAGTAGGCACAATATCGAAAAACTTTTCTCTTTTTTATCGTGTCCATAACACTGGTGATCAAACAACTAATTTCTATTGGAACCTACTTTAAATATTTGTCAACACACACTCATACAATTCCTAACGATTACACAATTTATAGCAAGTCACTCATACATCAGTTTATGTCATAGGTATAAATAATCCAATGCTCAAGGTTACCCGCCGTTTGAAACATTAACCACAGTGTCCTACCCAGACTAGACATTAAAATAGACGACTACAACCGCAAGCAATTAAAACTCTTAGTACACCATGATTCGTAGTTTTAATAACAGAATTGTGATACATCGGTACATCAAAATACAGACTTTGATCGTATGTAAAGGTAACCTTCACAAGGACCAGATTTACTAGATAAACATTACCGACTGACAGCACATCGCATCGATTCATAAAATAGTCGCCACGAGAGATTGGACGGCGAGTAACGTGCGACCGGTCGGCGTTTTAAACATGCTTCTGCTCACAATAGTGTTAATTAACGTCGCTATTTATCTTATAGTTGTTGTTTACACCAGATTAACGTGTGGCATTAACAAGTGCAGCAAACACTTGGTAGGAAAAGTTGTAATAGTGACAGGTGCAAACACCGGAATAGGCTACGAAACAGCAAAGGATCTAGCAGAAAGAGGAGCTAAAGTCATATTAGGATGTCGGAGCACGGAAAAAGGTATCGCGGCCAGGGATAAAATCATCAAAGAATCCGGAAACAATAATGTTCATTTCACACAATTAGATCTATCATCCTTTAAATCCGTCCGAGCGTTTGCTGATGAAATAATTAAGAATGAAAGGGAGCTACACCTTTTAATCAACAATGCAGGGATGTTTGGGACAAGTTACCAGAAAACAGAAGACGGTTTACTACTGGATATGCAAGCGAACCATTTCGGGCCATTTTTACTAACGTCACTGCTACTGCCGCTGCTCAAATCCAGTACACCAAGCCGCATCATCAACGTATCCTCAGAAGCTCACACGCGAGGTAAAATTGAGTTTGATAATCTGAACATGGAAAAAGGAAACTATAGTCAACTACAAGTATACAGCAATTCTAAGCTTTGCAATGTGCTGATGACTCTAGAGTTAGCTAAGAGATTGAAAGGGACAGGGGTCAAAACGTACAGTCTTCACCCAGGTGGAGTGACGACTGACATTATGAGAAATCGGTGGTGGGAACCTTTATTTAAACTAGCAATTAGGCCAATATTCAAGTCGTCATGGGAAGGCGCACAGACTACCAATTACCTCGCAGTGTCGCCTAAAGTAGAAGATCTTAATGGCAAATATTTCGCGGATTGTAAAGTAAAAGCTACCTCAGTTCTAGGAAGAGACGAGAAGTTGGCTGAAAAACTGTGGCAAGTATCGGAAAAACTGACAAAACTGAAATAGATTTATGCGTAAACTATTTTAATAGTGAGTGTTGAAATATTAAGATAAGGTGATTTGCGACGAGCTTATCTTATCACTACCGGAAAACTTAGTGCCGACACTGAGTATCACTTAAGTAAGTTATACTATTTAAATAAATTACATTAAATACTTATTTGTTGGTTCATTTACTTAAGGTCGTCTAAAAATAAAGCTAATTCTAGCGGTCGATCACCTAGCTACACAAATAAGGAGACAACAGTTTTTTTTTTATATAGGTACTGTTTTCGCGGCCCCGTACAAAGCATATTATTATAACAATTGAAGAACGATGGAAAATTATTATCAAGTAACATCGCAGTTTGGCGAATTTCAGAACAGCAGAATTCAATCAGTAGTACTTATTCAAAATTCAATTTCGTTTGTTCAATTTAGGCTTGTTGTTTAACAACACGGCAATAAGTAGAACGGCAATGAAGCTATGCCAACGTACGCAACGCTAATAAAACGTACCACTGTATTATTTTAATAAAAGGTCTTTAACTATGAAATTATCGTATTTTTCTCACATGTTCATTGATCTCAAATTCTTTAATTATCTATACTAATATTATAAAGAGGAAAGATTTGATTGTTTGTTTGTTTGCATCGAATAGGCTCCGAAACTACTGGACCGATTTAGAAAATTCTCACCATTAGAAAGCTACATTCTTCCCGAATTACATAAGCTATATTTATCCCGATATTGCCACGGGAACGGGTACCACGCGCGTGAAACCGCGAGGATCCTCTAGTTACCAAATTGTATACTTATCAAAATTAATAGTCAGTTTCGAAAATAGAGTATGTCGTTATAGATTAATGATGTCTGATCATATCTCTAAAGTTTCGTTGAATTTGGAGTTTACATGTCCAAGAAATCCCCAAATATCTTTGTAAGTATAATAATTTAGTTGGAATTATTATACAAAGATACTACAATTGCCCCATAGGAAACGGCAATTTTATTGGTAAAGACCTCTATTATGTTTAAGGGATGATAGGCCTAGACCTACAGGTTGCAAGTAAAATGAATTTGTTCCAAAAAATTGTTAAATTTTGGTGACTCAAACTTGATTATTATGATCGACTACCGATTTCATTTCCAAATTATTTCAAGACACAGAAATAGGAGATTAACACAATCCCTTGCTCAACATGCATGAATCGTCAACACTAAAGCAGGTCATAAAAAAAACTGCTCGTGAAATACGCGCAGGCAGTTCAATCCATGTAATGAATAAATTTTTAAAACATAATAATTTTGTGAAGATCTTTGGGGGAGGCCTATGACCAGCAGTGGGCGTCGCGTCGTTCGGCTGACGTGATGATGCAGATAATAAATTCAACTGTAGTTATTAACCACCTATGCATATTATTTTTAAAGTTTCATATGATACGCACTTTTTAAGGACAATTAATTTAATTGTACTTAACTAAAATAATACATACATACTTACTTACATATACTCACTCACGCCTATTTCCCACGGAGGAAAAGACTATGGAAATAATATAAATGAGAAAAAATATTAAAATAATAAAACAATATTATGCAAAGCAAGACTTACAATGCATGTCACCATATATTATCGTAATCAGTTGTTATGTTTGTCCATTACTTACATTTATTTTTTATAACACAAGTTTTTATTTCATTCACAGTCCAGTATTCAGAAGCAGTCTTTCAAGTGGTTTTAATAATTAACAATGCCGATGTCATTCCATATTTCCCGGTCGGTGCTCGAGCTCATGGTCTCATCGTTACAGTTACAAGTCAACATCGAAAGGGCGTCCGGGTCTTCCATCACCGCCCCTCTCAACGCCGTAACCATCTTCTTACACTCATCAGTCTTCTTCAACAGTTTCTCAGTCCGCTCCTGAGTGCTCACCAACCTCCGCTGGTCCATCTGCACATGCCGAATCTTCTTCCTCACCAAGTTAATGTAGTAGTCAATGTGCTTCTGAAAATTGTCCAAACTCCAAAAGAATCTCAGATCAGCGAGAATCATCAGCAGGAATGATGCATACAGAACTAGCACGGTGAAACCGAAATAATACAACTTCGGATCGCCACTTGACAAAAAAGGGCAATCCTTATTTAAGGTCAAACAATTCCAGAAATACGATGGAGACACCTTAGCGTCATCCATTCGATTCATGTTCACGGTAATTTTACTAGACAATTTTACTTTGCTCGCCTTTGGTTTTGTAAATTAACTTTGACACTTACTGTCATGCAGACGTATTTTTTCCCTTTGTATTACAGACTGAAGTGTAGACAAACACAGAATAAAATTTGTACTTTTTTGTCATTTCGATGCAACAATATGAAAGTTAATTTCGCATTGAAGACGGGCGCTTTTATAAATTCATCTCGCCTGAAATTTAATTCCGCTTAGCGAACACTGTATCCTATCTCGCTTTAGGTGTTTTCTAAAGAATACGATACTGCAATCATCGGAGCGGAGTGGAGTGGCATCTCTCAGACTTACAATGGCGAATAAAAGTGTACAATGCAGCCAGAACGTCTCACTTGAAGCAATATCGAATTCCTGCGGACGGCGGCGATCCGCCTCGCCTCGGAACTAACAAAGAAATATATGCCAAAACCTCTTGTCTAGAAAAGTGTTCGCCCTTTGTACCATTCTCGCCGTTGCATAGCTAATAAGAGCAAATGCAAATTTATTGTTATTTATTTTTATTTCATTGTGGGTTTGCTCTTGACCAGTCCTGCTCGAAATCTACGATGGAGCGACCTTACCCAGAAGATGCCTCTGCATTTAAACGTATCAAGATAATGAATGAGTAATCGAACTTTATGAAGGCGTTAGTAAAGAGGTATTAGCACAGAACACGAAAGGATTTTTTTCTTTTGGGTACCTATAAGTTTAGTCGACGACACAATTTAATATTCTGGCTGCTTCAATCAATAATAGTAGATAGGTACTAGATGAAAGCTCACGAACTAAATCAAAACTTTTTATGGCACCTTTAAACAGAGTTAAAAGGTTAATAATGTTACGATCTCATAAATGACAGGAACTACTTATAAATTACGCGCGAGTGGCTCAAGTGGGCGTATATTTGCTCAGCGGTGTTTATCACTACAACTATGTATCTAAACCTAGGTGTTATTGTTGATCGAAGGCTGTACACAGTACCATAATTATTATAGTATTCTTCGACAGTACACAGTATTGGCAAAAAACGATATTCTATTCTATTCTATTCTGGCTTTAAGGCTATTCAAGCCATTTTCTTAACGCAACTAGTAAGCTTGATTATGTAGAGCAGTGATGGGAAAATGGAAAAAAGTTTTTCATCTTCATTCACACTTAGTGGCACCCCATCAAAAAGTTTGCACACCACTGATGTAGAGTGAACATTTTCTTTCAAGATTGTTTTAGGTTTATTAACTTTTCTTGTTCGAAAGAAAGTTACCGAAACAGCACAATACATCTGCACGAATTCCTCATTTCGAAACTAAAAGTTTTATCTTCTCATACTGCGAAATATTTCTTTAACTGACAAACTGCATTTTGAAATATTTACTCGAGCAAAAAGTTTAAGAGAACAGTTTTATAAGATTGTTGGGCAGTGACTGGTCGGCAATGCACCATATTTCAATTCAATCTCTGAATTTATTCTTGAGTTTTGTTGATATTAGTTTAGGCTACTAAAGATAACATTTAAACCAACATTAAACTTGGGACTTGTTGTCCGAAATATGACGTAGATTAAGTTTCTAGGTTTAAAATCTCCAGAGAAACATAAATATATTTTATCCGAGATTAAATAAATAAACAAATAAATATTTTCTTACAATCCCACCAATTATCTAAGCCCGTAGTTAATTTCTTAAGAAACTGTGTCTACGTGAACTTGATAACGGATAAATATATACTTATATATTTTTTGTTTGTAAATACATACTTAATATACATTGAAGTTAATGTAAACACTATTATTGATTCTTAATTTTATTAATCTAACTACCTATCCTACTTGAATGTCGAGTGAAATCTTAAACCCAGTTTAATATATTTTATACTAAAATATAACATTTAACAATTCTGGAGAGCGTCCAAATTGTACATGCTTCTTACTGCCTAACAAAATCGGTTGAACCGTTGCACATTCGGATAGATTTTAATTATGTAAACTTGTTTCTGCAAATTCTACCCAACAGTTAAAATAAAATTACTTTCCAGTGGTACAGTCTCTGTTTTTAGATGCAACTAAATATGCTAGAATAAGGAAATTAGACTGTACAGAGTATTTGCATTTATTTCGAGGCGATATGATGACAGAGCTTCGATCAACAGAGGTAAAACGTAGTGATTACTTGCTCAGTGGGCAGAGGCAGACAGAGGCGGAAATGCAACATAAAGTCCCACATACCTACCTGTCGTGACAGAGGAGCCACTTGCAATGCAACTTTAGCTGTCAAAATGGAATATCGTATGAAAAATGTTTCAGTTCCAAAGGTTACGTGTATGACGGTTCCTTATGAACGTGGTAATCTATACTTCTGTTGTGATTTATCAAACGAAGTAACGTTATGACAAATTAAGATTAATTATTATTCTTACTCATGCTCTGAAATGTTAACATTCCATTTGAAAAAGAATGCGGGGCGTTTCACGTTTCCGAGATGAACTATTCAGTGTGGAAAGGAATGAAATTAAACTGAGGTAGGTAGGTACTTCCCGCACTTGTGCGGAAAGTAAGTATTGAAATTTTATTCAATGTTACCCTTGAATTACCATTTTACAAAGAAAATTGTATTTCCTCGCATTTCATGAGAATTTTTTTATACAAACCTTGTACTGGAAGCTATTTGCATTGTCTCGAATGATTAAAAACCATAACACTATCAAAATTCAAACCATCCTCGACAATGCAATTGCTAGCTTCCCGTTCTCGGCTGTAATCTTCGAGTTTACATGATCGAAGGCTGTAATGTACTATTCCCATTGTTTACAACGTTTATAACATGGGTTAAATCACATAATAATATTTTTATTATTGAAAATTAATTAGAAAATATCGACCCGTCTCACAACTAGCTCCGATGGGACTCGAACCCACGACCTTTCACTGTTCAGGCAAATGCTCTAACCACTGAGCTACGGAGTCGCTAGACTCAGTTTAATTCAGTTGTGAGACTTGTCGATTATTTCTTATCCTACTTCATTTTTAATATTTTCAATAGCTTTTATGTATAAATAATAAATAACTTCTTACAATCACACCAATTATCCAAGCCCATGTTAATTTCATTAAGAAATTGTATCATGGAAAACTTGATAACGGATAAATATATACTTAAATACTTTTTGTTTGTAAATACATACTTAATATACATAGTAAACACCCAGACCAAGACAAATAGACATGTTCATGCACACAAATATTTGCCGTGTTCGGGAATAGAACCCAAGACCTCTGGCGCAGAAGGTGGGTTGGGTTGGGTAGCCTACCCCTGCGCCAAATCGGTTGTCATGTATGTCATACTAATAATCTTGAATTTTCGTATTTTTAGAGGTCTTTTCGAAAAGAATTTCCTTTCATTTCTTTTCATTTCATTTTATTTCATTTCATTTCAGAAAAAGTGTCGAGGCAAAATCATAAAATCGTGTTTTTGAAACTATACGAATCTAGATAAAGGTATGAAGAAATATATATCTTATTAACAGATTTGTAACAACTGTAACCGTCCTATAGTTTTAAATCAAAAAGTCCATACTTTTTCCGAGTAGCGCCAGTTGTAGTAGTTCAGTGCATCAGATCCGTAATTTGGTCTAAACTCATTGCAAGAAGTATGCGAGAATCTAAAGCAAGCCGACGACGTCAAGTGAAGGCCATCAAAGTTGAACAATTAAGAAGAAGCTAAGCCAAGATTGCACAACTTGGCTCATACCGTACACTAACTTCATTGCAACTGTACACTGCAGTGTACTGGGCCGGTGCAAGTGCATGAAACAATGTAAGTATTTGTTTGTACTGTAAGAATTCTCAACACAATATTATCGATGCCTAAGAAGAACCAAAACCACCAAGACATCTATGTACAAAAAAGTCAACTTCACAGGAGACGAAAAAATCGTTTAATTTTATTCTTCAAGCAATATCTTTTTTTGTGTCTGAACATTAACTGGATTGGCATAGGAAATAACATGTTTACATGGATTTCAAAAAAGCTTCATTAGTTTTAAAATTAAAGTAGATAAGTAACTGATTTAAGTTACATATTATTACAAGAAAGCTTCATTAGTTTTAAAATTAATAATATTATTTTAAAACTAATGAAGCTTTCTTGTACGTAACCAGACACATATTATGTATCTGGTATTAGTTACATACACAGATGATGATGATGATGTAGATAGGTGGAATTTCCATAAATTTATTACGTCACGTAACTTAGGTGGTATTGTTATTTTATCAAATGCGAATTTGACTCTTAAAAGGAAGCGGTGCGTAAATTAACCATAATTTATAAAGAACTGCGTCGATATATTATAACAATGTAACGAGAAGCCCGTGGCACAAATGGTATCGTTGAAGTAATGCAACTTTCACAATGGTCTCTCACTGGATGGGTAATGGGTGACCAAAAACTATAGCGCTAATATTGCACCAGCTATTACATTTTCACAAGTGATAAAGTAGCAGTGTTTAGGGAAGTCATCTATGTGTATTATTTTATAAAGCATATCATAAGCTGAAAAAGCAGCATTGGCGCATTGAAAAACATTTTATATGTCTGCATCAACTTACCACTTTGTAGTTAGTGAAAGTTACATTCAATTAAGAGTAATAAGTATGTAGGTACGCTTAAATGGAATTTAATTTTAACGCGTGAATATATCTACTTTTTTATCTATTGGAATTGGAATAGATCTGGAATTTAATAGAATTTTGTGCTCTGGTCTGGTACGATAGCGCAGCAGATGATGAAAATAAATAACTTTTATTCAGGTTAGGCTGATACGGCACTTGTATACGTCATAGAAGCTACGCCATCGGTTCGCAATCCCTAGGGTGGTGGGAGAACTTGGCGAAGAACCGACAAGAATAAAGATAAAAGGCAAAAGATAGATTGTGATGCTATCAATATGATGCCTACCAAACCAACCCTGATATCATGGGCTCGATCCTTATCCGATACAAATATGTGTTTGTTCAGTGTCTGGGTGATATTACATCAAACCTCAAAACCATTTGTAAAACTCATCCATCATTACAAAAAAAAATGCCTGGGTACAAAGTGCGACAAAAAGTAAGTATGAAACCGTAATTACGAGATGATGTTTTTGCGATAAATTTTTATTAAATAATAAAGTTTTTTGTAATGTAATGATGAGGTCTGCAGTTTTGTGGTTTGTATGAACGTGCAATAACACCGTATACCTACTCATATAATTGTAATGGTAATGAACAAGCTGTTAAATAATGTTAAAGTAAGTACCTAATATTATAAGCAAGATGGAACTATATAGCTTCGTCCTATTACTTTCATATTTATGATGGCGGCTGGTGGGAACTCAGAACAATAACTAGTGGGAAGCCATCCACAGATATAGAATTCCTTTTCTGTTCCGGTGACAGCGGCGCTACGTACGTTTTTCTTTTTTTTGTAGCAATTTAACCGGCCCTGAGTTCTAAGAATTTCAGCCGCCAGCAGCGCTATGGTTGGACATCAACTTGACAGCAAAATTACATTAAAAAAAACACGTTAGTTTCACATTTTGGCCACCGGCACAGCAAAGTTTGTGGCACTGTAGAACCCTGGCCAAACGTCAAGATTGGCCGACGCTACACGCGCGGACTGCGCGTCTGCTGTTGCAGCCGGCCAAAAAGTTAAAAAATGCCTCGTTGCGTGATAATAAACTGTAATAGCACAAAATCGTTTCTGTTTCAATTTCCAATCACTAAATTTCGGCTGTGACGTCACAGTAGGTGTTAAAAAGTTGGCACACGTGGTTTCAATTATGTGATACTAGCGTGTTATCTAAGATGTAAATCTATTAATGTCCCCTGATAGAACGTACACCCATTGTTGATAAATGCGATTGTTTGATATTTTTCTAATATACTAAGATACTTACGTAACGTATGTACTTACCTATACCTATTCAAATAGTCCATTTACACTCCCGCGCGAGGTACACTCGAGGACAAATTCGGTGAACCACCTCTTACTTCTTTTCACGTGGCTGGTGCCTCGCCATTCACGCGCAGACCCTTTTACTATTTTTTAATGTATTATACTAGGGTAGTACAATGCGTAAGCAATTACGGATAGGGACTGCAACTGAACGGTGAGACGCCAGCCACACGAAAAGAAGTAAATAAATAAATAACTTCTTACAATCACACCAATAATCTAAGCCCATGTTAATTTCATTATGAAACTGTGTCATGAAAAACTTGATAACGGATTAATATGTACTTAAATACTTTTTGTTTGTAAATACATACTTAATATACATAGTAAACACCCAGACCAAGACAAATACACATGTTAATGCACACAAATATCTGTCTTGTTCGGGAATCGAACCCGAGACCTCTGGCGCAGAAGGTGGGTAGCCTACCCCTGCGCCAAATCGGCTGTCGTTAGATGTGGTTCACCGAATTTGTCCCCGACCGACTGTACGAGACCTAAACACACTGCTCATTATCTCGTCTCGGGTCTCGCCTCGCGCCTCGTCTCGTGCCTCGCAGTGCTCACATCGTCGGCGTCGGTAGCGGTTTTTAGGACACGAGGCAAAGGGCCTGCCTTCCGAAGTACAGGAGCGTGTTTTTTTACTCTTTCAGGATCCAGTGTTGCCAGATCGCGGGTTTTTCCCCCCAAGTTTGGAGAGTTTTTAGACCTACTTATGTTGAAACTTAGTATGCCAAGAGCTAATGCGCGTGCGGGAACCGAACGCATCGCTAACGTGTGAACTGATACTCTGCGCCTCGTCTCGTACCAGAGGGTCTTCTCTGAAACGCAAAATCCGGAACTTCGAACTTCTTCTTACTCTCCGGTCATGAAAGAATCGATTAAAAGGGTAGGTATTAATGTCCCTGGCGCATGAATGGGCTACAAAATCGCGCGAGCTGAGAAGCGAGGTACAAGACGAAGCGCAACTCAAGGCAAGAGTGTAAATGAGCCACAAAAGTGTAGAAATAGAGCTTTAGTGGCAATTATTTGCTAGTTGCTCTAACTTAACACTGACCTATTTGTTTCGTTGAAGATTGCACAACTTGAGTTCCACACCGGAGCTTAATCCAAGACCAAGACAAAATAAAGTACATTTTGATATTAAGCAGAAAATATTAGAAAAAAGGCGAATACGTAGAAGATGGCACGTTAGTAGACATCCACAGGATAAAGCTGCGTTTAACCGGGCAATAAAAGACCTCAAAGAAGCCATAGATAAAGCAAAAAATGAGTCAACAGAATCATATTTGGAGTCACTAACTGCAACAGATACAACCAATTACTCATTATGGCGAGTGACCAAAAATCTAAACCAGCCTATAGGACATAAACCACCAATAAAATTGAGAAACAATGTGTGGGCGAGATCAAAACAAGAAAAGGTGGAGGCATTTGGGGCATATTTAGCAAATGTATTCAAACCAAATGAAGCTGACCAGGAAATGGATGAGACAGACATAAATGATATCCTCGACCAGGACTTCCAACTTGACCTGCCTATAACACCAACTAGTCCCAAAGAAATTATAGAAATTATCAAGCAAATAGAGAATGGGAAAGCACCTGGGTTCGATCTTATCGATAAGAAAGTGTTGACTGAACTTCCAAAAAAGGCGATTACATTTTTAAGTACATTATTTAATGGAATAATGAGAACTGGCTACTTCCCAGCTCTCTGGAAAGTCTCGCAAGTCATTATGATATATAAGCCTGGAAAGCCAATACACGAAGTCTCATCGTATAGACCAATCAGCCTGTTGCCAGTGATCTCTAAGGTATTTGAAAAGGTGCTTCTTCATAGACTGACAAGAGAACTTACAGAAAGATCTATAATACCCAATCATCAGTTTGGTTTTCGACAGCAACATGGCACCGTGGAGCAAGTCCATAGAGTGTACAGAGAAATTCGAGAAACCCTTGAACAAAAAGAATACTGCTCAGCTGCATTCCTTGATGTCCAACAGGCTTTCGACAGAGTTTGGCATAAGGGCCTGTTATGCAAGATTAAACATCTCTTGCCATATCACTATTACGGAATTATAAAATCTTATCTCACCGAACGAAGTTTTCAAATCAAAGAAGAAAACTGCACATCTTCGTTTCATCCAATTCTAGCTGGTGTACCACAGGGCTCAGTCTTGGGACCTTTGCTTTATGTGATTTACACATATGACCTTCCACAACCCGTTGACGCTACAGTTGCCACTTTTGCAGACGATACCGCAATCCTCGCCAGAAGCAGATGTCCCAACGAAGCCTCAATGAAGCTGCAGCGTAGTCTCTGCGAAATAGATAGGTGGCTGACTAAGTGGAGAATAAAGGCTAGTGCCGCAAAATCAGTACACGTTACCTTCACTCTTCGTAAAGGCAACTGTCCCCCAGTATCACTACGTAGTAACCAACTACCTCAAAGTGATTCTGCTCGATATCTGGGACTCTACTTGGACAGGCGGCTGACATGGAAAACTCACATCCAGGTCAAGCGAGATGAGATCAATATTAGATTCCGGAAACTGTATTGGATGCTAGGAAGGAACACGAAACTATCAATTGATAACAAACTGCTAATTTACAAAACAATCTTAAAGCCGATCTGGACATATGGTATCCAGCTCTGGGGATCAGCATGTGACTCAAACATTAGCATAATGCAAAGGGTTCAGAACTATATACTGAAACAAATCTCTAATGCACCATGGTTTATAAAAATTAACGAACTCCATGAATGTCTCGGCATCAACACAATTAAGCAGGAGATCAAGGCTAATTGCACAAAGTACAAGGCGAGACTCTCAAACCATCCAAATGAACTTGCGGTGCAGCTCACCATTCCCGAAGCTGTGCGCAGACTAAAAAGACGGCAAATCCTTGAATTGGACAAGGCTGAATAAGACCTAGAGAGAGGTCTTTCTACTGGGGAAGCCTCTCTAACTGCCAATTAAAAATATCAAAACATCTGTTCATAGTCTTTCGACTGATCGCAAGATAAGAAGTACATAAAAAAAAATAAAAAAAAAACTTGAGTTCCTATGCCGAAAACTTTGTTCATTTCGACTGACTGTATGCGAGTGGGAGAGCAGGGAGACAATGATTTGGTACTTAAGTTCATTAGTGTATATATTCTTTGCTTAATTTTTTGAGATTTCATCATTGAAAAATGGAAAATGAAGTATTTAGAAAAAAATCGTTGTTATATTTTTAATGCTAAATATTGGGATGAAGAATAGCGTCAAAAACCTAATGAAACTTTATAATATTTTAGGATACTTTTATATACACTGTGTTTGTTTAAAGATAGGGCATACTTCAGGGGGTGAAAATACCCATTAATTAAAACAGCTTTTACTATGGAACCAAATGCGATATCACGAAAAAAATCGGCTGTTTCAAACAAAAGTGCAATAACAAATACCTAGGCCAAAATGTGAGTTGTTCCGTATTCATCCCATGACGATTCATCCCAATTCTTCACTCATCCCAAATTGTTATTCCTAACTCAACCCATTACATTATTTTAATATACTCAATACTCAATACTCAATATATATAATATATTTTCTTAATTCAACCCAATTGCATTCCTTACTCATCCCAAATCAATTTATCACTAAAAACTAAGGATAGCAACACAATGATTAATATTGTACCAGAAAATTATATAGGAATAGGTACTTACAGTAAATTATATTAGAAATTAAATGTGCATGTTTTGTAAAGAAAAAGGAAACCTCAGATAGGCAGTTATAAAAGTGATACAGCGGCTATTACAGTGGTGTGCATTAAAGTTGTTTTATGTTATTGCGAGATACAGAGTAATAATTTTAAAAATAATACTACTAGTGTTCAGGAATCAAAATCGATCTATCTATTACCCCCGAAGCAGTTTATTATTTAAGGATAATTCCCCACTGCACCGAAATATTGAAAGTATGCTCCATTGCCCCGAAAATCAAAAGTAAAGGTTTTCTAAGGTGATGATGGATAAAAACAGATTAAATCAACAAAAGCTATTTATTTATCTATCACTAGCGACTCGCACGTGGTGTTTTAAATTGAAGAACATCGCATATGGGTGGGACGGCCCAACCAGTATGCGATGTTCTTCAATTGTTTCTGCTGTCGGGAATATGGGATCCACCGCGCGTCTCAGTTTTCTTAGCAAAATAGGTAATTTGGAAAATAAAGAATGCCTTTAAAAAAATAAACATATGACGGTCGGAGTCTCTTGCCTATTCAAAGACAATTATTTTCGTATATTTTTCATTAACTAAAACCATCAACCAAGTATAATGCAAGTAATAGGATATTCGAATTACGATTAGAAGGATGTTTGATATTTTATTTGATGCACTAAATTATCTCTAATTGAGTATTAAATGGCTGGAATCACTACATAAGACTATAAAATAATTATACTTTTCCCAAATCTGGAGTAGGTACTTGTGATATGCGAGTAATCCACATTTAAAATACCGTATTTTCGGGAATCCTGGCCCCAAGGTAACTAATATACATAATTATTTGGATAAGGATTAATATTGATTAGGAGAAATTATGTTTGCAAATAAAGTTATATTTTTTAATTAATTAAAAAATATAACTTTATTGTAAATGTTTTTTGTAAAGATTGTGAAATGTTTCTTATATTTTTTGTTGACTGCTGTTTTTTTATAAAACATCTATTTTTTTGGGCTAGGTAGTTGAAAAGTAAAAATTATTTGTAAGAATATAATGTTTAATTTTTGACGACTGATTAGGCGCAGGGTTGCCATCCCATCTGCGCCAGAGGTTTCGGGTTCGATGCCCGAACAAGAAAAATATTTGTGTGCATGATCATGTCTACTTGTCTTGGTCTCTAAGTGTTATCTATGTATATTAAGTATTTATTTACAAAAAAAATTATATATTGATCCGTAATCTAGATTCCATAACACAGTTTCTTTATGAAAACCACTTATGAGCTAGAATAAGCTACCTAATTATATTTGATGTGATTGTCAGAAATTTGTTATTATTATTATTTGTTTTTCTATTACTTTTTTATTTTTTAAATACACGATTTTATCAGATTTCCTGTTTTATTTAATAAAACAACATTAAACCAAAAATTTACTGGGTTAAAATATTTCTTTAAATAAATATATTTCTAATAATATTTTTGTTCAGACCCTACACATAAATCTTAAACTTTTGGTGGTTTTACGTAATAGGTTGAGTTAGGAATACTTTTGGGATGAATAAGGAATTTAAAATGATATTATTGTTGTGGGTTGAGTAAGGAACAAAACTGGGTTGAGTACGGAAAAAATAATAAGTGGGATGAATCGTCGTGGGATGAATACGGAACAACTCCAAAATGAGTGTATGGAACAGCTGATATTTTTTTCGCAATGTGGCACTTGGACCCATAGTAAAAGTTGTTGGTATTGATGGGTACTTTCACCCCTGATGTATGTCTCATCCTTAAACAAATATCCTGTATAGTGAGGGAAATGTCTTTACGCATACACCGTCCGCGTAAGTGTGCGGACGGTGGTTATGTGGGACTCGCCTAGCGGCTTCCTGACCCTCCATTCAGCCGGGAGGACTCGATGGGGGGGGTCAGGAAGGGGGAATAACCACTAAACCCCTCACTACTTCACTCTCAATGGCCCGGTGAGCCCCGGTGTGACAAGCTATACGACTCTACGGATTTTTTAAGACACTTGACAATTTTATCTTTTGGTTTAGAATTATCAGACAATACAATTATGAATGTCAAACAAATATAATAAAGGAAAATATTTCGTAAGTCTATAAAATATATAGGTACTTATCTATATATATAAAATTCAAAGTCCTGACTGACTGACTGACTGACTGACTGAGATATCAACGCACAGCCCACCCAAACCGCTGAACCTAGAGACTTCAAATTTTGCACATAGATACGTTATACAGTGTAGGCATCCACTAAGAAAGAATTTTTGGAAATTCCACCCCTAAGGGGGTGAAATAGAGGATGAATGTTTCTATGAAAGTCCGTCAGTTTTGAAGTTAGGATCTTCAAATATTGTATTTAGGCTGGCAATTGAAAATTAATATTTACTTGTGTCAGCGTTTTTGACAATTCCACCCCCGAAGGGTCACCCCTTTTCACAAAGGGGGATGAAATGTTGTATCTGGAAAGTCCTTCATTAAATTTATTATTTAGGCTTATGGTTGGAAAGTAAAACAAATAAGCAAACACATATTTCGTATTTTTTCGAAAATCAACCCCTTAGAGGTTAAATGGGATAAATAAGCCTAAAAATCGATATGGATGTCGTTATAGAGGTTTTATGGAATGACGATTGCAAAAATGGCATTTATTTTGATGTTAAACACGCTCAACATGATTCAACCCCTAAAAGGATACCCAGATAAACGGACACATGAAAAACTTCCTAGGTTAGGCCTGAAACAGATTTATCTAGTAGGTACATTTTCAGTGTTGCTTCTCATGCAATGTTTTAGGTTTTAGTTTATCATTTTGATTTTGTCCAAGTAAGCAAAAAAGAGATGGCTGCGGCTGCGTGTCAATGTGTACTATTTATTACCACACTTTTATTAGCTTCACTTGTCACACAGTCACAATGTAAGAAAATCTTGGAATTAAATTTTAACCTACTTCTAAGTAACGAATTGATTTGAAACTTTGCACGTCTATATGAATCCGATGACAATACAATAATTTGCTACCATCAAGCTGATCTGATGATGGAGTCAAGAGGTAGGCAATAGAACTCTTCAATGGCTGCTAGGAAACCCCTCGAGTTTAGGCTCATTTGTTTTGTTCTGATGAGACCTATTCGCTACACTTGATGGTGAGGGTCTGATGATGGAGCAGGGAGGAAGCCAGCGGCACTACTTAATGACCACTAGGAAATCCCTCGAGTTTGGGCTCCGTTGTTTCGTTCTGATGAGACTTATTCGCTACACTTGGTGGTGAGGGTCTGATGATGGAGCAGGGAGGAAGCCAGTGGCAGTCCTTAATGACCAATAGGAAACGCCTCGAGTTCTGGCTCATTTGTTTCGTTCTGATGAGACCTATTCGCTACACTTGATGGTGAGGGTCTGATGATGGAGCAGGAAGGAAGCCAGTGACACTCCTTAATGACCAATAGGAAACCCCTCGAGTTTGGGCTAATTTGTTTCGTTTTGATAAGACCAATTCGTTATACTTGGTTGTGAGGGTCTGATGATGGAGCTGGGAGAAAGCCAGTGAAACTCCTAAATGACCACAAGAAAACCCCTCGAGTTTAGGCTCATTTGTTTCGTTCTGATGAGACCCATTCGCTACACTTGGTGGTGAGGATCTGATGATGGAGCAGGAACGAAGCCAGTGACACTCCTTAATGACCACAAGAAAACCCCTCGAGCTTGGGCTCATTTGTTTCGTTCTGATGAGACCTATTCGCTACACTTGGTGGTAAGGGTCTGATGATGGAGCAGGGAGGAAGTCAGTGGCACTCCTTTGTGACCACTAGGAAACCCTCGAGTTTGGGCTCATTTGTTTCGTTCTGATGAGACCTATTCGCTACACTTGGTGGTGAGGGTCTGATGATGGAGCAGGGAGGAAGTCAGTGGCATTCCTTCGTGACCACTAGGAAACCCCTTGAGTTTAAGCTCATTTATTTCGTTCTGATTATACATATTCGCTACACTTGGTGGTGAGGGTCTGATGATGGAGCAGGGAGGAAGTAAGGGTTCGGCTCGCGCATCCGGTAATTAATAGACTCCACTTGAATTTGTAAAACTAAATACATACAATCACGCCTGTGAGTTATAATGTTTACGGGGTGGGCAGACACATGAATGGACTGTGAAATCGATTACCACCCATCCATAGCTTGCCATTTATTAAACTAAAAAGTAAAAAATTAATATGTAGTTTAAAAAACTAAAAAACACACTTTTATAGGAACAGAGTAAAAGTACAAAATAACCGTCTATTCAGTAACTGAAATTAAAAAGCGTGGTGCGCCCTTTGCAAAGCATGCATTCAAGTACTTAATATTGACCACGCGCACCACGCTTTTTAATTTCAGTTACTGAATAGACGGTTATTTTGTACTTTTAGTCTGTTCCTATAAAAGTGTGTTTTTTAGTTTTTTAAACTACATATTAATTTTTGAAACTGTTCCTACTTATTCTGTTAATTTCGACATATTTGTAAGGAGATTTTTTTCTTAGTTATATAGAAATTCCGTTATCATCTTAAAAATAATTTTAATATACTACTAGCTTCCGCCCGCGACTTCGTCCGCGTGGACATTCGAGAAAATACTTAGGAGACCAATAACCAGGATAAAAAGTATTCTTTGTTTTTTAATTTCATAAAAATCCGATCAACCGTTTTTACGTGACCGCACGTTGCAAACGTTCTGCCTCACGCGAGGCTGCTCGCTTGGTGAGGGAGGACCCGCCTAATCACGTAAAAACGGCTGATCGGATTTTTATGAAATTAAAACAGAATACTTTTTATCCTGGTTATTGGGCCCTAAGTATTTTCTCGAATGTCCACGCGGACGAAGTCGCGGGCGGCAGCTAGTAGTATATTAAAATTATTTTTAAGATGATAACGGAATTTCTATATAACTAAGAAAAAAATCTCCTTACAAATATGTCGAAACTAACAGAGTAAGTAGGAACAGTTTATAAATAGTACACATTGACACGCAGCCGCAGCCATCTCTTTTTTGCTCACTTGGACAAAATCAAAATGATAAACTAAAACTTAAAACATTGCATGAGAAGCAACACTGAAAATGTACCTGCTAGATAAATCTGTTTCAGGCCTAACCTAGGAAGTTTTTCATGTGTCCGTTTATCTGGGCATACAAAAGCAACAACGAGTCGCAGATAGTGGAACAGTTGGATAAGGTCCAACAATATTCCACTGGATTAGTGCCTTAAGGCGAAGATTCCCGAAAATAGGGTATTTTAAGTTTATGAATTACACAAAGTACTCAAAATTTGGAAAAATATATGTTATTTTACATCATTTTATCTAGTGACTCCAGACGTAAAATTTTCCATTTATAAAAGTTATACTTTATTGCGTCAAATTAAATTTCAAACATCCGTCTAATCGTAATTTAAATATCCTATTACTCGCAATATACCTACTTGGTTTTAGTTAATGAAGAATTTACGAAAATAATTGTCTTTGAATAGCAAGGGATTCCGGCCGTCATAATCTTAAAAAATAAAACCGCCTTAAAAAAAAAACGCCATCAAAAAGTAAGAAATAATCCCTCTCATACTGTATTCACACCAAATAACGTAAGTACTTTGACGTTTTATTTTTTATAAAAATATTTTTTATTTCACTCTTTTTAGTGCATCATGCAGGAAATTTCAAATGTGGGAACCTCTTTTTTGAAGTCGGTTAAATTAAAATACCAAAACCTTCCCTAAATGTAACAAATACTTCTCTGAAAACCGCATCAAAATCACATCAAACCATTCAATACCTATTTGATTATTTTATAGAAAGAAATAAAAATAGAAAGCGTTTATTTAGCACCATAAAAATTACAACTAACAAAATGCAGTACAATCAATAATAAATAATAAATTACGGTACTAAAAAGTACCCCGCTCAGCTACATATCACAACGTAAAGCCGTGACGCTGATTTTCAGCGGATACCTCATTTAGTGAGGCTCGCGAAGCGCTAATCATCTATTCTAATACAAATAATCGGTAAAATACAAATAAAAAAAAAACTTTAAATAATTAATTAAATTAAAATAATTAAAATCCATCGTTAACAAATAAAATAATAATAATAAAACAGAACTAACACTCAGGCAATTAAGCATCAATACATGGAATGGAAAAAATATTCATAATTTAAATTAAACGTTAATTTAAATCACTACATTATTAAATAATAAATAAAACATTATGATTAAACATTTACAAGTAAACACAGTTTCCACAATAAATTAAAATTCTATTAAATTAAAATTAAAATTAAAATTCCGCTATTCCGCTGTCTTTTGGATATCCAGTAAATAGTTTTTGTATAACTTTTTGAAAGTAGCTATGGACAAAGAATTTCTGATAGGGGGTGGAATGTTGTTCCAGCATTTAGTTGCAGAATAGCGGAAACTGCCACGGAAAGCAGCCGTTTTGTACTTAGGACAGATTAGGCGGCAAACACCTCTCAATGGGCGATTAGAAAACTGCAGCCTATTATACAAATACTCGGGTTTCTTATTTTTAACAACGCCGAACAGCAGTCCAGCTAAATGTAGCATACGCCGCGATTGCATGTTAATTAAGTTATTTTTGTTAAGAAACGGAGTAATGTGTGATCTACGAGGAATTGGGAAGCAAAATCTTGTACATGCATTTTGTACCCTCTGGATAAGCTTTTTTGTACGGGTCAGTAGACATTCACCAATAACCGTATCAGCATAATTTAATTTTGATAATATTAAAACTTCGCACATGCGAATTCGTACATCAACACTTAAATATTTACGCAGCCCGTACAAAACCTTTAATCTATAATAACAGCTCTTTACAACTTCTGCAACGTGTTTTTCGAAGCGCAAATTTTCGTCCATTAAAACTCCTAGATTTCTTGCTTCTTTTACTCGCTGTAAAATTACGTTATTAATTTTCAAATCCAGTTTATGACAGTTTAAACGATCATTGATCATCGATTTTGAAGAGTTCCCTTAATTATCTCCGAAGCCCAAGATCCAATGCCAATGAAATTTATATGAGACTACTCTTAAGGTATCCCCCATTCCAACAAAACAAGAATCATCTAAATCGGCTTATAAACAAAGAAGTTGTGCCTAAAGATACGTAAAAACTCGTGCAATGGTTACCTAACAAATTACAGTTTTTTCAGGATTACTTGAAAACTACTGAACCGATTTCAAAATTCCAAAAAATGGGACCAACTTGGAAACCAACTTGATGTAATAACGTTTGAATCATTTCAATCCGTCCATCCGTCTTCGAGTAATCGGTGGACATACACAAAAAAAAATATCATACATACAGACGAATAGAGAACCTCCTCCTTTTTGATTTTGAAGTCGGTTAAAAATGTGATTATTTAAACTTTAATTGAATTTCAACTGATTTTCGATACGCGGGGCGCTCGCGAGTTCACAGTTCACTGCCGGCTGCCGCTGCGTCTGCGCGAAGTGTATCGCGCACGGCCGAGCCGAGCAAGCGTTAGGGCGTTTGTGCACTACCACTGAAGTTTACCGATCCGGAAAAAAATTAATCATTTATAATAGTAATTAATTAAATACAAGCATCCGTTTTTTTCCGAAACGGTAAAATTCAGTGGTAGTGCACAAACGCCCTTAGCGTGCCTATTTATTTCGGTCGGCAATCCTCGCCTTAAAACGCGGCCTTTATTCACAGGAATGTTTTATAGCCGCATGGTGCGCTGACCTTTAACGTTTTAATTGGGACCGAGACAGAACGGATTAAGTTTTGGCCAAATTGCATTTTTCGCTTTTACTTAGTTATGTTTGACGCTAATGGGATATGTATTTGCCCGATACTTTCTGGTACTTTACCATTAGAGGTCCAGCTCCCTTATTCACAAACCGACGGAAACGGAACCCAACTTTTGCTGCCATACTATCTGCCTGCGACACATAACTATATTCAATGTCTGGAACGTTTCCGACACGGTTAAAATGGGTCGTAGAAGTGCCGAACCACTAGTAGTTCTCGAGATGTATGTAACCATCAATAACTTCAGAAGCCGTGATTAAAGCATCTGCTGTGGGGTTCCTCAGGGAAGTGGGTTGGGACCCACTCTCTTCAACATATACATTAATGAGCTTTGTAAATTAGCCCTTCCAAACTGCAACATCTTAGTTTACGCGGATGACACAGTCTTGCTCATTGATGGCAAGGATTGGGACGAAGTTTCCAAAAACATCAATCTCGCTTTTAATGAAGTTATGAAATGGCTATCGGCAAACTTGCTTACTCTCAATTTAGATAAAACCAAATTTGTCCCCTTTGCCGCCAATGTCTCAACACTATCATCGGATGCGTTTACTATTCGCGCTCATTCATTACGGGAACATAACTGGTTGAATTGTGACTGTTTGCTGATTCAGCGTGTTCCTCATATCAAATATCTAGGCGTTTCCATTGATTCTCTGCTATCCTGGAAAGAGCATATTAAGACCACCGCCTGTCGAACTAGGAGACTTATATTTATCTTTAAGAAGAAAGAAACATTAGAAACATTATTGATTTTGATACTTTGAAAATAATTTATTATGCATTAGGTCAATCTATTTTATCTTATTGTATTACTGTCTAGGGATGTTCATGTAAAACTGTTCTTCTAGGCCTGAAAAGAGCTCAATGAGCTATTCTTAAAGTAATTGCCTTTATGCCCATCTTATTCCCAACTTTTGACTTATTCGCAATATTCAAAGTTTTGACCGTTAGACAAATGAATATCCTTAATGTCGTATTACGCAAACATATGCAAACAAGTGATGTCGATTGTCTCACTTTAAACAGACGAAGACCCTATGCAGTATGTAAAACTAAACGCTTCCGATTGGCCTTAGCGCGACGTCACTTTTATTTCATTTCTCCCTCCTTATATAATAAAGTCAATCAACATCTAAATTTATTTCCCTTAAACATAAGAATTTGTAAAAAGAAAACAATGGAATGGCTCCAGAATTTATCATATTCGGATACAGAAGAATTTCTTAGTATTTTTGTGGGCAGTTAATTGCGTATGCTGTTCACAGTGTTCATCTCAAAGACAGAGAATATTGATGTGAGATTTCATTTCAAATATATTAATCGTACACACACAAAACACACTCACACACACACTCACGCACAAACACACACACACACACACATACACCCATACACAATAATACTCCTCATCATCATCATCATCATCATCATCAGCCATTTAATGTCCCCACTGCTGGGGCACTGGCCTTCCTTATGGATGGATAAGGAGAATGAGCCATGACCCACCACGCGGGCTCAGTGCGGATTGGTGGGTATTAACGACTGCAAGTTAAATTTAAAAAATATATATTTTATTTCTAAGAAGTGTTTAAATACTTAGTAATGTATTTGGAGGTGGGCGCTAATGACTGCGACACAGTTTTAACTATATGCGGTCATTAACGATCACTACTTGCTTATATTTATAATGTTTTGTCTGCAATAAAAAAGTTTCATTTCGTTTCGTCCATTCGTGACAGACAGACAAAATAAGGGTTCCTTTTTACAAGCTTTTTATTAACTTGCCATGTTCGTAAGTTAGTATGCTTACTAGTTAGTTAGTGGGGGACAAATCTTGCAAGCTTAATTTGACCCACTTCCCAGTGTCCGATGGAGCTGAAATATTGTATACAGGTTTGGTTCAGATGACAATACAATATTAAAGTACAGTCAGCAAAAAAGCTTGTCATAAAAATGATATTTTTACAATAAACTTATAACCATTTTGGTTCGGAACCCTAAAAATCACGATTCGTCTATGATGGATCGTGTGCAAACGAAGCCTGATGACATAATTAGTACGCAATAATGGGTTGGAAAATTATGAATATAATTGATAATTAGTGAGCAGAATTTAAGATCTAATTATGAACATCTAACGAAATAACGAGAAATTAATCCGAAAAGGCGTTAAAGTGAATAAGTTGTGTACTTATGTTTAAATTTATTAATATATACTTAAATTAAAGTAAAGGAGTAAAGACCAAAAGCATGGGTCTTATTACAAACTACAAACATTGAAGGAAGTACGTAATTACAAATTAATAAAACTTGATTAGATACAGTACAGATATGCAGTTGTTTTTAATTGAAGACCTTAGTGGCTGAGTGGTGTACGCACCGGTTTTCAAGGTGCCGCTATTTCTAGAGGACCCGGGTTCGATTCCCTTTCGGGTAAATATTGAAAACAAACTTTTCTATATTTCCTCGGGTCTGGGTTTATATGTGGCAATACCCGTCGTTGTTTCTAATTTCCATAATACTATAGTTTGGTCACAGATTACTAAATAGTTACTAGTTTTGGTATTGGAACTTTTTAAGTATTTATTTAATTAATGGAACGCTGTTGGTTATCTTTAAGGGTTTTAGAAAGAAAACAACAAGTCGCTTAATATTTTCTTTATTCCACACTTCCACACAAACCCTTACAGACATCCCCCACACATCACTACGACTAACTTAAACTATTTGTTAATTTTACACAAAGCTTCAGTTTTAACTTAGAAGGTAAGTAACCTTAGATTGGGGTTACTTTAGGAAAAAGTTGGGCTACTTTGATAATTCATAATGTAGTATAAAAAACATTTATTATTTGTAATTGAGTAAAAACTGGGCAAACTATATATAGTTACTTACATTAAAGCTATTAAAAGGTCAGTTGAAAAAAAATGGAGAAAAAACACTATTTAGTCAAACAAGCATTTTCAACAGTCACCCCCTCGATTTAAAGTAACCCCAGTTTACCGTATTATACAAAAGTTGACCTTACTTAATCTAAACTACAAAAGCCATATCTTATAGTACGAAATCATTACTTAATTACATCATTAACTTTACCAAAACTTAGGCGGCCTTAATGTCGGAAAACAATCAACAGTTGTTAAAACGAAAACTTAACATAAAATTAACAAACACAGCCATTTAATGATTAATATCACAACAAAACTTAACAACAAATCAACGCCTAAAACTACCAATAACATTAACATTTTAAAACAAATAACAATTTAAAGTTGCGTAATGACTATTTTACTCTCATATCTCAACTGGTGTAAGTGTAAACCTGAATTATCATACTTAAGGTAATTTGTAAGTTGTAACACGGCATTTTTTATTATGTAAGATTTTGTTTCAGATAAATTGGAACATTGCTAAAGAAACTCGTAAATCGCTACAAAGGAAGAGAGGATAAAACAGTCACTAAGCCGAAACAAAACAAAAGATTTTTGCGTGTTAGGAACTCGTCAGTTACCCACTGCGCGGACATAAAAGACATTGGCAAAAGATGGTAACAAAATTGCTTACTTATATTGGAATAGTATATGTACCGAATTGTTTTTGCCACTGACAGTTAATCGATGACTGACTGAACTGAACACACGCGCAAAGCTTTGTGCGTCCCGATAAGGTTTATGACAAGAAACCCAATCAGAAAGCAATAACAATAACAATAACAGAAAGAGAAACACAGGCACTTTTGGCGTAAGGCACAATGTGATTGTTTCAAAGAAAACAAACAAAAACTCAACAAGTTGGGTGGCGGTGAATCGATCAATGTATTTGTATTGTAACCAAACGGAAGGATGAGCCGCAGGCTTATTACCGATCTTAAAGTGACAGTTGCAATCGCGACAATTAACAATTAATCGCTCCCAAAACACATATACGTATTACGGAACGTAGATCGCTACGATTAGCGCCACAAGCGAGCGATTTGTAAACTAAAATTGCATGAAAGGTACCGTACCGTAATGTACCGATTGCAAACCAACCGCAACTAGTAGCAGTCGCGTTGCAATTGTACAATTAGCAACTGGTTGCTTGTTTTGGTAATAAGCCTGCCGGAAAAACTTTTACATCGTATCTAGTGGTTAAAGTATGTAAGTACCTAACTGAATTTTGTTACGGAAGTTAGTCACTTGTTACGGAATAACAAAACAAAAACTTAACTTTTTTTAACATACAAATCAACGAAAGTTGTGAAAACAAAAGAATGTTAACAATTAAATCAACGACACCGTTTTAAGTCGAATACACAATATTTTAACTTTTAACTGCTATTGCTGTACTCGTGAATACAAACAAAAAATCAACTGATTTGTAAAGAATAACTTAACGAATGAAACGATGATGAAATGCAAATTTAACATAATAAACTAGACCAGCTAGTGTTTATGAAACAAAAAGAAAACAAAAATTCTACAATTTTCACAAGTTAATCGAAAAATAACAACTTAACAATACCGATGTCTTTAAACGGCAACTACTTCATCATTAACTTTTTACGATATCAATTTTTTTGCGAATATTTTTTTTTATCTATGCGTAACAATGAGTGAATTAATGAGTAAGGACGTTCAAAACAAAACTTAACGTGTCAAGAAAAAACACAACATTTACAAACGTAATAAAAAATTAAAACAGTTGTAACTCTTTGATAACTAACAGATATTTTCTATTTGTGTTGTTTTAGAAAATAACAAAAACATGAATCGTTTGTATTTGAAATAACTAACGGATACATACGGACGTAACAAACAATAACAAAACTGAAATGGTAACTTGAGAACGATAACAATACCGATCAATTTTCACAGGTTACTCGACAAGTAACAATACCGACGTTTTTAAAACGGCAACTACGTCATCATTAAGTTTTTACGATATCAATGTTTTTGCGGATTTTTTTTTCTATAGGTAACAATTATCAATGAATTAATGAGTAAGGACGTTCAAAACGTTGTAACTCTTTGATAACTAACAGAGATTTTCTTTTTGTGTTGTTTTAGAAAATAACAGAAACATGAATCGTACGTATTAAGATAAAACACAACATTTACAAACGTAATAAATAACAAATGAAAACAGTTGTAGCTCTTTGATAACCAACAGAGATTTTCTTTTTGTGTTGTTTTAGAAAATAACAGAAACATGAATCGTACGTATTTGAAATAACTAACGGAAACATACGAACGTAACAAACAATAACAAAACTGAAATGGTAACTTGAGAACGATAACAATACCGATCATTAAGGCACTGTTTATCTAGAAAGTTATTACTAACACGCGAGAAATTATTTGAATTAAATTAGAGAAATATATTAGAGACATTTTGACAAGTATGTAAGTACCTATCTAATCTATCCTAAATTAATTAGAGTCACTTCACACGATGGTTTAAGCCTAATCCTAACTATCCTATCTTTGGGAGTC
Source organism: Crambus lathoniellus (assembly GCA_949710035.1). Classification (NCBI taxonomy): domain Eukaryota; kingdom Metazoa; phylum Arthropoda; class Insecta; order Lepidoptera; family Crambidae; genus Crambus; species Crambus lathoniellus. The sequence continues at coordinate 4,146,589 of OX453305.1, forward strand.
TAGAATCAATTTTCACCTGTTGCCGCCTGGTTTTCGCTGTTTTCTCATCTGCAACCATGTGACACCAACATTTATGTTGGTGATTGTTTGAACTTGCCATATTCATTGTACTTGTTCAGTTGTTATCAAAATTTATGGAGCAATTTATTACATCTCCGATGCTATTTCGGTCTGAAACAAAAAGACAACTTTATTTGATTGAATCAGGCGTCACTTGGCGGAAGTCCCTAACCATTGTGAAAAATAAATATATGTAGCTTTCTTCCGCAAATAATCGCAAAACTTGCACCTTCACCGATCACACTACTCTACACGTGTTTCGCCCCAACCCGGGGCATCCTCAGGAGATGTATGTCCGTATGCGAGCGAGTAAGAGCGAGAGAGAGCGCTCTTTCAACGGTCAACAGTTTTCAACGGTCTCTAACGGTTACTCGGCGCGGAGCGCGGGGGGTGGGGAGCGGACAGCTATAAATACGGTCGCAGCGGGCGTTTTCCAGTCATTCGGTGCTGGATTGCATACGGACATACATCTCCTGAGGATGCCCCGGGTTGGGGCGAAACACGTGTAGAGTAGTGTGATCGGTGAAGGTGCAAGTTTTGCGATTATTTGCGGAAGAAAGCTACATATATTTATTTTTCACAATAAAAAGACAACTTTGTTAAAATAATGGACGCTAACAAGCAAATATTGTAATTCTAGAAAATGAATTAACATCAAATATTGCGATTCTTTGACAAACGGAAATAACCTCTTAGGTGGTGATTGTGCTCATAAATATAAAAAACTTTGGACCAACTCTGCAACTCAACAAAAAAAAATCTGCTGTTCCATACGTTCTGGTCGAGTAGATATTGACAATTTGTATGAAACAGCTGATTTATCTTTGTTCAGTTGCAGAGTTGGCCCCATAATGAAAGTTGTTCATATTCATGAGCACAATCACCACCTTAGCGGCCTTATTAATAAACAAGGAGTAAGTTTACACCTAGCTTAAACCAAAAATATTGCTTAGCAATATTACTCCTTACGTTTGACGTTTCAAAGCGTCATATAACTAACTTTTTGGTTTAAGCTAGGTGTAAAGTTACTCTTACACCCGTTTGCACTAAACTTAAAAATCGCCTAAGTCTTTTCCTAGCTAACTTAAGACATTCTTAACAAAAAATTGCTTTGCACTAACCTTAGGACATTCATAAATGCACTTTTGGCTATTCTTAACTTACGGGCCCAATATCGAGCACCTAAGGCTTAAGAAATACCTATATCAGTGATTATTGTCTGTGGCATTGTGAGCAAAGAGTAGTGCGACAAGCTTTTCTGTTCCGGTGATTATCTTTGGAACTAAAACAGTTTTCATACGACAGTCCATTTTGACAGCTAATTTCGTATTCAAGTGACTCTTGTGTCACGGCTGTCACCGGAACAGAAAAGCTTGTGGCTTTTGTATTCTTGTTTGCTAGATAGAGACACAACACATGTGACATACGTCATTCATCATTTATTAAAAAAAAATTACAGATCGACAATCTTTTCTGTTCCCATGACAGCGGCGCTTATGTTTAGCAGCAAAACATGAAAGTATTAGCAAAATGACATTAAAAACAAAACTCGATAGTTCTAGTTTTGGCCACTGGAACAGAAAAGGTTGCGCACTGTATTTATGTTTTTCCTGACAGTTGAGCTCAGTTGACTTTTTCTTTTCTCGGTGAATTACTCCTACCAAATAAAATAGACAACGCCTTAGCTTTTGTCTCCTTTTAACTTACGAAGGTATCAATGAGAAGTTTCAACCAAAAAAATATCCAGTGACCTACTTTACCTCGCCAGGTTTAAATTCCATAAACAATTAATATTGGAATTCATAAATTCATTCTTATGCAAGGTTAATTTATAGAAAGGTGATGACTAATTTACGACGTAGTCTGTCAGTGCAAACAAAATTTTAAGCTCGGCTGTTTTAGGCTGTTTCTAAGCTAAGATGTATCTTATCTATGACACGCTCAACCCAAGTTTAGTGCAAACGGGCATTAGTTTATTAATAAGGGGGTAAAGGTTTTGCGCTTATTCATTAGCACGTTGTTTATATACGAAGTCTATAGAAAGGGAGAGAGAACACACAATTAATATTTGAAACTACTGGCATTCAAAAATGTTTCGTCGATTACAAATTACTTACTCGGCAACAACAAAGTTAATTAAAAACCCGAACTTACCAATATCGAATGCGCTTTCGCTTCACTCGCTACGTTTCACTTTTAAAACACTAATTTTCAGTAGAAAACTCTTCGCAAATGAAACATTAATTAACCTCACTTCAGTTACCAACTTTTAATTGACGAACTATTGGTAAAAAATTACTTTGAACGGTGAAGCGAGCCCCGGGGGCCAGCCCCCGGGGTGTACACTGTGAGTGGTGCAATCTGGAAGTGACGTCGGAAGAGTCCCGTTGGGTTTATATATGATTCCCGAAATCCCCTCCCGCGCGACCGTGGGATCGCAATCGCACGTGGACCCTTGCGTAAGCGCACACAATAGTCTTCTTTTGTCGTATTGACTTCAACCCTCCTTGCGTCTTGCCTTATCTGTGTTTACCTGTACTTACTTAGGGGACTCACCCGGTGGGAACATTCGTAACTGAAATTATATTTTAGTACACGCCAATCATGAGATTATAAGAGGGTTGCAGAGTCTACTTTCACACGGTCCGAGATTTATTGTTATGGTAATCAATATTCTTAAGGCGCTACTCGGAAAAATATGGACTTTTTGATTTAAAACTATAAGACGGTTACAGTTGTTAAAAATCTGGTAATAAGATATGTATTTCTTCATACCTTTATCTAGAATCGTATAGTTTCAAAAACACGATTTTATGATTTTGCCTCGACACTTTTAATTTTCGAAAAGACCTCTAAAAAATACGAAAAGTGAAGATTATACTTAAATGGGGTTACTTACACTATTGGAAATTGGTTTAATTAGTGGACACCAATAATATTGAGGATCGTATAGAAGCATTTTTTTTAAATCGCTGTAGTTTTTTAATACGAAGTGATTTTGTGTTTTTTTTTGCCTAGTCTGCAAAATCGGTCTCGCTCCCGCGCGCGTCGTTTTCTCATTGCTATCTCGCTTCAGCACATTTTTTCCGAGTATCGCCTTAAGTTGCGTCGCTCTACCGTTACTGCCAAGAGGCTGTCCATTAATCACGTGAGGCCAAAAGGGGGGAGGGGGGTCCGGAAAAAAATCACCAAGTATCTATTATTATTTATTATTTATTACATTGCATGTCACAATCACAAGTAAATAGATGGAAAATGTTGGTTGCAAGGGCGTAGCAATATGTATCTCAATCACATAGTAGGTATTAGATACAAAGCCTCTTAATGTATCACCAGGGGGGGAGGGGGTCTAAAAAGTTGCTAAAAACATCACGTGATTAATGGACTTAAGTTCCGTCGCTTTAACGTTACTGCCAAGAGGCTGTCCATTAATCACGTGAGGTCAAAAGGGGGGAGGGGGGTCCGGAAAAAAATTACCAAGTATCTATTATTATTAATTATTTATTACATTGCATGTCACAATCACAAGTAAATAGATGGAAAATGTTGGTTGCAAGGGCGTAGCAATATGTATCTCAATCACATAGTAGGTACTAGGTACAAAGCCTCTTAATGTATCACCAGGGGGGGGGAGGGGGTCTAAAAAGTTGCTAAAAACATCACGTGATTAATGGACAGCCCTTAATAACAAATTCTAGAATGGTAGATTTATCACTACTTTCTCAGTGTAAAATATTTTAAAATGCAACTGATAAACTCCCAGGAGTATGAGAGTTCCATAATAAATACATAAACAGAAAATTCGTATCCAAAGTTGATACAATTCTATTTTAAAATAGTGTGTCAAATATCATACAACACAAGATATCACGTCCTTTATTTAGCTTAAAGCTCTAGCTACTAAACAAACATATTTACGACCAACAATCTCTACACCGTAAATCCATTTTCTTCTTCCTGAAACTCCATTATCAAGTATTTGCATTCCTAAATCGCTACGATGTTGTGTTCAAGTATTAAAATATGTATTCCCGTACGAACGAAATTTTCGAGATTTAATCCGTGGGTGTATTTCCTACCGACGATCTCAAAGGTGGAGTAAGCCCTTCACTTCGCCTGAAAAGATTTCTTTTACTTATTACTATGCAGTTCGCAAACATTTAACGAGTCTGTAAACAACTGTGTGCGTTTGATGAATATATAATATTACCCTAAGGAAACTTCCGTTATTCTTGGGCTTTCACAAAAGTTGGTCTAAATATTAGAAAGGGGGTCTCAATAAGAGGTGAAACTTAACCCTGCAACCGCCGCGGTCGTTGTGAGTCATTAATTTGCGCGACTCACAAAGCCTAGCGAGCTTGGAGATGGCGATTGACTCTAGCGAGTGTTTTGCACCAAACAAAAGACCTTTTCATCGTTCGTTCCGAAGCGAGCACTATTAAAATAATGAAGCCTTTAATTTATTAAGCAAAAGTGTTATTGGAACTTTGAGTATGTATAATACGGCTATGGGTAGAAGTGGAAATTAAAACTGAATTAGTTACGATCCAATTATAGATTTTCGAGGAGATTTTGAAACAAAAAAGATTCCATCTCACGTTCTTGTAATATCATTAATTATTTAAAAAAACAGGATATAGTACGTTCGTCCCGTAGGATCTTGTTGGGAGACGGGTCGAAGTTTTCTTATATGTAGTTTTTCCCTTTCCTATTCTAAAACGCTTTACACGATTTCCAAGTTCTCGTGGGTTAAGACCCATTTCTAGATAAGTATGTACGTACTTAAATAAATTTCGATGTATAACTATAGACTTTATGTTATTGCTATTGCCATCTCATTAAAAGGAAAGCAATAGCAAAACAAATACAAAATAAGCAATACTTCTCGCTATCAGATGATAATCGCAAATTTACGACTTGTATGTTTCTGCATTATGCAACTAGGGCAGATTTGAGTCCAGGTGCTTTCCTCTGGCGCGATCGCGCTTATTCGAATGAGAATAGAAACAGAAACAAAATAGAAACGGTAACATTTCGGTTATTTATGACGAACAGCATTAATGGGTTAAGAATTTTCTTAATGCTTTGTGCGAGTTGCAATCGTGTTGCTAAAGCAGTTGTTAGGTGATTTTGTTCATCTAGTTGAGTTGAATATTTTTCTGGAATAAGCAAATAGCGTAGCATCAGTTTTAAAATTCACAGCCGATGCTGTGATATTCAGATATTGAGAAAGTTTTCCGAAGCCAGCCTAAGCACGCTTTACAGCCATAGCTTTTCGGCTCAATAGCACAGCTAATTTGTTTTTCACGTGTATAGCCGCAACGGAATACATAAAGTTAAATTTAGTCTGAAAGGATAAAATAAACTCCTCGGAAGTTTTACAGTTACGGTTACATGAGTAATATATACCTACATTTATATTAAAAGCTGGAGAAACCGCCTCTGTGGTTAAGTGCAGACCAAGAGGTCCCGGGTTAGATTCCCAGTAGAAGTATAGGTATATTGTATTCGGTTTGGTTGGTGGTAGGGCTTGTTATATCCGCCTGGCTAGCTACCACCATCTTATCTAAGTTTGACGCCATAACAACGATGTTCCCAGCATTGTTTTGTTCCGGCAGTAAGAAATAAGATAGCCAGTTCCTCAGTGTGGGGATTCCGGGAGTAGTGCGCTTCTTCTTCAGCCTTATCTTCACCTAACTCGGCGTGATGAAGGCTAAGAGCCAGCGCGCACTTGTGATTTTTAGTCGACCGATAGTTTAGTCGGAATCGTAGGACGTTCGTGAATATCGAGCACGATATTGGGCGATAGTTTAGTTGAATGCAATGCGCGTGCTCACATACCTAGTATTATACTTCATACACGTTACCGACCGGCCGATAGTTGTGCTGTGCGATAGTTTGATCGAACAACTATCGGCCGATAGTTGTGCTGTGCGATAGTTTGATCGAACAACTATCGGCTTATAGTTTGATCGGTCGATTTTTAATCGTCAGTGCGCGCACTGCCAAATATCTCTATACCTACTGAATCCGAGAACGATCAAACTATCGCCCGATTAAAAATCACAAGTGCGCGATGGCTCTAAGTCTGGCCGAACACGGGCCACCGTCCACAACCACAAAACGCTGCCGACCTTTTTCCTGTAGTTTTCATACATTTTGTATGAACGCCGCGCCAACGCTGGTAGTCGTCACATGTTTCTTTTTCTAGTGGCTCGTGTGCGGCGACGGTAAGTGCTACCCCGTTGTGGATAAAAAAAAGGTGTGAAAAGGGCTCCCTAGACGTTTTCACAAAAAAAAAGAATTTGACAAAAAACAAGAACAAAATACGGACTAGATTTTAACCGAGGTCTTCTGGCTTCAAAGCCCCCGCTTTCTAACTGAGCTATTACAACTTTGGAATCTGTGGCGAAATATGCCTTCGTATTCTAATGCGCAGGACCGATCGTTGTGGAGATCCTTGGGGGAGGCCTATGCCCAGCAGTGGGCGTCCTACTGTTGAAATGATGATTCTAATGACATTGTAACAGTTTTTCGATCAGGTCACGTGTCCGTCTTACGAATTTTCGATCTGATAGTCACGTGTCCAGCCTCCTGATTCACAAACCGTCAGAAACGTTCCCGACAGCGGAATATATGCACTGTCTCTGTCACTCACTATAGAATAGACAAAGACAAAGCACAGAATTCGAATCCGATTCCGTTTCCGATGGTTCGTGAATCGGTTCGGGCTGACCTGACGCGAGTTTAACATTTTTTACCCATCACAAAAAGTGCACCACGCCGAAGAAGTTTTCACTTCAAAAACCTACTATATAAAAAGCTGGAGGTTAGTAGATTACATTCATCTCCACATAACTAATTCTGTATTTTTTATAACCCAACTCTTGAGAAAGGAACCTTGGATCTACACAGTTGAAAAATTGTACTTCGAACTTTAATAATGACTAATCGTGCGGATCTAAAGTGTAGTGTTGGTATTAAAGTTAGTGCATTTGCAAATTGCTTGTAGGCTGCAATTTGCGTAAGAAGCGGCTCAGCTGCAGCCACTTGCATTGTTGTTGTTTTCAAACCAATCTAGCTGCATAATGTGCCGCGATACTGCAGTTGAGTGTTATCTTCGGATTTAAGCCTGGCTCATTTTCAGAAAGTTATTTGTTACAACAGGTATTTGAAAATAAATCACAATAAGTTTTTTGAAAAAAAAAAATTTCAGACAAGCTTCTTTGCTGACTGTACTTAAATATTGTATGTCATCTGAACCAAACCTGTATACAACATCTCAGCTCCATCGGACACTGGGAAGTGGTTCAAATTAAGCTTGCAAGATTTGTCCCCCACTAACTAGGTACCTAACTAACTAACATGGCAAGTTAAATAAAATATAGTAAATTTAGCGCTCCCCCCGCGACTTCATCCCCGTAGAAATGAGTTCACAAAAGTTTCACACAAACTTTGAACCCCTTTTTTATCCCTTAGAGGGGGATTTTCCAAAAATCCACTCTTAATGGTACCCTACATTCCCCAAGGAACATAAGTACATGTCAAATTTCAGCTTCTTGCGCCCAGTAGTTTCGGCTGTGCGTTGTCTGACATAAACTAAAATAAATTATTAAGTTCATCAACTAAAACTCGACTCATAAAAAGTCACACTCTAAAAAGTATGAAACAATAAATATTCTCATCTGAAATAGCCACTTAAACTAACATAAGACTATTACGAAATTTTTACTAAAATTAAAAATTTCATGTTCATGTCTATCTTTTTGCTGACTGTACCTACTTAAATATTGTATTGTCATCTTAAACCAAACCTGTATACACAATTTGAGCTCCATCGAACACTGGGAAGTGGGTCAAATTAAGCTTGCAAGATTTGTCCCCCACTAACTAACAAACTAACTAACTAACTAACATGGCAAGTTAATAAAAAGCTTGTTTTAATTCGTGAGTAGTATTGTTGATCGAAGGCGTCGAATTTCAAAACTGAAATATACAGGATGACTTTGAAGTCGTTAGCATCCTTTTAAAATAACAACATACTCTTAAAACTTAAAATAATAACATACGATATAGAGTCCTTTCCCCAAATATGAAGCAAATCCATTACGTTAAATTCATTTTTTTTCAATTCCAGAAAAATTTGTATCGATATGATCCAAATATCGTTTTAAATATCTGGCTCATTACAAAATTAACGGCACTATTACGAATATTGAATAACATTGCTAATAGAAATATGGCGCCCTTGTCCTTACCTTTACAAATCATAATTTTCTTTGAGGCCAGGTGCAGTGACTGAGCGAGGTACTTTCTCACGCGCCCTTCTGTTAGTTCCTACGGAAATTTCTATGACAAAGTAATTGTAAGCGTCACTTCACAAATGGTGTTGAATTGAATTATTATTTTCAATTTCGTGACATGACTAGTTAGTTTTCGAAAAATGGAAAATAAATTAAGTAAGTATTTTAGAAAAATCGACCCGTCTCACAACAAATGGAAAGTATTTTTTTCTAAAATACTTAATTTTCCATTGTTCAATAATAATAATTGCATTGTGAATGCAAAAAGAATTTTTTTTATAACTAGTTAGTTATCGATTAATTTATAGTTCAATCGTAGTTTGCTATTAAACCTGTATACAGTATAACGTAAGAACTTTTCTAACAATGACCTTGAAATAAGTAAGTTTTTTTAAGTTATGTGTTACTGAGTATTGGTTTAAACCCCCATAAATTAATGTAAACTTATAATTATACAGTTGTAAGCTCATTCAGTAGGCAATCTGCTACCAAAGGAGGGTATAATTTCCAATACAAAGAGCGCAAAGATGTTGTATCCCTCTCTATTGAACGAATCATTGAACTATCCTGCGTAGAACTAGACCAATTAATATTGGTATAAGTAACTTAGATACTTTTTTTATCGACAACGGGGTAGCACTTAGCCTTCATCACATGGTGATAAGGCTGAAGGTGGAAGCGTACTACTGCCGGTATCCCCAATCACTGAGGAACTGGCTATCTTATCTCTAATTTCCGGAACACAATAATGCTGAAAACATCGTTGTTATGGCGTCAGACTTAATATAAGATGGTGGTAGCTAGCCATGCGGACTAAGAACAAGTCCTATCACCAACCAAACCGAATACAATATACATATTGTATTGGGCTTACAAGCCCACTGGGAATCGATACTAATCCAACTTGCAAAATATTGTCATAAAATCTAGAACCCCTCTGTGGTCAGTCCATTTATTCCTAATACATTTAGGTCCCGTTTCCTCCGATACTGCCGGCGTAGGACCTGGACCAGTCCCGGTGGAGACGTAACGAGTTGTGCTGGGAGCGACCGCTGCACGGCAATTATCGGTTTGTATTATTGCTGTATGCGGTTCCTGGAGCTGGGATGTAACGGTTATACCTTAGGGCCAATTTCACCAACAATATTAGCTAAACATTATCTCAGAGTGATATGTATAGAAAAATAGAGGGTCCGCCAAACTTGTTGTCTGGAAAATTGACCAGTAGTTTTGCCTGAAAACGTGAGAGATAAATAGGCTACGAGTAGAAATTTCAAGTCAACTTTAACACTACCTACACATTTGTTGTCCAGTACATTACGTAGCAATTACCTACAACATTTATTAACTACTAGCGGATCCTCGCGGTTTTACCCGCGTGGTACCCGTTCCCGTGGGAATATCGGGATAAAAATATAGTCTATGTCACTCGGGAAGAATGTAGCCATCTAATGGTCAAACTATTTTTTAAATCGGTACAGTAGTTCCGGAGCTTATTCTATGCAAACAAACAAACAATCAATTCTTTCCTCTCTATAATAATTAGTATTAGTACCTATAGATTATTATTAACATTTGTTTACAGATAAAGACTGTAACTTCGTAATGCACACTCTTTTACAAATAAAAAAAGCTAATAAAACTCCTCCTTGGATTTAATTTGAGGCGTGTCACTGTCTGTCCGTCTGTCTGTCTTTCAGCAACCACATTCGCTGAAAATCATCTGAAATGCCACGAAACACGAAATAATACGAATCTTATAGTGGAATAAAGGCTGTCCCGTAAAATGGATTTACTTTGATAATGTTCTGTTTGAAAGTACATACTACTATTTTAGCATAATTTCTGAATAACTAAGTAGTTTGATCTCGTCTGAATCAGCGGAACGAATCGTGAAACATGGAGGAATTTAATTATTTACTGGTTTTGGATCTAAATAGGAAAAATTATGATTAAAAAAATGGTTCTGGATGGTGGTGATCGATTTATGTTCAAAAGCTTATTTTGAATATCTGTATAATCCAATTTAAGTTTAATTCAGATAATATATAACTTTTTCTATAATAAATAACAACCGAAGAAATTATGGTACTCCTTATTTCAGAAATCTGCTACATATTTGTAATACTGTTCAAAAAAGAACACACTTTCCACTAACATTCAAACAAGAATACACCACTAAATTTTATGTACTTTGTGTTTTAGGATGATTTCAACAAATATTATAAATAATAAAGATATTCAATCTAATAAAATTTCTTCCATACTAATAATAAAAATGTGTAAGTGTGATTGTTTGTATGTTCGTCCGTAGTTCATGATAAAGTCTATGCAATAGCAATTTTTTTCACAGTCTGTAAAATTATGGTTTTGGCTCTTGGGTCTTGCACCCGCGCAAAAGCGAGAAGTCAACATGTAAAGTCCATTCGCTTAGATAGTGTCGCCCTTTGATCGCGCCGCCTTGGCACGTGCCGCTGCTTTTTAAAGGATGCCGCCGCATAAACAAAAGAAGCCGCGTGCGGCGTACACCCGAAAATGGAATTGGATTTTGGGACTCGGCATTTATTAAATTATATTTTCTTAAATAATCTATGTTTATTATAAATACAGGTGGTAAGAACGGTTATGACTCGTGACAATTCGAGCGATGATAAGTAATCATAATAATCATATAAAAAATTTATAAAAATTATTATTATTTGTAAATCACTTATTTAACTTCCTTTTATATAAAAATATCCAAATTTTCATTAAAATTGACTTTGGTACTCAACTTGAGTGTATTATTTTATATCTGCATTTTATAGCAAGAGCCACAATGCCGTGCGGGTGTACCGACACTATCTAACCGAACGGACTTTACCTACATCTTGATCAGCAGTCGAACAGAAAGGAAATCGTATAATCGTAAACAAATATAACTTTAGCGCGTGCTTATCGACGACCCAAGGAGGGAGCCAATTGTGCTGCACTAATAAAGCATTCCCACCATCTCCACACGTGCAACTCAAATAATGGGCCACTCTCCCATAGTTTTGTTAACATTTCTTAGCACAAGCCAGCGTATCTCCTCAATTATTCACGCATACACTCCCTTTCTAGCCCCGGTTCTTTTCATGCAGGACAAAGGCGGATTCAGGTCGCGGCAACAACGGAAAGATTGCAAACGACATACTCATACGTACGCCCGTACAACTGTATAGGTGAACTTTTAATATTAACCGGCCGAAACGAGGGCGGGCCAAGTTTATTACGATCGTCATATATGCAAACAGATATGTACGGAACGGTGTGTGACGCTCTCTGTACCATCAACAGCAGGTTACTTACCTTTGTATACGAAAACCGCCGCTGTTATGAACGTCCTAAAGGTGCTCTTAAAGATAAACTGTAAAGTCTCACGACCTGTCTTGTGTACGCCTCCCATAATTACGTAGTAACTAATTAGTAATCTGTGTCCCATAAGGATCCGTTAACAAAATGTATGGAATTACGTCTGTTTTATTTCCTTACAAAACTGGTATCGTGAGTTTACGCGCCTCTTGATATATCGACTACGTTGGAAAAGTGTATTGTTGCGGTGAACCTAATAAGCATACCTACCTATACCTGACATACTCTTTCGTTAAGCATAAAAAGTTGACTCGTGCTTGGTTCATTATATTATAATCATCATCATCATCATCATCAGCCATACGATACCCACTGCTGGGCATAGGCCCATTTTTATAATGTTTTGGTCTAAATAGGTTAGGCGGAAAAATTGTACATCATAAATACAGCTACTAAAGATTTATATTAGGCGCAAGATTTTTCTGAAAAGTTTGTTTTAATTAAAATTAATTTAATTACTTGCTAAAACCTGCTGTATTACTTCTTTCTGCTTCTTTCACAGCTTGACCGCTTAAGAAAAGATGGGAAATACCAATATTTACGGTAGTTTTCCGGAAATGTGTACCTATACAAACCTACTGAAAATTTACTACGAATACAACAAAAGATCTGCCTATCAAAAACTCTCGGATACTTACAGATGTACCTACATCTGTACGTACAAAATCAGAATTCTAAATCTAATAAATCACACATGTAACTAAAGCAATGAAACCGTATGATAACCAGTCTGTTTCCCTCGCAAGGGTTCCGTGCGAAACTGTTTATGCTAATCAGAGCGAAGAAGGACATCCACCACTTTGATATAGTACCGGAGGAACGAATAACCTAAGGGGTCCTTTTCAACCCGCCCCTATGCGGAGACACGATTGGAGGCAGGTTTTTTTATAGCACGGGATACAGTAATCCAGTTCAGGTGTGCTCGAGAAAAATCCACGCGGATTTGAGGTCGAATTCCGCCGAGTTTTATTGCATATTGGGACGAACTATTCTTCTGATATATTTCCAGCAGACGCCCGTACCGGTCCGACTTAACAATTTCAAGTGAATCTCTCGTGAAAAATATATGCTACGCTCTCAAAAAGGTCGGGTAATATACATATTATTATGTTAATGGGTACAATACCCAAGCGACCATTATATACGATATGTTAGACATTTTAGTTGTACCTACCTACCCAATACTTCTTGCAACCCTTGCCTTTACTTATATTTGTGTCCCCTCGTACGTATGTACATTTACGTAAAATGGCTTTATTTTTTATTAATTTCTTTTAAGGTCGTCGTCTTTGCAAGCTTATCCATCCATATCCATAAGCTACTCACATTATAAAGAGAAAAGATTTGAAGTTTTTTGTTTGTAACGAATAAACTCAAAACTTCTGGCCCGATTTTGAAAATTCTTTCACCAGTAGAAAGGTAAATTTTTCCCGAGTCACTCGGGTATAGGTATAGCCTGTCACTCGGCCTGTCACTCGGCCTGTCACTCGGCCCGAGTGACAGGCTATACCACAGCCGTTTCTATCGTCTTCTACAAGCCAATCAAGCCATGCTATGATACGGAACGGCAACATTGCTGTGAACCGGTTTACTCCTCCGAGTACTAAATCCTATGGAGGTGGCATACCTACGAAAAAGTGAGGTGTAACTAAGTCACAATGTAAGAAAATCTTGGAATTCAATTTTAAACTACTTCTAATTGTCGTATTAATCGGTCCGTCAAAATCGGTCCAGCCGTTTCAGAGATAAACCGGAACAAACAGACAGACAGACAAAAATTGTAAAAAATGTCATTTTAGTATATGTACCGTATATTTAATCATATGCACGTCGTAAAAAGCGGTTATTTAATGTTACAGACAGACACTCCAATTTTATTTATTTGTATAGATGTATAGAAGATATGCCCTCTCCATAGGATTCAGTACTCGAGGTTTACTCGCTGTTTACCTGTCAAACGGTGCAAACGGTGTCAAATCGGTTCACTTAAAACATGCTTAAAACTACGTTGCCAACTTTATGCGCATGGCTTGTAGAAGACGATAGAGATGGCTGTGGATATTCCCATGGGAACGTGTACGAAGCGGGTAAAACCGCGAGATGTCACTAGTAGAATTATAAAATGGAATAATTGTTTTAAGTAAGTATCCACTGGACTGATTTTAAATAATTTTGCGGTAATGATAAAATGTTCTCATGCTCAACGTTTTAAGATGCTTTTTATGGTTAAATCTATAGACTAAATTTTTCATTGTGTTCAATAATAAAAATTGCATTGTGAATGCAAAGAGTAAGAATTAGGTATTTTCATCTTTATAGATTGTCAAATATCTGGAAAGGTATTTCTTTGGACTGTCGAGGGTGGTAATTTCTTCACATTGATGACTAAGTGTTATTGTTGATCGAAGCATTGATGAAATAAACGCTGGCTTACAGCCCTAGAAAAGTAAGTATTGAATAAATTTGACGCGTCCCCCAACGACTCCGTAGCTCAGTGGTTAGGGCATTCGCCCGGATAGTGAAAGGTCGTGGGTTCGAGTCAAATCGGAGCTACTTGTGACGGGATTCGATTTTTTCTAATTAAGTAGGTAAGTACTTCATTTTCATTATCTTCAAAAATAAATATCCATTCTCGTTGGGGACGCGTGGGAAAGCAAGCAAGGTGCCGCACATTACCTTTAACACATCTGCCGAGTCCGAGTGCGATGTGCGGATTTACAGCGCAGTGAAGATTAGATTGCTTTTAAATATTCACAAACTATATTAATTTCACGAAATCACTATAAAAAAAATTAAACCTATTTATAAATAAACTACTGGGTTCCCGCAGTCTTACCCGCGTGATACCCGTTCCCGTGGGTGTATCAGGCAAAAATATAACTTTTGCTACTTGGGATTTATGTAGCTATCTGGTAACAGAACTTTCGAAATCTTTTCAGTAGTTTTCAAGTTTATCCATTACAAACAAACAAACATACTTCCAAAAAATATAATATTTTCCGTTTATAATATTAGTATAGATATCCATCCATGTTGGAGAAGCGTGGGAAAGCAAGCACGGTGCCTGCAATTTACCTTATACTTACATCTGCCGAGTCCGAGGGCGATGTTCGGATTTACGGCGCAGTCCCAGCGCAGTGAAAATTACTGATTGCCTTTCAATATTTACATACAATATTATTTCAACTAAATTAGTTACTACCAAAAATCCTCTACCTAACATTTTTATGAATAAATAATATCATTTCTAGTATACGAAGCGTGGGACGGAAAGCGAGCAAGGTGCCGCAATTTACCTTTTACACATCTGCCGAGCCCGAGTGCGATGTACGGATTTACGGCTTAGTACCAGCGCAGTGAAGATTACTGATTGTCTTAAAATATTTACATACTTACAATATTATTTCAACTAAATTACTACCAAAAGTCCTCTAGCTAACATTTTTATGAATAAATAATATCATTTCCAGTACCCGAAGCGTGGGAAAGCGAGCAAGGTGCCGCAATTTACCATTTACACATCTGCCGAGCCCGAGTGCGATGTACGAATTTACGGTGCGATACCAGCGCAGTGAAGATGTACTAATTGCCTTTAAATATATACAAAAAATATTATTTCAACTAAATTACTACCAAAAATCCTCTAGCTAACAATTTTATGAATAAATAATATCATTTCCAGTACCCGAAGCGTGGGAAAGCGAGCAAGGTGCCGCAATTTACCATTTACACATCTGCCGAGCCCGAGTGCGATGTACGAATTTACGGTGCGATACCAGCGCAGTGAAGATGTACTAATTGCCTTTAAATATATACAAAAAATATTATTTCAACTAAATTACTACCAAAAATCCTCTAGCTAACAATTTTATGAATAAATAATATCATTTCCAGTACCCGAAGCGTGGGAAAGCGAGCAAGGTGCCGCAATTTACCTTTTACACATCTGCCGAGCCCGAGGGCGATGTACGGATTTACGGCGAAGTACCAGCGCAGTACCAGCGCAGTGAAGACTACTGATTGCCTTTAAATATTTATAAACATTATTATTTCAATTAAATTACTACCAAAAATCCTTTGGCTAACCTTTTTATGAATAAATAATATCATTTCTAGTACCCGAAGCGTGGGAATGCGAGCAAGGTGCCGCAATTTACCTTTTACACATCTGCCGAGCCCGAGTGCGGTGTACGGA
Source organism: Crambus lathoniellus (assembly GCA_949710035.1). Taxonomy (NCBI): domain Eukaryota; kingdom Metazoa; phylum Arthropoda; class Insecta; order Lepidoptera; family Crambidae; genus Crambus; species Crambus lathoniellus. Next base: position 4,162,540 of record OX453305.1, read on the forward strand.
TTTACGGCGCAGTACCAGCGCAGTGAAGATGTACTAATTGCCTTTAAATATATACAAAAAATATTATTTCAACTAAATTACTACCAAAAGTCCTCTAGGTAACATTTTTATGAATAAATAATATCATTTCCAGTACCCGAAGCGCGGGAAAGCGAGCAAGGTGCCGCAATTTACCTTTTACATATCTGCCGAGCCCGAGTGCGATGTACGGATTTACGGCGCAGTACCAGCGCAGTGAAGACTACTGATTGCCTTTAAATATTTATAAACATTATTATTTTAACTAAATTACTACCAAAAATCCTCTAGCTAACAATTTTATGAATAAATAATATCATTTTCAGTACCCGAAGCGTGGGAATGCGAGCAAGGTGCCGCAATTTACATTTTACACATCTGCCGAGCCCGAGTGCGGTGTACGGATTTACGGTGCGATACCAGCGCAGTGAAGATGTACTAATTGCCTTTAAATATATACAAAAAATATTATTTCAACTAAATTACTACCAAAAGTCCTTTAGGTAACATTTTTATGAATAAATAATATCATTTCCAGTACCCGAAGCGTGGGAAAGCGAGCAAGGTGCCGCAATTTACCTTTTACACATCTGCCGAGCCCGAGTGCGATGTACGGATTTACGGCGCAGTACCAGCGCAGTGGAGATTACTGATTGCTTTGCGTAACAGCTGCTTGTGTTACCTGTACGTGGGCTTGTGAATGGGTAGAATATTGTTGGTAAACCAAAGGTATGCATTTTTTATGTAGTTTATCTGTTTTTTGATCTCTCGATTAAGAACATGTATTTTTGTAATCGTTTTAATTTTTTTGAGAATTTAATGTAATACTAGTAGTATTTCTAATTACTTCATTTTTTTGAGAGTGATATTTTATACTGGAACTGCTTGAAGCCATTTAAGTGCCATTTAGGTACTAGACCTATTCACAATTGTTTTTATGATACACTAGCGGATCCTCGCGGTTTCACCCACGTGGTACCCGTTTCCGTGGGAATAACGGGATAAAATATAGCCTATGTCACGCGGGAAGAATGTAGCTTTCTAATGGTCAAAGAATTTTCCAAATCGGTCCAGTAGTTTTGGAGCCTATTCGAACAAACAAACAAACAATCAAATTTTTCATCTTTGTAATATCAGTATAGAAGTATAGATATATAACAATAAAACATGTAAGTAATTAAATAGGTATTGTAAATAGAGCTCTCTATTTAATGTTATTTTACTTATTTTATGATTTGAAATTGAAAAACAATACAATTTTCTAACTCGCAAATTAACATTTCTCTTTTGAGCCGTAAGTAAGCCGTGACAGGATAAGTGCCGATCTGTTTATTATTCTTTCCGATCCAAACTAATTTACAAATACGGCAACATTATCATTCCTATCTTCAAAGTTCATCAGACCTTCCATACTTAATTTCCCATTGTATGCTGTTTTAAGTTTAAAAGTCAACTTAAACACTTTAAATTCAAAACCGGCGACCCGAAGCGTATTATCATAATAAATAGATGTGCGGACGTCTTTCAGTATTGAAATCGAATTCGTAGTCATCCTTGGGTCGTTATTGTAAAAGCATTATCTCGGATCGGAGTTCGAGTCCCGAATACAAATTGAGGGACGATCGGGACGTTTGGGGCAATATGTCAGGGCCTCAAGTTAGGTTGTCTGTCACCCATTACGGAGTACCAGATTCATAGGCAGCCAATCCATTGATATTAGATTTAATATACTGGCTAGGCCTTCATGCGACGGTCATTCTATTATATCCTACGTAAGTAAGTATATATTTTTAAATAGGTAGGTATACTTAGTTACTTTTAGGAAAGATTCTTGGGACTCTTGTTAGTTTAAAGACGTCTTGATTGATAGGGATACTTAAGGCGAGGATTTCCGAAAATAGGTTATTTTAAATTATGGATTACTCGCAAATCACAAGTAGGTACCTACTTACTTACTCAAAATTTGGAAAAAATATAGGTACTTTATGTTATTTTACAGTTTTTTATTTAGTCATTCCGGCCATTCAATACCTACTCTATTACTTAGTGATACTTTACTGCATCAAATAAAATTTTAAACGTACGTCTAATCGTAATTCAAATATCCTATTACTTAAACACATCTTAGATTTCTGCGCGAACTGTCCATATAAATAAAACACTTTCACGGATTTTTTCACGCAATTTATCCAACAACTTAGTTAAATTTTAGTTGTTTTTTTTTTTGTGATTTTTTGGTTTATAAATCCGACGTTTCGGCACCTTTCCAGGGGCCGTGGTCACGGAAAACTACCCACTATTTTTTGATTTTAATAAAAGAATATACCCACTCTAATTGTCTTTGTTTTTGGTTGGGAAACAGGATACGGTTAGGTATTGATTATTTTAAAATTATATTTAATTATAACAAAATGATTTATTAATTTAATATTTTGATTTGTTTAAGTAATTTGGATAATAATTATTTATAGCAAAGCAAAAAGTTACTGACTCGACCACCAGTTCACAAAAGTTGGAGCCCTTCGGAGAAAGAACTGGCAAGAAAACTACACGAAGGGGGACGATCTCCGTTTATTAAAATTATTTGCAAAAAGAACTAACCGTATCTTTAGTTCTTGCAGTGTGTGGTTTAGGTTGTGACTTTACTTGATGGATTATAGGGTCCCAAGCTGGTGGTATCTTCCAACCATCTTTTCTATTGAAATTTGGGTATTTGCTAATTTCAATAGCCTCGCGCATCAATCTGGGAAAGTATCTTGGTTCTCTAGCGAGGATCTGCGGTTTGTCAAACCTTATATAATGGTTGGTTCCCTCAAATGAATGTTCACACACTGCAGACTTATTATCGCGCCTATGTTTGATGTCAGCTACATGTTCTTTAACGCGCGTCCCTATACTTCTCTTTGTTTGCCCAATGTAGGAGAGCCCACAGTCACAATCTAGTTTGTAAACGCCTGCAACTTGAAAGGGGATATTACACTTGACTGGTGGTAAGAATTGGTTAATCTTCTTCGGCGGCCTGAAGCAAGTATGAATCGAAGCACGCTTCAGAATCCTCCCAATCTTGTCAGTGTCTTGTCAAAAAAACAACTAAAATTTAACTAAGTTGTTGAATAAATTGCGTGAAAAAATGCGTGAAAGTGTTTTATTTATATCCTACTAGCTTTCCGCACGCGGCTTCGCCCGCGTGGACTACACGACGTTATCCCGCGGGAATGTGATACTTTTCCGGGATAAAAAGTAGCCTATGTTCCTCTCCAGGCTACAAAGTATCTATGTCCCAAATTTCAGCCAAATCCGTTCAGCCGTTTTGGCGTGATTGAGTAACAAACATCCAAACATCTAAACATCCAAACATCTAAACTTTCACATTTATAATATTAGTAGGATATTAGTAGGATAGCTTTCCGCACGCGGCTTCGCCCGCGTGGACTACACGACGTTATCCCGCGAGAATGTGATACTTTTCCGGGATAAAAAGTAGCCTATGTTCCTCTCCAGGCTACAAAGTATCTATGTCCCAAATTTCAGACAAATCCGTTCAGCCGTTTTGGCGTGATTGAGTAACAAACATCCAAACATCTAAACATCCAAACATCTAAACTTTCATATTTATAATATTATAGTAGGATTACTTACTTGTATCACACTTGTATTATACCTACTTGGTTTTAGTCAATGAAAAACGTATAGGACGAAAATAATTGTCTGTTGAAATTTGAAAAGGCGATTAGGCCACAGAACACGAAAAAAAGCCGAGGCATTCCGGCCGTCATAAGTTTAAATTTTTTAAAAGGCAATCTTTATTTTCAAAATTACCAACTTTGCTAAGTATACTGAGACGCGCGTGGGGTCCCACCGAAATGCGACGGTCTTCAATTGTTTCTGCGGTCGGGAATCTGTCAGGCAATAGGTACAGTGGCACAATATTTTCTGTTCCGGTGACAGCGGCGCTATGAACGGTTTTCTTTTTTTTTTTTTGTAGCATTTAACCGGCCCTGACTTCTAAGACCTTCAGCCACCAGCAGCGCTACGATAGGACATCAACTTGACAGCAAAATGTCATTTACATTAAAAAAAACACGCTAGTTTCACATTTTGGCCACCGGAACAGAAAAGTTTGTGGCGCTGTATGTCAGGCAGGCAGGGACTCAAGCTATGCTATTACCAGAGTACCAGATTCATAGGCAGTCAATACTATAATGGGAGGTAGGATTTAGGTAGGTACATATAGACTATAGAGCGCAAATCAGGCTATGGATATTGTTTATTTGTGTTTATGTCGCTACTGTTAAATATTTGCGACTAATATTCTTGTCAGTAGCTGGTCTGGTTTAAAGACATCTTGAAAAGTAAGGAAAAATTTATTAATTGAGGGACCATTGAGGACGTTTGGGGCAATATGTAAGTATTATAAGAGTTAGGTTGTCAGTCTATCACTCTTTACAGAGTACTTACCTATACCTACCAGATTCGCAGCGAATCCATTATTGGGAGGTATTAGTAAAGTTGTTTAGGCAGGCCATCATTTAATTAGGTACTTATTATGAGAGAAAACTGCTTGAAATAAATGATACTATTCTTACTTAACATTTTATTTACCGCAATTCTATCCAAAGTACTTAGGTACACTATTCATAATATTAGAAAATCAGTCATTTGTAAAATAAGTCTAAGTAAGTCTAATAAGTAGGTAATTGGATAAATTCGACGCTTCTCGTAACGACTCCGTAGCTCAGTGGTTAAAAAAAAAAAAAAAAAAAATCTTTATTTCAAAACATACAATTTTTACAAAGATATTCGGAAGTCTTCTTTTTGATAAAAAATATCTGTGTCAGAAGACCTCGCTCTTCTATAGCTATTAAAATATTAGCGTATGTTTGTGAGCTTTTGTTTCTTTTGTTGTGTGTGTGTGTGTGTGTGTGTGTGTGTGTGTGTGTGTGTGCGTGTGTGTGCGCGTGTACAATTATAGGTTTGTGTTTGCATTTATATTACACAATACATAACTTAATTATATTAATTTTACAAACTTTACTATATATTGTGCTGTAATAATTCCTCTGATTCGCTGTATGTTAATGTTTTGAGCCAATCTGTCAGTGCATTTTTTGTGTAATGTGCATTTTTTGTATATATATGTAGGATTTTATTAACTTGATTATATAAATGTGTTGATAATATTTCAAATTGACGACTAGCAAACGTCGTTTTATATTGTTTAGTCCTAATAACTGAACGGTTACTCCTCCTGCTCTGATACCCTGCATCAAGTTCCATTACCTTGTGTTTCCTTAGTATAGCATGTAATATAAATAACTTTCTCACCGAAAGGACTTTGCACAGTGCATATAATTCTTCGGTAGGAAACCTATGCCGCTTGAAGTACATCACTTTTAACAGGGATCTTTGTGCTCTTTCTAATTCTAGAAAATTCGTTTTCGATGTACCACCCCACACTGGGATACAATACGTAATCACGGACTGGGCAAGGGCAATGTAGACAATGTTTAACAAATTTTTTGGTTTATTTTTATTTGTTGAAGAAGTTGGCAGCACATGTCTCAATGTTTTAAATAACCACGTAAGCTTTCGTATTCTATTAGCAATTTGTTCTACTTGTTTATACCATGTCAACTTTTGATCTAAGACAACTCCAAGGTATCTAGTGTTTGGGACTTTTTCAATCATAGGACATGCACAAGCTACATTATCATCATCACATCTATGCATTTTAATATTGAAGCTATTGTCGGGCTGTGTACGATCAGTCATACTAAAACAGATATAGTTAGTTTTTTTCGTATTAAGGGTAAGTAGACTGTGATCCAACCATTGTCCTAATTTTTTCAAAACCAACTCTACTTTTAGACGCAGTATATCCCAAGAATTACCCTCAAAAAACCCAGCAGTATCATCTGCATAAGAGATTATTTGTGCGTTATCCAATTTCATATTGCAGAGTGAATTAATATAAATTAAAAACAAAGTAGGTCCCAAAACGCTACCTTGGGGGACTCCATAGCCGACACCTCTATCAGAACTAACAAACTCGCCAACTTTAACCCGCTGCCTTCTATTTGAAAGGTAGTCTTTAAAAAGCGCTAACGGAACGCCTCTTATACCATATCTTTCAAGCCTGTACACAAGGGTGGGGATAGAAACACTGTCGAATGCTTTCTGGAGGTCAATGAACACAGTCAAACATTTTTTTCCCTTTATCTAGTGTTTCAGTAATCATGGAACTCAAAGCCATGACAGCGTCTTCAGTTGATTGACCCTTCCTGAAGCCGTATTGAGATGATGATAGTAAATTGAATTTTTCTAAGTACTTTAAAAGTCTGTTATTGATTAATTTTTCTAATATTTTTGAGATGGAGGGTAAGACTGAAATTGGTCGATAGTTATTAATATCTTCTCTGTCACCTCCCTTGTGCACAGAAGTGATTACCGATTCTTTCAACATCGCTGGGAAGACCCCATTTTTGAAGCAACAATTCGCAAGATGTGTGATGACTGGTACTATTTCGGTGCTTGCTAGCTTCAAAAAGCTTGTGGGTATTTTATCCCATCCCGCAGAACTATCAGACTTTAGGTTCAGTAACACTGATAAAACTTCGTCATTATCCGTATCGAAGAGCGCAAAAGACTGTGGACAAAAATCTTTGATTGAGTTGGTTGCTACGATTGGGCCAGTTCGCTTGAGAATGTCATCTGCTAGTTTCTTACCAATTCCAGTAAAGAACTCATTCATATAATTTACACTTTCTTGGGGAGAATTTTTCATATTTAGGAGGTCGTTATTATGATTTTTTATTTGTTGTGTATATGTTATATTTTTAATGTTGTTCCAGAGGGTTTTCGAATGTGTCATAGAAGAAGTTATTTTATCTCTCTCATATTTACGCTTTAACTTTTTAATCAAATTCGTACAAAAATTTCGGTACCTTTTATAAGTGATTTTCAATATTTCATTATTACTATCATTTCTTAGTTGTTTTTGCATTTTATTTCGATTTCTTATACATTTTAATATACCAGGAGTTATCCATGGTTTGAGGTTGCGTTTAGATTTAGGTATATTTATAGTTTTCGTATTTTCGTCCAAAGATTCACGTAACTTATTAATTAATTGTTCAATTACTATATTCGGGTCATTACAAAATAAAATGTCAGTTAATTTTTTCTCCTTTAAGCTCTTAATAGCGTCATCATAGTCTGTAATAGTTTTGGTTTTCGAGCATACTATCTTATTTTTTATTTTTGCTAGTGTTAAAAATGTGGTTAAATGGTCGGTAATTGTTGTGTTAATAATAGCGATTGTAGCAGCTACGTTTTTTCTATTGATTTTAAGACTAAAGTGATCGAGACAACTACTTCCTCGAGTGGGTAAGTTATGCCCAGGCAATATACCATGTGTTGTGAACATGTTTATATAGTTTATCCTATTGTTTCTTTCATATGTACCTTCATTTTCGTCAATAATTGTATTTATATTAATGTCACCAGCAATCACCAAGTTTTTACACGATTTTATAGTGTCTAGGTGATCACTCAAGTGTTGTATAAAAGTGTCTGCATTCCTATTTGATGGCGATCGATAAATACATAATATTTTATGATTTAACAGGTCAAGTTGTAAGCATGATGCATGTTGTAGTTTAATCTCTTTCACATAAGATTTTATTGATTTCTTGATGTAAACCACCACACCATCGTTCTGATTCAAATGGTGGGTTGTTGAATACATATTATAATCATTAAGTTGAGGTACAGGTTTTTCTGAGCTAAGACGACATTCGGTTAAAACTATAATAAAAAAATAAATAAATAAAAAATAATGTTTATTTCTCCTCACAAACAGTATGGTAGGTAAGGTACAGCAAAAATAGGCACTTATACTATTGTATAGATATTTTACATAAGTTTTGTGAGGAGCTGGTGTTTGATATGGGTAAAACCGGTATTACAAATCACCAGGTCCCCACCCCACATAGAATGGCATTATAAGATCTGATACAAGTAGGTATGGCTATTATCCACTGGTTTAATGTTTCATACATACATTAAGATGAGGAAACAAACTTGAGTATATTATATTACTTTCTGTGTCATGTGTGTGTGTGTGTGTGTGTGTATGTGTGTGTATTTGTGCGTGTATGTGTATATGTGTGTGTGGGTGTTTGAGTGTGTGCATATTATGTTGTGTTGTTGTTCAGTATAAGGAAGGTAAAAAATTCTGGAACTATTATTATTATTATGACTTTTCTTCCAGTCTGGTACAAAAGTGAATTTAAAGTAAGTTTTCGGTAGATGTATAGTTTAATTTTTGTAACCAATCCTTCACAACAATTTTACATTTACTTTTAGGTAGTGAGTAGATTGAGATGATTCTATTGATTTTATTGTACAGGTTGGAAGATTGATAACAGAAAAAACGATGCGAAAAGGTAGTGTTGAACTTTCTCCTGACACAAACTATGTCTTTCCTTCTCTTTTTATTGACTTTGTCAGGCTCATAGCTTAAAGTTGAGTGCTGCTTGAGCACAGTTTGCAAAATATAAAGTTGGCGCACCGTCAGGACTCCACTCTTTTCGTAGAGGTCAGTAGTAGGATAACGGTACGGCAACGACATGCTAACTTTCAAAATTGATCTTTGGGCCCTTTCGACTTTTATAAAAACTGATTTCGCGGCGCCACCCCATACAACTATGCAATACATAAGCACAGACTGGCAGAGTGCATAATAAACAACCTTAATTAAATTTGAATCTGCAATGTGTCTGAGGTTCTTGAAAATGACCATGAGCTTGCGGACCCTAGAAGCTACCATGTCAATATGCGACTGGAAATTAATTCTGTTGTCCATCATCACACCCAAATACTTTATTTTCGATGACTTGAGTAATCTTGGGCATGAACATGCTGGATCATTTACATTGTTGCAACTATGGGATATTATGCTATGGTTAGAGGTGTCGAGATAACCGTTTCTCAAGGAAAAAGTCATAAAGTAAGTTTTATCGACATTGAGTGTCAGGATATTTGTTTCCAACCATTGCGTTACTTGATTGAATCCCTGCTGGGCGTAATAGAAAACTTCATCCCATGTGTCCCCAGTAAAAAGTAATGCTGTGTCGTCAGCAAAGGTGACAATTTTAGCATTAGGGAGACTCAGCTGACACAGGTCGTTAATATATGTCAAAAATAGGGTTGGACCTAAGATACTACCCTGTGGGACTCCAAAGTGTATAGGAAGTTCTTCGCTTATATGGTTATCGATTTGGACACATTGTGTGCGATCAGACAAATAACTGGTGAAAAGTTTCAACTGGAGGTCCCGAACACCAAGACTTTCCAGCTTATTAATCAGAATAGCAGCAGAGACCGTGTCAAATGCTTTCGCCAAGTCCAAAAATACTGCCACTGTTTTCTTTTTAGTATCTAGGTTATTGACAATATAGTTTGTTACTTCATGGACCGCGTCAGCTGTAGATTTTCCAGTCCTGAAACCAAATTGAGCTTGAGATAGCAAATTTTTATCTTCAAGATATCTAACTAACCTTTTATTAATTATGCGCTCCAGGATTTTGGACAACGTTGGCAGAATGGATATAGGCCTATAATTGTTGACACAGTCTCTGGCGCCGCTCTTGTGAATCGGGTGGATTCTTGCCTTTTTTAATGCAGTGGGGAAAACTCCAGTTGAAAGAGATAGATTACAAATGTATGTGATGGGAGGTGTTAAAATTTCAACGAAAGTTTTAAGAATGTCCGCTGAGATTTGGTCCAATCCAACAGCACAGTCTAATTTAAGGTTATTAATGAGTGTTCTTACTTCATCACAGTCTGTAGGTAGTAAAACAAATGAACCAGAGCTGCCAATAGAAGGTCTCGGCAGATTTGCACCAGCAGTAATCACAATATTTTCAGCTAACTGTTTGCCTACATTAGCAAAGAAGTAATTCACAGTATTAATTGATTGTAATGGATCATTTTTACTCAGTAATTCAGATGGACTTTCTTTCGGTTTTTTTGTGAAGGTTATCTCTTTTATTGTCTTCCAAAGTTCTTTATTATTATTTTTCGCGTTGTTTATCCGTTGCCTATCATACTCTCTTTTAACTTTTTTCAGGATAGCTGAACAATAGTTTCTGTACCGTTTATATGTTAGTTTTAAGATCTCGTTATTAGGTTCTTTTTTTAGCTTTTTATATAAATTATTTCTGTTCCGTAAACATTTCAAAATACCTGTTGTTATCCAGGGTTTAATAATACGCTTGGATCCCGAAGGAGTTACAGATTTTGTATTAGCAACAATTAAGTTATGGAGAGTCTCAATAAAGAAGTTAGTTGCTACATTGGCATCATTCATTGAAAAAAGAGGAGTGAAGTCAATTTTTTTCAAATGGTCACCTAAGCTAATTTTATCTAACTTGTTTACTGTTCTGTGCGCTTTCGATATATTATTATGTTTCATTGTTAGATACAGAGCAATACTATCATGATCAGTAATACATGTTTGTGGTACAAGGCATCGTGCTGGCGATCTTGATTTCAACATAATATGATCTAAACATGTTTTATTATGAGTTGGAATGTAATGGGCTGGTAAAATACCATGAAAAGCCAACATATCCAAGTAAGGGGCCATTCTATTATCAGAGCTATCTTTAGCGATGTCAATATTAATGTCTCCTATTATTATTATATTTTGCATAGATGAGTACTTTAGCAAAGTATCGTTTAAAGACTGGATAAAATTATCTGTATTTTTATATCCTGAAGGTCTGTATATCGCTAGAGCTAAAGTGTTAACGTTAAATTTAATACTTAGGCAATTCGAGTCGGATACCAGTTCCTCTTTAACACTAAGGGCGAGATCATCTCTAAAAAAGACAGCTACGCCCTCATTTTGCGTAAGATTTTGAGTTGTTACTGCATGTTTATATCCTTCTAAGGTGGGAATATTAGGAGTAGACGGTAGCCAGCATTCTGTTAAAACAATGCAGTCCCAGCTCACGTTAGATTTAAATAGAACAGGTACCAGCCCATCGAGATTACACTTGATGCTCCTGATATTCTGATGGAATAGTTTTAAACATTCACCTGAGTCCAATATGAGAGACTGGCAGTCCTCTATGTCGCATTTTGACGATTCGGCAACCGAGTACAAATCTAAGTCACTTTGAATTTGATTTATTTTATCCAGAATTTAATGTTGAATAATCCACGTGGCGCAAAACTAGAATCAATAAAGCAAAAATAGTAATCAAATCGAGAAAGGAAAAATGTATCTTTTGGAAAAGTATTATTTTAATCTTAGTTATGTTAAACACGTGATTATAATGATTTAGTGTTTGATTGTGTAAAAGTGATATGTATAATACTTTTTTGTCTTGTTTCAAATATTTACGGACTAAAGTTGCCATTGAAAAAATATATGCACAGAAAAAACAAATAACCCTAGTATAAGAAACAAATGACTTTATGTAGTAACACAACATATAATTTATTTTGGTAAAGTTATGCAGTGTGTGTGTGTTGTGTGTATAATGTAGGTTGTGTATAAATGTGGTTATTGAATACAGTTTGAGGTGGTAAGAATTTGAATGTATTGGGAGCGATAAGTAGCTTAACACAATGTATAATACTAGCAAACCAAAATGGATAGGTAAGAATACAGTTAACTGAGTCCTAAAACTAAGTGATAATACGGTACGGAACACATTAATACAAATTCGATACGATAAAATTAGGTTAGACATCATCACATCACGTTCAAGTAAAAGTCATATTCTATCCTGTAGAGCAGATAAATCAACTTCACTTTCCAGACGAATACGCGCAGACCCGTCATCCTTTCGAAGATATACTTGTCCATATGAGGTCCAACAGTATTTGAAATGGTAGATCGAAGCAAATTCTCTCGCTTGGGCGTACAATCTTCTGTTTTTCGCTGTTAGATTTTCGGAGACGTAGATGGGTACTTTTGGACCGCCGAAGTTTAGATGAGTAGAGTTCAATTTGTCTTCTCTGCTTTTGTTTTTGTTAAAAAGAATAACTGCTTTCAGTAGATCTTCTTTGAGTAACACAGAGCTAAATTCTGCTATAACTGGCCTTACACCGGTCTTTGAGTTCGCACGGAAGACGTTCACCACATCATTCGGTTCAATTCGCACATTGACAGTTTTACCAGTCTCCATGATCACATTTACTAGGTCTTTTTTTGTTTCGCCGGACTTGACAGACAAGTTTTTTATTTCGATAGCTGACATTCTAGACCGCTTATCAAATTGATTAATCTTTTCCTCCAGAAGACGGATGTATTTTCTATCATCAATTCTTTCATTTTCCATCAGTTTAAGCTTATCCGATATTTCATCGTACTTAGCAGACATAAATTCCACAGACTCTTGCAGTTTTGCGTTTTGTGCCATTAGTTCATCTCGTACTGATTGAAGGGTTGATGAGTGCAGACTTTGCCCATCTTTTAATTCCTTAAACATGTTAAGTATGATGCCTTTAAATTCATCAAAATTAGTGGAATCTTCCTCACGGCGTCTTTTAAAGCGTTGTGATACGAAAGCTGATGTTTGCTCAGCTTCCGCTGAAGAACTCAGGTTTGGGTCTGATGAAAACATCGATTCCAGCCGAGGGGAAGTATTTCTGGGTGGTGTTTTCTTTGGTGACATATTTTACGAAGATAATTTATTATATTTGGTGGTCCGTCCAAAAAAAAAAAAAAAAAAAAAAAAACAAAAAAAAAAAACAAATTGAGAATTTGTATTGAGTATTTGTAGACCAAAAAAGAAAAAAATGTAAAATGGTCCGGCTTAGGTTTGATCTTGGTATTCCACAAGTCCACAGCCAATGAAAGTTGTAATCGTTACGCCAGGCCAACGCTGCTTGTAAGGAAGGCGACGAAATTAAGTATCATCAGATTACTATGACATCAATATTAAATTTTAAACTATTTAAGAATATTACAAAGTCTTCAAAATTGCAATAAACACTGCGTATATTTTGAGAAATAATTGTTAAGTCACTATTGCCAACGCGTATTTGATTACAGAGCTCATTATCATCACATTGAATTGCTCTGGCAATTTCAAAGTTATCTATTTCGTTTATTCTATCAATATTTCTATCCATAATAGAAACAAATGAGAACAGCAGTCGACATCATTGAATCTTTATTTATTTTTATATTATAATTTTTCCCAGGTTTGGTTTTAGTGTGTAAATATTTGAAATACTTGTTATGTTTTTTTTAAATATGTACATAGAAATTGTAATGTGTAAAGTTTATAGTGCTAAGGGAAATAAAATTGTGTAAGGTGAGTAAGAATGTATGTGTGTTAGTGTGAATTGGGTTTGTGAGTATTAAGTATTTAAAAGAGAGCAAATCACTTAGAATACAATTGCTGTTTCTAATTTTAGTATCACTATTAACATTGCTAGAGTTTACATAAATAATTAGTAGTGAAAAAACAAACATTCTCACATTAGAAGCTAAAACAGAGTATAGCACATCTAATAACAAAAATGGCATATATTTGGGATTTTTGCCATGTCCGTGCAGAATATGCACATAAAAATTGTATAGTAGATAGTTTGTAATGTTAGGGGAAATACAATTATGTAAGGTGAGTAACATGAGTGTGTTTGTGTGAGTGTAAATTTTGTTTGTATCAAAACGGCATTTAAAAGAGTGCAAAACACTAAAAAGACAATACCTAAATCTAATTTTAGTAGTACCATTTACCTTGCTAGAAATAAAATAAATATTCAGTATTGAAAAAACAAACATTAACAGGTAAATAACCAAAACAGAGCATAGCAAAAACAATAATAATACTGAGCATATAATCAAGTTTCTTATTAAATCTAGTCAGGCCTCATTAAATAGTCTTTGTACCTGTGCTTCATCTTTTATTTGTATTATTGGAGAGTTCTCACCTTTCCTGACATAAACCTTTCCGTAAGAGGTCCAACAAAACTTGTATTGTTTGGATTTGGCCAGGTCTCTCGCCAGGAAATGCAGACGGGCACCTTTTACAGTCAGCTGTTCAGTTACAAAAACTGGAGTCTCCTCCGATGTCTTCAGGCCGAGATGTTTCGCACAGAGTTTTGATTTGTGTTTCACATTGAAGGATTTTGATAGTTTAATAACATCATTTTTCAGGATTGTGGATGTAGTTTCTACAATAATAGGTGTATTTTGGTCATTCTCTTTCCTTCCCTTCACCCTGTAGATATCCTTAATATCTCTTTTTTCCATATTACAGCCGATAGTACTAGCAAAGCCAGTGACCATGTTTAACAGATCATCTTTAGTCTCATTTTTCATTCTCGGCACGTTTTTTAATTCAAAGTTTGTTTTACGGTTGTTTATTTGTAAATCCTCAATTTTACTCTCTAGCATGACAATCTGTTTTTTATCTTCTCTTACTTGACTTTCCAAGCTATCTACTTTCCTCTTCAGCTCTTCGTTTTGTGTCGTAAGAAAGGCAATTGAGTTTTGTATTTCCTTATTAGTAGTTTGAATTTCTTTATTTGTAGTTTGAATTTCTTGAAGAACAGTACTAACCGCTTTAATTTCGCTAACTTGATCCTTTAGCATGGCAGTAATCATTTCTCCAATTTCATTTTTAAAGGTGTCTAGCTGGGAAGGCATACCGTAGTCCGTGTCCTCTCTGGTTCGCTTTTGCCGTTTCATAACAAATGGGGGTGTTTTATTATCGTTCCCAGACTTGCTCAAGTCGTTCTCTGACATGGAGCGATCCGAACTCATGTCTGTTATAATTGTAATTTTACGCACCGGTGGTGTAAACTAAAATTATTATGATAATTATTCACTGTTTTATAAGCACTTCCTGTAGCACAGAAGCAATGTCGTACGTAGTTTACAATGTTGACAATGTCCATACGCTTGCTGCGCCGTATACTGCTATTAAGAACCACTACGGTTATTTCGACGCTCTGAGTTAACACCGCGGTAGCGGCAAGGTGCAGCGCTCGAGCTCAGACTCTCCGACACAAGTTCACCCCCTCACGAACACAAGAAATTTTTTTCACTTAATTATTTTATTTAAATTTAAATATTAAAATTTTTCAAATGACAGTGTCTTGTACACGACCACTCGCGGCGGTATCCGAGGGGAAGAGGATCCGAGTGGTTAGAGCAGTCGCCCGGACAGTGAAAGGTCGTGGGTTAGACTCCCATCGGAGCTAGTTGCGAGACGGGTCGTTCTTTTCTAATAGGTACCTAGGTACTTTATTTAGGACATTTTTAGTCATTTCGCGAATTAGACTAAACGGTTTATTGGACTAGCAAGGCCTTGATATCGTCGTAAATATCGCTAAGTACTGTTAAAGTTTCTAGCCAGTTATAAATAAGACGTCGTGAATGATAGGAGCAACTAGAAGCATCTGCTAACTTTGGTGAAAATAAAATTTAATAAAGTTAGCTTTGATTTAATTAACTGTGTTTATCTTTATTATCAAAATAGAGTACCTACCTAATTAAATCACATTATCACACTAGTTTTGTAATGTTTCAATATCTATTGATAGTCTACACTCAAAACCCAAACTAATTAGTATCCCGATGTATAATCCTATTAAAGTGACGCTGCAGCATCAATTTATTAGATGAATTTAATGCACAATGCGCTTTGATTTGGAACTTTAGAGTACAATACTAAATTGCACTCCACGTTTTCCTATGGTGGCGTAAATGTCGTCCTGTCGCGTGCTAACATGCGGGTTCACCCTCGGAGCTCTCGTATTGACAATGTCAGTCATTTTCACACGATTCGGTACTTAGTTGATGTCGAAGTGAAGAGCTTTTATTTATTCCGGGTATTCGTCTTATACTAGCTTAGGTAGCTTTGTGCTTGTTCGCGTACCTATATTAGGTAACTAGGTCTTCTTCTTAGCGTGTCGATCGTTCGGCTTTAGATCTGGGGGCCTAGACAAGTGGCTTTCTATTAGCGAATTCGCCAGTCGAATAGAATAAAAAGGTATGGGATTGACATTAGCGATCGAAATGTCACGTGACGGCTAATATCAATCCCATACATTTTCTCTCTATTCGACTGGCGAATTCGCTAATAGAAAGCCACTTGACATTAGCGGTCACGTGATATTTCGATCGCTAATGTCAATCCCATAAGTACAAACTTAAACTGTTTGTCAGATAACTCTGCGCGTGACTGGCGAGTTTTTGGCGCTAGTTACAGTGCATTTTTTTGTTCTTATGTTATAGAAAAGATTAGTATTCGATTTTTACCGCGCGCAGACTTATCTGACGAGCACTCTACCTACATTTGTCTTTCTATTCCACTAGCGATATCGATAATAGAAAGCCACTTGTCTACAGGGGTAGGTCTTCTTCTTAGCGTGTCGACCGTTCGGCTTTAGATCTTGTTAGACCAAAATTGCGCTATATGTAGATATTATAGTGTTTTCAGTGGCGTTATAGAGGTCCTCGTCCATGTGCAAGATGAAAGGCACGCTGAGCAGGACATTATGTGTGACATGGTTTGTGCTAGTTTTTGTCCGGAGTCTATATTCATGATAACCTTCCACTGCGCCATGCTGATTCCGCGGTCTAGGCAGGGGTGTACTGAACATTTCTTGGTGAAATCACTTGTGTGAAAAGGCACCGCATTCACATCCTTCATTTGAGAAATAACCCCACCGGCAAAGATTATATTTACATCGGCCTACCTAGGTCCTTAGTTTATTCAGAGACTTCCAGGTTGGCCACGGCAACCAATGACCGGGGGGCAGACTTTCCTTTTTAGCAGTCGGTGTTGTTGTCGGATGTTTTTCATCCCAGAGTATACAAACTAGGTACTTACGAGTATATTAACGCGGACACGATAATAAGGTTGAAGAGCAGCACGTAGTTCTGAAACAACTGATGGCGATGAACTTTGGTATCGAGAAATACCTTTTTGCTGCGATATAAGAATCTTATTGGGAGTCTGGAAGTATTTCTAGGCGAATAGTGTTGCATGCGACCGCTAGTGATTAAAATTACGTTATTAAGGTGTATCGATGAGCTCAGTGGCGCCGCCAATGGAAATAAATCAATTGCATTTTATTAAAGGCTTGGATTAAAAGTTTCGGTTATTTCGCGCAAATAGAAGAGCAAAATGCAATTTTTAATTGTTTTTTCGAGGCCTCAAATATGAGCACCAAGTTATGGATCTCGATATTGCCAAATGTGGCCACTTTTGGCACTATTGAGATTCACGACTTATTGCGTAAGTTTGAGTTCTCAAAAGTATATTTATAAAATGCATTCCACTCTTTCACCTGCGCGAAATAACCGAAACTTTTAATCCAAGCCTTTAATAAAATGCAATTGATTTATTTCCATTGGCGGCGCCACTGAGCTCATCGATACACCTTAATTTGCTCGATAATCGCCTGATAAATAAGAGCGCGGAATTTCATGCGCTCTTGGAAATATCGATAGGTACAGTTAGCGTCATAGATACGGTGCCATCCAAAGTGGTCAAATAGTTTAGCAAGATTCAGTCAAACAATTTCGACCAAGATCGGGTGGCACGCTAAAGTGACCTACAGTCATTATCGTCGGCGTGAAGAACAACATTCTTGAAATTTAGCCAAAAGACAGGCCAGGCATCATCATAGCAAGAAAATTTGAAACTACTCGTAGAGCTAGCCTCTGAAATCAGACTTGCACTAAATCTGTCGCCACCGTCTCAGTATCTCTCATATATTTATGTAATCTGTGGTATTACAAACAAATGAGTGTCGTTCCCGATTCGACCCATACCCGTGACGTCATGCGGGCGCGCGTGCCCGGGCCGCTTAATGGTGTTCCCTGATAATGGCACCCCTATCACTTTATTATGCATGGGAGCTCTCAGCGCGGTTGATGGTGTGGATATTGGGTTTAATTTATTATGAAAAACTATTGTTTTAACCGCTCTGATAGATTGAGCTGAGGCACTCTTTCTAGGTAACACCGTGTTTTTCCCAAACAACTAACAAAATACCTAGATATTTCTTTTTCGTACTAAAACCCTTTATTAACACCTTTCAACCCCAAGCCAGCAAAGCTTACTCAAATATTTTGCTGATTAAATATTTTCAGTAGGTACCTACTTACCTAGGTATAACTTTTCAAATTCTAGATGAGTATGTAGCGCTTCCGTGAATAGAAAAATGAAAGAAAGAAAGAAAAATTATAGAAAGAATGTTTACGCTTAGCAGGGTCTGCAGGTCATCAAATTCCAGATTGTCTCCTATTTATTTGACGTGTCTAAAATACTTACTTTGGAGTTGCTAACTACTTAACTGTGCTTTAAGTAGGTACTTACCTATTCAAGAAATTAATTTTGATTTTTTTTTTTTTTTTTTAGGTAAGTATCTACACTGACCGCACATCGACCACAACCACAAAAAGCCTCCTTTTTCCTGTAGTTTTCATATTTTTTTTATGAACTCGCCACTCGCTTCTTATGGCCGCCACCGGCTATCTACTAACGCCGACACAAATTCTGGAAGCAAATGTGTTAAAAAAGTAGCTGCCACCGATCGCAAGTGTCTACTACCAGTAGGCTTGCCAACTCCAAAAAAGGCATTTCCGGGATTACCCAGCTCGGCATCCGGGACTTTGGTATATTACGCGGGACACACAACCCACTGGTCAGTTACAAAATGGTTAGAAAAAAAACTACACATTTTTTAAATCATCAATCAAAAAAATCAATACAAATGTATGACCAACATTGTAAATTATTGTTTTTTTTAACTGTACCTACTATTTTCCGATTTTGCGCATTTTAACAAGTTTTTGTTTTGCAACACGTAAGTAGGTAGTACCTAAAATTCGCTGCATTTTTGTCGACAGACAGCTTATTTCTGCTGTCTGTCCATGCATTTCCACAGACAGAAAACTGTCTCTCTGCTGATGCATTTGAAGGTGGTATCGAAGCTACCATCTGCAAGACATGTAGAAAGCCAGGCAGGTACCTCTTTCATAGTCATAAATAACTTGTGCCATTGTTCTTAAGCGCCCAATGATTTTTAGAGGCAGATTTTTTTTTCTTCGTCGACAAATACTGTCCAACCCGAGTCGACTGGTACGAGATAGATACTAATATCATATAATCGCTGATTTCCGGGACAAAAGGTGTCCCGCAAGGGGACACGGCGGGACGGCTCAAAATTTACTCAGAAGCGGGACGTCCCGGAAAATTTGGGACGGTTGGCAAGCCTAACTACCAGCCACATACCTTTCCCGCGCTTCAGCTGCTTTTGTAGCCACTTCTAGCTTTAGGTAGCGGCGTTTGTGGACGTCGCATGTGACTCGTGTGCGGCGTTGCCTAATAACAATATTTGGTAATGAAAGAAAGAAAGAAAAACATTTACTTGGGACTTCACAAAAGAAAAATTAGATAAACACAGCCTAGGGATGTCCCAAAAATGCATAAACTTACCTAAGTATAAGTTTTCTTTTTTTAAGTAAGAAACTTACCTACTATGAATTTATCTGCTTTCTAAGATTTGCATTACCTACCTACCTATTTGAAAATCATCCACTCCACATTACACTTACCTACACCTACACTCTCATATTTTCCATTTGCATCAACCATCACCCTACACATAAGAAAAAAAAGCTCATCCAATCGAAAGTCAAAACTTTTATCACAAAAACTTTCAATTTATGCTGCCGAGTAGGTACCCCAACGGCGAAATTCATAGATAAAAAAGCCGTTTTATAATCACTTGGGCGACCGTTAACGGAAACTTCCCTGGTATCTCCGTCGTGGAGATCGGGACCGTTAAATAAATCGGGGCTAATCGCAAAACTGCTCCTCGTATTGTCCAAGCATTGAATGCCTTCATTGTCTACGAAAAACTTCGCAACCACTAAAGGTATCAACCACGTCAAGCTCTGCAGAGGAGTTTCACCCCTATTCTGACTGTGTTACAGTTAAGTTTTGTCGTAGGGTTTTTTTTAAAAAGGTTGCACAAGTGTTACAAAGGTAGACAAGATTGATGTAACGGCGCGGGTAAGTTGGCGCACGTGCCCGGCCGGGTGCAACCAGCGGTGCCGTCTTGGATGGATATAAAAAAGATTGTGCGCGGCGTACGTGTGGGGCGATTACGGGTTCCGTAATCATTTTGACGGTAGAGAAGTTATTTGGAGATGTCGAAATTTTTTTTGTAAAATTAACCGTTCGCCGCCACTTGATGCTAGAAGCAGAAACAAGTGACGACTAGAGCATTCGCCGTTTTTAAATTTGTCGAACTGAACAACGAACAGAGCCAAGCATAGTGCCAAACATCGCAACGAACATTTTCATGATCTTTCTAGCGAACGCTCTAGTCGATGCTCGTCGAAAAATATTCTTCATTAAAAACAATGACAGAAGCTCGGCTCACCAAAAAGGTTTCAAACAAAACTGGCCTTTCGTTAGAATGCTCGCCAGAACGCTCGATAGAATGCTTGCCAAAACGCTCTCGTTTATTTTTCTATACTTAATTTAACATTCGCAAGAATGCTCATTAAAAGTGAATGCTCTAGTTTATCAGCACCTTAAAATGTTAGAAAACTACAGGAAAGAAAAGAGGCGCAGGCGGCGTTTTTCAGTGACTCGTGTGCGGCGACTCTAAGCGAAAAATGTAGAACATTGACAACGAGCATACAACAGTAATATATTTTGCCATTAGACTTGATGTCTCATGGGACACTATTCACTGTAATTTTCATAATAATTTCGCAACAGAATATTGAAACAATTGAAACAAAATCGTCTTATAGATACCCATGGGAATTATAAGGCGATACGACAAACCTAACATTAGCTTGAAACAAACTAGATGGCAACATATTTTAGTTTTGAGACTTTTGAGTATTTACATGATCTATTAACTATATCATACAATGTGACGCAAGGTAATTTATAGTATCCTACCTACTTTGAAGCAAATAAAATCAATAAATTCATTTAGCATCTTACTCTCGTACATCACTCTATCAAATGTACCACGCGACACACGGAGCCTACTTATTCGTAGACGTAGGTATTGTGTGTTTTTATAACTCTGTAGTAAACTCAATTCAATAGCAACGGGCGGCCCAAAACGTTTTTTTTCTTTTGTAAGAGGACAGTTTTAAAGCTTCCCCGATATTCGGAGCAGAAAGACATTGAGATTCTGTTAAGATGTAACAAAGAGTTTCTTTCACAAAGACGCTCCTTTTTTATATCTCACAAACTATAGACTTGCACTTTATTTAATTATCGCATATTCGCAGGCCTTCGGTTCGGTTTGGAATCGGACTTATAAAACACTAGCTTTCCGCCCGCGGCTTGGCCCGCGTGGACTTCACGACGTTATCCCGCGGGAATGTAATATTTTTCCGGGATAAAAAGTAGCCTATGTTCCTCTCCAGGCTACAAAGTATTTATGTCCCAAATTTCAGCCAAATCCGTTCAGTCGTTTTGCCGTGATTGAGTAACAAACATCCAAACATCTAAACTTTCACATCTATACAAATATAAATAAAATTGGAGTGTCTGTTTGTAATATTAAAATAACCGCTTTTTACTACATGCATATGATTATACAAGCTGACCCGGCAAACGTTGTTTTGCCATATAATAGTGGACCCGGTCACCAACATCTTGTGTGTGTGTTTATACACCAAAAGTTGCCTACACCAGACAACAGATAGCGCTAGTTACACACTACCAATAAAGGGGCCCAAGCTTGGTCTCTATTACCTACATATAAAAAATTACTCTGTGAAGTAGAGTGAGTGTCAGATAACTCTGCGCGACTGGGGCATTTTTGGCGCTAGTTACAGTACATTTTTTTATTCTAAGCTTATAGAAAAGATTAGTATTCGATTTTGACCGCGCAGACGTCAGTGATTACATACTCTTTGGAAACGGAAATGGAAGAAATGACAGTTATGTATCGAAGGTACGACAGTTAAACGATTTTTCATAGAAAATTACAATTTTTACTCAATTTTCCGGAATAATAAGTAGCCTATGTTAGTCTCCAGCTCCCAAACTATCCCCATACCAAATATCACTTCGATCCGTCGCTCCGTTTTGGCGTGAAAGAAGGACAAACAAACAAACAAACAAACAAATAAACAAACAAACAAACACACTTTCACAATTATAATATTAGTATGGATATACGGTACATATACCAAAACAACATATTTCTAAATTTTTGTCCGTCTGTTTGTTCCGGCTAATCTCTGAAACGGCTGGACCGATTTTGACGGGACTTTCACTGGCAGGTAGCTGATGTAATAAGGAGTAACTTAGGATACTTTTTATCCCGATATTCCCACGGGAACGGAAACTATAATATACGGTTTATAATATTAGTAAAACACTAACAAAGTACGGACGTTTTGTGAAGCTGAATATTTAACACGTACACTACGCATTAAGACCGGTTTTAGTAGTTGATATGCTGTTAACAAGATTGGGCGTGTTCCACAATGTCCGATTAGGAGATACTTTCCAGTTTAATTGACAGTTATGTATGGACAGTCAGCGTCAAATTGATATAAGCGTCTAGAATAGTCAAAAAGATCCGAAAAACATAAACGTAATTTGATCTAAGCAGTTCGAATCATCATATTGTTGTAAGCGCGCAAGGTGTTCAAAATATCTAGGCTCTCATCCATACTAATATTATAATTGTGAAAGTGTGTTTGTTTGTTTGTTTATTTGTTTGTTTGTTTGTTTGTTTGTCCTTCTTTCACGCCAAAACGGAGCGACGGATCGAAGTGATATTTGGTATGGGGATAGTTTGGGAGCTGGAGACTAACATAGGCTACTTATTATTCCGGAAAATTGAGTAAAAATTGTAATTTTCTATGAAAAATCGTTTAACTGTCGTACCTTCGATACAAAACTGTCATTTCTTCCATTTCCGTTTCCAAAGAGTATGTAATCACTGACGTCTGCGCGGTCAAAATCGAATACTAATCTTTTCTATAAGCTTAGAATAAAAAAATGTACTGTAACTAGCGCCAAAAATGCCCCAGTCGCGCAGAGTTATCTGACACTCACTCTACTTCACAGAGTAATTTTTTATATGTAGGTAATAGAGACCAAGCTTGGGCCCCTTTATTGGTAGTGTGTAACTAGCGCTATCTGTTGTCTGGTGTAGGCAACTTTTGGTGTATACACACACACACAAGATGTTGGTGACCGGGTCCACTATTATATGGCAAAACAACGTTTGCCGGGTCAGCTTGTTGTTTCATATTTATATGAGCAGTCAGAGTGTTCAAATTTATCTAAGCAAACAGAGCTATCAAAACATCTGTGCATAATGTACAACACCATATTGCACAGATATTTTGAGAGCTCTGTTTGCTTAGATGATTTTGAACACTGACTGCTCATATAAATATGAAACAATGACTGCCTAGATGTTTTGAACACCTTGCGCGCTTACAACAAACTGCTTAGATCAAATTGGTTTTATGTTTTTTAGATCTTTTTGAATTCTCTAGACGCTTATATCAATTTGACGCTGACTGTACAGTCGCCAATAGATATAAGATCTTAATATTTGTGGAAAATATTATCTTAAGTAGGTATGTAACAGTCTAAATTATAATAAATTATGTAATATAAGGACTATAATATAATACAAATCCACGATAGTTGTAAAAACCGTTTTTTAAACTACCTTCTTACCTATGTGAAAATGGTAACGAATTTAAACCGTGTTTTACAGACTTGAGATATATTTTCTACAAATGTTTAGATCTTCATGATCACCGTGACTTTAAGGTTCTATGATTTCTGTTATTTTTACCTCGTTGAGTGTTCCGAATTTTTTGAAATTCATTGCTGTTCCGAAATATTAGAGGACTTATGGCCGAATACTCGTACGCTACTTAACTTTGGGAGCGTCTCACACATCGCCCTGTCACTTTAAATGTCAAACGTATGAAAGAGATGCCATGACGTTTGAGACGCTCCCAAAGACGATTAGCGTTCGAGAATTCGGGCGTTAGCCTGCTCCGATGTACAGTCGACTAGTAGAGTTCAATAATATCTGTACATTTTTAGACTTTGTCGCATTATGTTTTTTGACATCCTCTTTGAATTTTTGTATAAATTGTCACAATAATTACTACGACACATTTCAAAAGTGCACAGATACTATTGAACTGTATCTAATGGCGACTGTACTCAAATAGGTACTTAAAAAGATACTTAAGTACTTAAACAAAAGGTTGAACGTAATAAAAATGCATTTTAGGTCAATTATGTTTTAATATATCTCGAGATCCATATTGCACTTACACACATCACGTCATACATTCATTTATTAGTTTAAAGATTGTTTAAAGTTTTTACAATATTATTTACAATAGTTCTTTTGTAACATTAGCTTCTTAAAAATATAAATGTTGTTATAAATTCTAATACTTAAAACTACCTAACCTTTTATGAAAATATTCGAAAAACCTAGTTAAAATAGTAAAATATTAGGTAGATATAGAAACCAATAAGGTAGTCCAATTGTACGCTTAGCGTCAAGAAATATACAAAATATTTTACATTACTTTGCAAAAACTTCAACTGATATAAGAGTAAACTTGTAATTATTACAAAAGTAATATTATTTCACAAGTAACAGAAATTCTTAAAAATATAAGGTTTATACAAAGCTTTTAGTTAATCTTATGTCTGCATAATTCCGCTCTGTCCCTCTGTCCGGCTCCCTCTCGAGCTATAGCTCGTCAGGGGGCGGGGAAGAGGTTAGAACTGCCCAGCCATGACGCGAAGCCTATAGGTCTTGGCGGGAGGGCTGGGTGCGGTGAAAGACAGGCCTGGGTCTGAAACTGAGAGACTGAGACTGAAAGCTGTATACGAAAAGGCTGTATTTGCCCTCACCATAAACAAAAAATTGTTGCATAATTCCAGGGGCTTTACCGCGAGCTGCCAAACACTTTACACTGCGTATAGCGCCATCTCGCTTACAATATTAGGCACTATAACATTGTTTGACTTTTAATGGATTGTTTTCTAAACCCAGTTAGGAACTTATTGACCACGGATTCTTCGGTAGTCCTTATTACGTTCACTTAAGAGCTATTTTCAGGTACATCATGACTAGGCTTTTACCGCTTGCTGAATATTCGTTCTTTGCGTGTCTGTCATCGAGTTGTCATCTATAGGTGTGACGCGAACCTGAGAACAAAAAGAACTATGTTATAATATATATAAGAAGTGGTACAGTAGGTACCTGTAGTAGGTGTTGTTCCGATAGCTCCTACCGCAGACAAATATATTTTAACTAGGTAATTTAAAAATAGGAAACAAATAAGTTACAAATAAGATAAAACTAAAATAAACTTGGTATACCATTGGTTTCGATCGTACCTATATCCTTTCTTATCTATCACTGAATCCAGTGGTAAATTCAGGGTATTACAGGTTGATATTTAATTTCATATATATATTAATAATATTCTGAACAATAGTTTGAACTTTACTAATATATCCAAAACTATTTTCAGTTACGAAAGATATCGGACACGTTAATAAGGAAACGGACTGTTTCTTTTTTGTTTAAAATGTTTTTAGAAATATTAGAAACACAACACAGGTAGGTATTTATTTTCAAATATTTTAAATATTTTCGGAGGTATAAAGCATTACTTGCTTATTACACAAGGACAGCGCTAGACACATGTGACGTCACAAGTGAATAGCCCCAGACTTCCGTTATAAAAAAAATCGTTTAAGAAAGAGATAGCTAGAGACACAGTTTGTCACAATTCAGCAGCTATACTTATCTAAATTTCTATCCTATCACGTGTTCTACAGGACTTCCGGTTCCCGAGTAAATTTTTCTTCGAAACCGGTACGGGCAGCGAAGGCACTTCCTTATTATAAGACCGGGTTCCCACTACGCCGGACCGGCAGATTTGCCGGGCCGGTAAAACTGCTGGAAGGGCTGTACAATTTGTATGAAGCTATTCACATTATCCCGGGTCCGGCACAAATAGCGAGCGCGGCATTTTTACCGAGCGTTTTGTCACTGCGAAGTGCCGGTAAAACCACCGGACCGGAGTAATGTGAACGGGTTTACGCCGGTATCTGCCATCCGCTCGCCCGCCCACGCTCCAAATTCGACTGAGGTGATTACTTGACTGTCCGATTTTCTTGTGGGATCCGGTGTAATGAGAACACCTCTGTCCGGTGTCCGGTTTCCGAAAAATCTGCTGGTCCGGCGTGATCCGGCGTAGTGGGAACCCGGCCGAAAGGTCTCTTACAAGTTTTCTGAGAATAAATACCTACTTAATTTTGATACAGACAGCCGGGTTGAAAGCAAGTTACTTTAAAGGTACTACGATTGGAACTTTACAGGTCTAACTTCTGAGCAGCAAAGTTATCTCGTTACGTTGTTTAAACTGAATTTTGTTGTACTAAGAAGTCGATAACTAGGCTAACGCTCGTCAGATACTAACGACAGATCAAAAATTGCTAACTTCCAATATTGTAACTTAGATTTTCGGCAAAAAGATTCGGCTGGAATATTGATTGACTTTCGTAATTAATAATTGATGAAAAATATACTGAAGGCCGGTTACACAGTCAATGTACTATACAGGGTAAATATTTAATCAGTGCACAAATTTTTAAGATCGACTCAGAATCGGTAAGTGAACAACTTTCTCCTAGAAACATAGGTCGAAATATGTCAAAATTTTTTTGACTCTTCATACAAATCGGACTGATCACGTGATCGATTTAGTATGGGAAGTCCAAAAAATTTTGTCATATTTCGACCCATGTTTCTAGGAGAAAGTTGTTCACTTACCGATTCTGAGTTGATCCTAAAAATTTGTGCACTGGTCAAAAAATTTTCCTGTATACAGGATGAATTTGAAGTCATTGGCATTCATTCGGCCTAGTACTCGATTCCCAGTGCTGGTACATATTATTATTGTATTCGGTTTGGTTTGGTGGTAGGACTTGTTCTTAGTCCGCTTGGCTAGCTACCACCGTCTTATCTAAGTCTGACGTTCACATTTTTGGATTGGATATTTTGGACTTTGGATGTTCAAATCTTAACTGTGAGTATATAAAATTCACTCCCATTTAATTTTAATTACACCGCTTTGCTTTTAAAATAAAGACTCATTTAAAGTTAAAAGTTGGATATCGTAGAGTCATCTAGTTTGGTGAGAACTCGGAAAGTATTTGAATTTTCATCGACTTTGTGAATAAGTTTAAATTTCCTTTATTGCCTGCTTAAATTCAACTTAAAGAAGCAAACGTACTTCAAATGTGAGGCTAGATATCTTAGCACTGTCTTACTTAGCCAGCACACGAACCAACGTATCGACGAGCCGGCCAGCGTCCTGCGCGCTGAACACTAGAGCTTCATCATATTTGCCTCTACCACTCTGCTATGTAAACTTGCTTTCTAGAGTAAATTTAAAGAGTTTACTGGGTAAGATAAGAAGGTTCAAGGTGACCCAGCGAGCAATGGAGAGAATGATGCTTGGTATTTCCCTACTCGATCGAATCAGGAATGACAAAATCCACAATCAGCGCACGACCGATTGTTGTGGAAATCCCTGGGGGAGACCTATAGCCAGCCTTAGGCATCGTATGTCTGATGATAATGATGACGATTTTGTGGCGTCCGAAAGAGGTTGCCTTGCTACTCTTGGCGTCTCAATTTAAATAGAGGAATGAAACAAAAGTGATGTCACGGGTCGGGTTGTCATCTATGATAGAGAACCAATTCGACTAGATAAGATTAGGACTGAAAAATGGAAAATGAAGTATTTAGAAAAACATAGACCCGACTCACAACCAGCTCCAAGGACGTACCCAGGGGGGGGGGTCCAGGGGTCTGGACCCCACCTCCCGAAATCCATTAATCCGCGGGATGGGCGTGAACTTCACGACGTTATCCCGCGGAAATGTGATATTTTTCCGGAATAAAAAGAATCCTATGTTCCACTCCAGGCTAAAAAGCATCTGTGTCCCAAATTTCAGCCAAATCCGTTCAGCTGTTTTGGCATGATTGAGCAACAAACATCAAAACTAACCCCCCCCCCCAAACGGACCCCCCCCCCCCCCCGACAAAAAATCCTGGGTACGTGCTTGACCAGCTCCGATGGGACTCGAACCCACGACCTTTCGCTTTTTTTTCTAAATACTTCATTTTCCATTTTTCAACCATAAAAATTGCATTGTGATTGCAAAAAAATAAAAATTTTAATAACATTAGGACTTTTCTCGGTTTATGTGCCAGTTATTATTTGGCCGTAACCCTTTGTGTAAATATACATTGTATATACACAGTACCGTCCTAAGGAGAGTACGGGTCATCGGCGCCCAACATTGGTGACCCCGACGTGATCTGAACACGCAACCTTCTGATAAGTGAACTTACTTAAGAGTAAGGTTACATATCCTAGCGCCATCTAGCTGCGCCAGCACGCGGTCCAACGTGTCGACGAGCCGGTCGCCGTCCTGCGCGCTGAACCCCATGGGCGGCTTGAACTTCATCATATTTACCTCTACCACTCTGCTATGTAAACTTGCTTGCTAGGTGGTAGCCGACTTTACTGTGTTTACTGGGTCTCAAAAGAAGGTTCAAGGTGACCAAGCAAGCAATGGAGAGTACGATGCTTGGTATTTCCCTACACGATCAAATCAGGAATGACAAAATCCACAACAATCGGCCAGCCTTAGGGATCGTATGTGTGATGATAATAATGATGATTTTAATAAGTGAACTTACTTCAAGAGTGAGGTTAGATATCCTAGTGCCATCTAGCTGCGCCAGCACGCGGTCCAATGTGTCGACGAGCCGGTCGGCGTCCTGCGCGCTGAACACCATGGGCGGCTTGAACTTCAGCACGTTGCTGTCCGGCCCGTCGCGGCTTATGAGGATCTTCTCTTCGCGCATTCTGGAAGTTAATAGACCGTGTAGTTTAGAATCAATAAGAAACTCACATCAATACGAGAGGCATTAAAATATTTGAAAGAAGCTATGTTTTGTATAACAGTATCCAAAGTTAAAACGTTTATTCTTTTAAAACGCCTATGCTCAAATCCCGTAAAATGAGAATATAATATTACTTAAATATTTTAAATTGTAAATAGGAAAATTGCATTATGTCGAATGACTATTACTTCTTAATTCACAAAATAAAAATCAATACCGACATTTAGCATCAAAAATTCAAAATATCTAACCAAGGCTTTCTTCGCCATTTTGGTGACGACACCATTCGTAAGAATCTAGACACCATTCGTAAGAATCTAGACATTTAAAAAGCACGGAGCTTTAAGGCCGTGCTGATTTAAAACTTGCAAAAACTTGCAATAAAAGAGCCTGTAACGAAATGTAGCCAGCCAAGCCGTTTTTAGCCTTAGCCATGGCCGGTGTACTGGTATCTCTATCCTTGACCAGCTCGACGCCCACAAACAGTCCCCACCCCCTGACATCGCCCACCAACCGATATCGGTGCTTCAAACTCTAGCAGCAATCTAGCAAGTGGTTGTATGTAACAATGTAAAGTCACCTGTTAACAACATGTTTAGCCCCAGCCGTGGCCGGTGTCCTGGTCCTCTATCCGTGACCAGCTCGACGCCCACGAACAGTCCCCGCCCCCTGGCATCGCCCACCAACCGATATTGGTGCTTCAAACCCTCGCACCGGTCTAGCGACTGGTTGTGTGTAATGTATAGTCACCTGTTAACAACATGTTTCGCCTCAGCCGTGGCCGGTGTCCTGGTTTCTCTGTCCGTGACCAGCTCGACGCCCACGAACAGTCCCCGCCCCTGACATCGCCCACCAACCGATGTCGGTGCTTTAAGCTCTCACACCAGTCTAGCGAGTGGTTGTGTATAATGTATAGGTCACCTGTTAACAATATGTTTAGCCTCAGCCGTGGCCGGTGTCCTGGTTTCTCTATCCGTGACCAATTTGACGCCCACAAATAGTCCCCGCCCCTTTACTTTACCCACCAACCGATGTCGGGCTTCAAACCCTCACACCGGTCAAGCAAGTGGTCGTATGTAATGTATAGTCACCTGTTAACAACATGTTTCGCCTCAGCCGTGGCCGGTGTCCTGGTTTCTCTGTCCGTGACCAGCTCGACGCCCACGAACAGTCCCCGCCCCCTGACATCGCCCACCAACCGATGTCGGTTCTTCAAACCCTCGCACCGGTCTAGCAAGTGATTCCCAACTCGCAGTGCACGTTCCATTAGTCGCTCCTCTTCAATGACGTCGAGCACTGCGTTGGCGATTGCACATGATACTGGATTGCCCCCGTACTGTGGAAAATACTTGAGGTTAGGTAGGTTCCATCGGTTACTACTATAGCATCATTAAAATAGGAAAGACATATTATGTTAAACTACAGTCGTCACAAATTAAGATGCCCGTTTTGACACATGGTAATGACCCTAGAATGTAACTTGTTACGAAAACCAAAAAATCAAATATATGCTGATTACTTATCAAAGGTGTATGAAAATAATGTTACATTTTTTAACGCATTATAAATTAAGGCAAAGTGTATTCCGCGTATTATTTTTGCGTTTGTTCTAAAGTAAACGCAGATTCGATTAACTACGAAACGTATCGAAAAACAGTAACGTTCTCAGTCTTTATTTTTTAAAATACTAGTGTAACCGTTGTGTGCAGGATTTCTCTACCTTCATTCAATTCTATCGAAATAATCGTTATAACCACTTTAATAGATTAATTTGTCAAATTGATCTTTTTTGTGTGAAAACTAGATTGGCGCTTAAAGCATTAGTGAAATTATGATTTGGTAACAACGATTTCGATAAAACGGTTTCTAGGCAAACGCACACTTATCCAAGGAGAACGTTTCGAATGAAACGAATGAAAAAAAAATTAAAATTCTTTAAATAAAACCTAGATAACGTTGCACACTTCATCATGTCGAATCGTCACGTTCACCTTTCCAGAGATTTCTTAAAACACGTTTCGTTCGGCTTATTCGAAGCGTTCGCATCGGACAAGCGTGCGTTCACCATAAGCGGCCTGTACACGTTGGTCCAACCACTGGCCAATACATAGTACATTGACACTATTGAATGAACAAGACGTTTAAAAAGGTTCTTTCAAAAGTGTTAATATACGACGTATTGGCCAATGGTTGGGCCAACGTGTACAGGCCGCTATAATAAGTAATGTAGCTACTCTATGACCATGTCTATGCTGTGAGCTGTAGTTAAAATACTTGCACTTTTAGAGCTAACGCGCACTTGTGAATTTTAGTGGACCGCTAGTTTAGTCGGAATCGTAAGACGATCGTGATCAAACTGTCGGCCGATAGTTTGGTTTTGAGAACCTGCGAGCACTTGTGATTTTTAGTCGACCGATAGTTGGTCGATAGTTTAGTTGAATCCGGGCGCGCGCTCACATAGTCCTTCATGCACATTACCGCCCGGCCGATAGTTGTGCGATAGTTTGATCGTACAACTATCGGCCAGTCATTTTCGATAGTTTGATCGGTCGATAGTTTAAGCGCACTGACGATTGCCAGCATTGCCACTGCCATATAACTCTATACTGAATCCGAGAACGACCAAACTATCGCCCGATTAAAAATCACAAGAGCGCGTTCGCTCTTATATAAATTATGCAATTTAAGTGGATTCGATTCAAGTTTATATAACATAAAAGGTCAATGTATACTTTAATAATATGTTTATTAAAAGTATAAGTACCTATATAGTAAGTTTAACATTTTATAATAATAACTTTAGTCTTAATCCACATAAGTTGCAAACTTACTATAATCGATTAGTTACTCAGAACCTTAATCGATTAATCGCGAGAATCGATCACAGACTCGTATGGTTACATGCCTAATCATGTCACTTTAGCATGTGTCAAAACGGGCATCTTAATTTGTGACGACTGTGTTAAGCCGTTGTATTTAAATATTAGTTGTAATTATTGTACATAGATGGCGTTGTGCCAAACGTACGTAATGCTGAACGGCGGTGTTAAGATTTTTTGGTGATTGATATAGTCTTGTCGATGCACCCAATAAATTATCCTCGACCTACACACTAGTTTTATTTACGTTGTGAATAACAGTATTTTGGACCTCTATGGGATTGTACATGGTCCTAATCGAGTCGGAAGTTTCGGTTGGTTGACCTGGAACCAGCTCAGTACGAGTGACAGGAGCAGGGACTACGGAGGATCGGAGTTTTGAGTTTGCAGCAGCAGCTCCAGCAGTGACGTCAGCGGATCCGGTGCGACCACGAAGCGAGCGATTGCGTAAGCGGAAGCGTTTAGTGAGTTGTGCTGTGATGAAACTGTGAGTACATTTGTGTCA
The DNA here is from genome assembly GCA_949710035.1 of Crambus lathoniellus. Classification (NCBI taxonomy): domain Eukaryota; kingdom Metazoa; phylum Arthropoda; class Insecta; order Lepidoptera; family Crambidae; genus Crambus; species Crambus lathoniellus. Next base: position 4,194,964 of record OX453305.1, read on the forward strand.
TTCATTAACTTAGAATAATTTCAAGAAAGTTAGAATTTGGAAATTTTAGAAGTGTTTTCATAGACTTAGAATAATTTCTCCAAAAGTGAAATACGGGGAATCCACGCTAGTTTGCGGAGCCAAGTGCGAAAACACTTAGAAAAATTTCGTAAATTTTACGATTGACTTAGAAAATAATTTTGAATTTTCTCATACGGTGAATAGTTAGAATAACTATCGAGATGGATGCCTACGGTAAAATGCAAGATGATACTAAGTCAAAGGTTCAGAAGGGAAGGTCTAACTTTAGAAAATCTCCGAAAGATAGGATCTCTTTGTCATACATAGAAACACGTCTAGAAGCCTTAGAAAAACAGTGGTCTTCTTTTGATGAAACACATAAGAAGATTATAATGGAAGTTTCTGGAGACGTACTTGAAAAATCTACTTATTTTAAAAATGACATATATGATGAGACCGAAGAACTGTACATAAATTACAAGTCGGAGTTAAAGGAAGCCATCCTTAGGTTAAAGAAAGATGTTAATGTTAATGAATTTTATGATGCAAATGCAACTAGCAGCACCCAATCCTTTACTGTTAAATTACCGAAAATAGAAATACCTAATTTCAGTGGCAAATACACAGAATGGAGTAGTTTTCGTGATTTATTTTTGTCTTTAATTCACAACAATAAGGGATTGGATGACGTTCAAAAGCTGCACTATTTGAAAAGTCACTTGTCTGGCGAAGCCGAGCAAATGTTAAGACACATTCCTATCACGGCATGTAATTATAAAACTTGTTGGGATCAGTTAGAGCATCGTTACAACAACAAAAGGTTTTTAGCCAATTGTGTACTAAAACGTTTTATGAACCAAAAAAATGTATTGTCGGAATCTTCAAGTGCGATAAAGGAATTACTGGACACAACTAATGAGTGTTTAAATGCTCTTACTAATTTAGATGTAAATGTAGATTCCTGGGATCTTATTGTAATTTATGTAGTTTCGTTGAAACTTGATACAGAATCTCGAAAGTTGTGGGAAGTAGAAGTCAGTAGGTGTAATGATGAATTGCCTAAACTTGTTGATTTTAAAAACTTTTTGGATCATCGTTTTAGATCTTTAGAATTTCTTGACAATAAATCCACTAAACAGAGTAATGTTCGTTATAATGTTCCTAAAACAATGCATGCAATTCCTGCTGTAACATGTATATTTTGTTCCGATGCTCACAAACTGTGTAATTGTAAAAAATTCGCAAGGGAAGATGTAAATGTACGTCGTACTTTTGCCCAAACCAACAAGTTATGTTTTAATTGTCTTGCTCCGAATCATTCGATATACAATTGCCGTCAATCAACCAGCTGTCGCATTTGTAAAAGGCGACATCACTCTTTACTGCACCCAAAGTTAGGTCCTAAAGATGATCAGGTAAACACTTCCGTAGTGGAAGGGGGCGCTCAGTCGTCTAATGTAGAATCATCTCAAGGCGAGGCATCAAATATAGTATCATGCTTTTCTAATGCAAATAGTCAAGTATTATTGGCCACTGCTTTGGTCAATGTAGATACGAAAAATGGAACTTTTTGTATCAGAGCTTTTCTGGACCAAGGTTCACAAGCTTCATTTATAGCAGAGTCTGTTGTACAAATGCTTGGTCTTAGAAGAGTTTCAAACATGAGCTACATTTCAGGGTTAGGTAGTGATCAAGGTTCATCCTTGCAGTCTAAATGGACCGTTATGGTCAAAATTCAGTCACGCCATGACCCCAACTTTATAGTTGAAGTTAAAGCTCATGTTCTTAATAAGCTCACTTCTCTTTTACCTGAGAGGAAAATGTCTGTTCCGATGTTTTCTCCTCAGATTCCTGCTATAGAGTTAGCAGACCCGAAGTTTGATACTCCGAGTAAAATTGATATTTTACTGGGGGCGGAAGTGTATGGTCAAATTTTAATGGATGGAGTTGTCAAAGGTCCACCAGGTTCTCCAATTGCGCAAAATACCAAACTTGGCTGGATCCTTTCAGGCCATATATTTTCCTCTCCAAGTTACGAACTTTCACAGACACGTAATGAAATAATTACTATGCACACTCAATTGAGTATGAACGATCTCCTGAAAGGTTTTTGGGAGCAAGAAGAACTGTCTTCAGCTGTGAAGAAATGTCTGTCTGAAGAAGAACAGCAATGCGAAGAGCTGTTCGCCAAAACTACTTCTAGAGATGATGAGGGTCGCTATGTCGTAAAATTGCCATTCAAAAAGGTGGATCCAAGTTGTCAATACGGTAATTCTTATGATATTGCGCAAAAACGATTCTTTATGCTCGAAAAACGATTACTGAAGAATCAACCACTGAAGATTCAATATTCCGAGGTTTTGGAGGAATATTTAAAATTAAATCACATGGAAGTAGTGCCGGAAGTGGAGAAAGCTAATCCCAAGGCTGTATATCTTCCCCATCACGCTGTCGTTCGCAATGAAAGAAGCACCACTAAGGTTCGGGTCGTGTTTGATGCGTCGTGTTCGCTTAATAATGGAACTTCGTTGAATGATGATCTCATGGTAGGTCCAACGCTTCAACCCACACTTCGACACCTTATTTTACGTTGGCGCTGCTATCCTATAAGCCTGGTAGCAGATATTGTGAAGATGTACCGTCAAGTCAAGATAGCTGCTGAGGATGTTGATTTTCAACGTCTATTATGGCGTAGCGATGTTAATTCAGAACTTCAGCATCTCCGACAATTGCGTGTAACATTTGGTACATCAGCGGCACCTTACTTGGCGGTCAGATCCTTACAACAGCTTGCACATGATGAGGGAGATAAATATCCTTTGGCAGCTAGCAGAGTCCTTAGGGAATATTATATGGATGATCTTATGACAGGCTGCGAAAATATAAACGAGGGAGCACAGATTTATCAACAAATGAACGAGTTACTTAAACTTGGTGGTTTCCAGCTCCAGAAATGGAGTAGTAGCAATAGTGAGTTGCTGTCAAAGTGGGATAGAGAAAGTAAGAATTCAAAGGAAACTTTAGAGCTAAAATTAGATACGGTTATCAAAATTTTAGGTCTCACTTGGAATAGACACCAAGATGAATTTCAATACACTGTCCAACTTACAGCACTGGAAACACCCATAACTAAGAGGAAAATGATTTCGGAAATAGCAAAACTGTTTGATCCCCTCGGTTGGCTAGCTCCTGTGGTCACCACTGCTAAAATATTTATTCAAAGAGTCTGGCTGTCAGGGATACAATGGGATGAAGAATTGCCATGTGATATTTTGAAGGCATGGCTTGAGTTTCGAGATGAAATTGCACATCTCGCTCAATTTAAGATTCCAAGATGGATTGGCACTAGCACCAACGATGTTAGCAGAGAACTTCAAGGATTCTGCGATGCTTCAAATGCAGCATACGCAGCTGTAGTCTATATGAGAATCGTTGATTTTAAAGGTGATGTGCATGTACGATTACTTGCCGCAAAGACGAAGGTTGCTCCGGTGAAGCAAGTCTCGATTCCTCGGTTGGAGTTGTGCGGAGCGGTATTGTTAGCCAACCTGCTTCAAGAAATTGCAGAAGTTTTAGAGATTCCGAAGGAGTGCGTGTACGCCTGGACGGACTCAAGTGTAGTCCTTTCATGGTTGAGCAGTCATCCCAGCAAATGGAAAACCTATGTCGCGAATCGGGTCTCTGAAATATTAACGCTTATGAATAATACTCAGTGGTCACATGTCAAGTCCGAATCTAACCCTGCAGATTGTGCGTCGCGAGGTATAAATCCGAGCAAACTATCGGATTTGAAGATCTGGAGAGAGGGTCCACAATGGCTGCAAGAAAAGGTTATTAATTATTCAAAGGGACAATTTAAATTAACGGATTTAGAAAAGAAAAAAGAGCAAATTTCGTGCCACACTATTCAGCCAGAGTCAGAATCTATATTATGTCGTTATTCTTCATTGAATAAATTATTAAGAGTTGTTGCATACATACGTAGATTCCTTAAGTTAAAGAAAGAAAAATTTACGCCTTACATATCTAGATTAGAAATAAAAGAGTCTTTACTTACCTGTATCCGATTGTGTCAAAGGAAAAGTTTCCTGGAAGAAATAAAATGTTTACAAACTTTGGGAAAGATAAAGAAAGGTAGTAAACTTACCTCACTGTGTCCGTTTCTTGATGCTGATGGTATACTCAGGGTGGGCGGTCGCTTACAAAATGCTGAAATAGATAAAAATATGAAACATCCAATATTGCTGCCGTATCAGTCGCACTTCACAGATTTGATTGTGGATGATGCCCATAATCGCACTCTTCACGGCGGTCCACAATTAATGACAAACTTTTTAAGAACGCAGTATTGGATAGTTAATGCGAAAAATCTTGTTCGCAAGGTCGTTCGGAAGTGTGTTGTATGTCGTCGCCATTCTGCACAAACAAGTCAGCAAATGATGAGACAGCTACCTACAGAACGTGTCACGGTCTGTCGACCTTTCTATCAGAGTGGGGTTGACTACGCAGGACCCATAGCTATAAGACCGTATAAAGGGCGTGGTTATCGAGCCGTTAAAGGATATATAGCCTTGTTCGTATGTATGACCACTCGTGCAATACACCTCGAAGTCGTTAGTGACATGACATCCGAGGCATTTTTAGCAGCTTTTAAGCGTTTTGTTGCACGGCGAGGTCACTGCGCAGATTTATGGAGTGACAACGGCACGACCTTCGTGGGGGCCAATAGGGAGTTAAAGCATTTATTCCAAACGGAAAAGTCTGAAGCCACTAATGATATTGCTGAGTGGTTGGCAACAAATGGTACCAACTGGCACTTCATTCCACCTCACTCGCCGAACTTTGGAGGGTTGTGGGAGGCTGGAGTGAGGTCCACAAAGCACCATCTAAAAAGGGTTATTGGTAACAGTACCTTGACATTCGAAGAGATGTCCACGCTTCTGTATCAAATAGAAGCTTGCCTTAACTCGCGTCCACTTTCTCAAATTAGCAATAATCCAGATGATCCGTATCCATTAACTCCCGGCCATTTTCTAGTCGGTGAGCCGTTGCTGCTTATACCCGATGCAAACTTTGAGCAGAGTAACGTGAGTATTCTTAAAAGATGGCAGTTTGTACAGAGACTACTGCAAGACTTTTGGAGACGATGGTCTCATGAGTACTTGACTCAATTACAGCATAGATATAAATGGTCCTATGTTGCTCCTGAACCTTCTGTAGGGGATGTAGTGTTAGTAAAGGAGGATGACCTCCCACCGTCCAGATGGTTGTATGGCGTAATTAAGGAAAAACATGTTGGTGCGGACAATCTTACGAGAGTCGTAACCTTGCGATGCAAGGGGTCTCTAGTAAAAAGACCTGTATCCAAACTTATAATTTTACCTGTCACTTAATAAATGTAAATACCTACTACTATGTTTTTTTGTATTTTAATTTAGTCAAGTATGTGTATGTGTTAGTTATGTATTATTGATGTATTGCATACCTAAATTTTGTTGTTTTTGTTAAGTTTCTTATTTGATTGTGTTGTTTCTGATGGACGTTCCGTTCATGGTGGGCGGAATGTTAAGCCGTTGTATTTAAATATTAGTTGTAATTATTGTACATAGATGGCGTTGTGCCAAACGTACGTAATGCTGAACGGCGGTGTTAAGATTTTTTGGTGATTGATATAGTCTTGTCGATGCACCCAATAAATTATCCTCGACCTACACACTAGTTTTATTTACGTTGTGAATAACAGTATTTTGGACCTCTATGGGATTGTACAGACTGTAAGATGGGCATCAGCGCATCATCGATGCAGACATCGCCGACTTCACGAACGTATCTGAAGCAAATGTAAATGTTTATTGACAAAATGCATTTGCTCACCGTATTAAAGTATTCCACTCCAGTATCAGCGAAGCTCTTAGCAATCTCGAGCGTGGTGATGACAGCAGCGACCGGGTGCCCGTTGCCCATGGGCTTGCCCACGGTCACGATGTCGGGGATCACGTCCTGCGTCTCGAAGGCCCACATATGGGTGCCCACGCGGCCGAAGCCCACTTGCACTTCATCAGCGATGCAGACACCGCCAGCCTCACGAACGTATCTGAAGCAAATGAAAATGCGATGATTGATTAAAAGTGTCATTCAAGCACATCTTAGATTTAAAACCCCTTTTTTTACGGATTTTTTTTTTTCGATTTTTTTACGGAAGTTTTTTCCGACGTTCCGACGACGACCTTTCAAGGGGCCGTGGTCACGGAAAAAAAATAAAAATCCTTTAAAAACACAAATAACCCAATGTATAATAAAGCGCGTTATATTTCCGTAAAAAAGGTTTAATTTAACAGTGCCATGGTTATAGTCACAGATTATCTAATTGAGTCTGTAGAGTTCAATATTCTAAATTACAGACCACATAATGTCTTACATTAGTGAATCACCAAATCTCTATCTAAAATTTGTGGATCCTCTCAATTTCTGTCTGACTGCCTATGTCTCTGTGAGCAAAAGAACAAACGTTCGTTCTGGGACTTTTTTAGATAGCAGCAAAGAAAAATTATTTTTTCATCTTCTATTTGTTTCTCTGTCCGTTGATTATAAAGGTTAATGGCTAATATGATAATAATAATAATAAATTCTTTATATCTTCCCCACACAATAACACATAATGTTACACACTATAACAATGAATTAGTAATTTACTAAAGTAGATAAGTATTACGAGGAGACTGGTGGCTTAAAAAGCATAGCCTTTGTTCCATGACCACCAGAACCCCAGGTATTTTCTCGGATCTCTATTTTAAATTACAAACTAATGATTTGTGCAATTTTAGTATGATATGAATGTGTTATTTAAATATTCAAAGCATGCGCTAGTTGTTTTACAACATACACCGTTGCATTGACTGTCCTTTTCATAAAAGTAATTGACACGATGCATCACATTTGCTATCGTTAATTTGCAAACCTACGTATAAAAATATGCAGGATCTTCAATAATAGCAACTTTGTATTCCGTCAGGGAATCACGTGCACACGTGCTGATACGATAAGTAAGTAGGTAAATGGTTTTCACAGTTGTGATATAAGTAGATATTACTTAATCACTTCATATTTAAGTGCATAACTCTTGTGAAGTGTACCTAAATACTTTAAACTAGCATCTATATCATCTTATCTTTGGCAAAATTAAAACATTTTTTACTGTTTTTGCCACAGGATCTTCTTGAGAGTCAAACTAAAAATTCGTTAAAATTCTGTGACAACAAAAACAAAAGCTACTAGGCAATCAACTTCATAAACATTTGTCACTTATGTGCGTCAGAAATTATAATTACCTACTGACAACATTGATTTGTTTATCTTTCCTAGATCGTGATGCAGATCTGTTGTCTCTTGATAAAGCTAAAAAAAACTTTCAAGACTGTCTGTCTGATTTGGATAAAATTTTGTATTTTGGATATTCCACTTTTTGGATAAGGAATAGGACAGTTAGAGGGTGTCTAATGCTTACGATAAACATGGTTTTGCAAGGACAGACTTATTGATTAAAATGCAAATTACAAAAATTGCCCAAAATTTTTTGATGGAAAGCTGTGTTTCAATTCGACTCCCTTTTCAATCTTTGGAAAGGGAATCGAAATCTTTTAATTTAGACGTGGAATATTGTCCAAACGACGTTACGACGACTCGAGTAATATAGAAGTAGCCCCTTATTATAAAGTTTATAAAAATACATCCTGTATAGGTACTCACTCGTATGTCTTCTGCAGGTATCCTGTGGGCGGTATGATCTGCCCGCCGCAGCTCTGCAAGCTCTCCGCGATGTATGCGCACAAGCCGCCGCCGCTGGTCTGCGCCAGTCTACACAGCTTGCCCACTTCATCAGCGTACAACTTTCCTAATTCCTCTTCGGATTGGGAATCTTTGGGATAAGTGTATTTCCCTCTGTACACGTCTGGGACTGGGGCCTGTGAAATTAAATGGTTTATGAAGATAGTTTGCATTAATCCCAATTTTTTTGTTACTGTTTGCTGATTTGATGATTTATTTATTTCCCCATAGACTTCTATAATTATTTTGAAAATATAATACAAGTGACTTTACAAGAACAAGAAGTCATTGAAATCGTTTATACATTTTACTCACTCAAGTCAAAACTACAGCTAATATTGACCCACGAAATACACCTGCAACTAGGGCTCGTCACGGACGAACTTGAACTGCACGACAACCGTAAAACTGCAGTTTGGACGCAGTTTTCCTGCAGTCGACATAACAGCATCGAAATTAGCACTGCAGGACGACTGACAACGCAGTCGGGTAGCAGTTTTAATTCAATAATGTCGACCGCACATAAACTACGTCTAAATGGCAGAAAACACCTGAATGCCATGAAGTTTCTTTAAATGCATAGGTCTGTGACGAGCCGAAATTGAACTAAAGCGTTTAATGATATTGCGCCTAGGCTACTATTTATTTTGATATTAAAGAAACCTACTGGAGGCTTTTTGTTTTTTGGGTTCATCAAATAATGACGAACTTACTCACCACATGAACCCAATCAGGCTTCTCCGGCCCTCCAGGGAGGTTCAGTTTGTACGGAGATACTTCAATCATAGAGGTAAGGTGGCCATGATACGCGCTGGAACAAATATGCGCTAGAGCACCCTAAAACACTTCGACCAGCGAAGTTACGACACACATATCCAACGGTATACAAACATTCGATCTAGTTTCGTTGGCTTTATTAGAACTACTACCTTAGATCATATTTAGGTCAGAATTTAGAAAGTAAAGTACCTATAATTTTGATAGGAATTGTTATGCTATTGATTATAGAGATCAGAAAGAAGAGATACTTATGAATTACAATCAAGATATTCCAGAGAATCTGATAACCATATTATATCATTGTACGTTATCCTACTGTTATATTGGTGTCGCCTCAATTCTCGTAACCAGCTTCCGAGTAACAGCGCTTCACGGTAAATTTAAAATTCAATCACTTGATAAATTCGTTGTCTTCTGCTTCATATAAAGCGATTGGATCGATTCTTTATTGTGAAATTCACTTGGTTCTGTCGAAAACTTACTAAGGTACAGATAATTTATAAAAACGGAACAACGTAACGGGGATTGAAATAAAAGACATAAAGTAGAAACAAAACATTAAATACCTAAATAAATTATTCGAAAACAGTAAAGTTGCCCTATTATCAACTTTGCCTTGTAGTACCTACGTAGCATATTTTTCTATGATCTGAACCTATTGTTGTAAACGGCACCTAACCATTTTTTAAATAAGAAGTTTGCCAACGAAATTCATCCGTGCCTATCCTCTTTCATACAATAATTGACAGGACACTTACTGGTCTAGAGTGATGACGTCTTTCCTCTTAGTATGAATCCTAGCGAGTCTCAACGCCAAATCATTCGCTTCCGATCCAGAGTTGACGAAGAAACAGACCGACAGAGGCTCGGGTAAAGTCTTAACGAGTCTCTCTGCCAGAATGACTAGTTCGTCGTGAAGGTAACGGTTGTTGGTAGATATGAGAGACATTTGGTTTCTACCAGCCTCTACTACGTGCGGGTGGCAGTGGCCCACTGTTGGAAATGCAAAATAAATAAGTATATTAAAATAGTAGAAAGCAATGTAAGTTGAAAATGAATATCGTTTTCCGAAAAAAATATAAGGCTATTCCCTACCTACGCCCGTTCTTACATTACGAAACTTCAGACGACACTACTGGTAGTCTCCTACCAGTCGTGGAGTCGAGTCATTGGTATTATGAGCCAGGGGCCCTACCGGCTAACCAGTACAGCCCCAGGTTGCAACTGGCGATGACGTCAGTCGTCTGTTAGTATAGTAATGTAGGACCGTGCTAAGATATTGCATCAAGTTGAAAGCATAAGCGTTAATGGTACAGTCAGCGTCAAATTGATATAAGCGTCTAAAGTAGTCAAACGCTCTCTAAATATCTGTAGGTACATAATGTACAACACCATAATGCACAGATAACTTTGAGAGCTTTGTTTGCTTAGATAATTTTGAACACTGACTGCTCATAGAAATATGAAACAATGAGTGCTAAGATATTTTGAACACCATGCGTGCTAACAACAATATGATGATTCGAACTGCTTAGATCAAATTGCGTTTATGTTTTTCAGATCCTTTTGACTACTCTATACGCTTATATCAATTTGACGCTGACTGTACTTCTAAATTCTATTTCAAAAGTTTTATAATGGGATTATTATTTCAGTGTTGTCAGCAAGACAAATAAGTTTTAAACAGCATGCAATACCTACAAAAACAAAGGTATTTATGCTACTCACCGTGCGCTACGTTATTGATGCAGTCTAGGTATCTCTCGCCAGATTCATCATACATGAACTGAGCGATACCCCGAACAATTTTCAGAGGACTTGATCGAAAGAATAGTTGGCAAGCAGCACTGAAAATTTAGAAAAAATTATACATATCGAATGCATTGGACAGAAAAAAAAACAAAAAAACATTAAAAAGGAAAACATACCCAATATACTTCTCTCGTAGTACGATTGTTTCAGATTTGGACATTGACTGTAAGTAAGCCATTTCTACCAAATTAAATTCTGAAAAAATAACTAAAAAATCAACCTACGAATAACAACTCAAATTGTAAACAAAACTTTAAGAAAGAAAAATACCTGCTGGAAACTAAAATGCTAAGTAAATTTAATAAATTAAAAATAACTAAGTGTTAAGTACAAAGCGTAAATTTAATTGCTTTTGTAAGCACAGGAGTGCGTCACGTGCCTCGCACGCGCATCGAATGCTGCAGTTTGTATGTATACGCCGGTTATATAGAGGCCGGCGCCGCACGCCCTCTCGACGACCAATCATAACAACTACCAGTTATCACCGACGCGATAAACACTATCAAGTACTAAATAGGAGACCACGCGGTCGCGGGCACGATGTCATGGCGCGAACGCATGGTATTTAAGAGGAAGACTGCAAGAAAATACTTAGAGCCAGCGCGCACTTGTGATTTTTAGTCGACCGATTTTAGTCGCTATCGTAAGACGCTCGTGATCAAACTGTAGGCCGATAGTTTGGTATTGTGGTAGCGCGCGCTCTACACCGATTTGTGAGTAAAAATCGCACTTTCTTTCGCAATTCTTTACTCACAAATCCGTGTAATACTGTGACTGTACCTGAGGGCCTACTCTGAAACGCAAAGCCCGAAACTTCGGTATACCCGTCCCTATCACTCTCAAGCTCGAGTGAAAGGGGCGGGGCCAACCGAAGTTTCGGATTAGCGTTTCAGAGTACGGTCCCTGGGTAAAGCAGATTTTCAAAGGGAGGTCTCAAAAGGGCAGAAACTTCTTCCCTGTGCAACATGTCATTTTACGATTAAAATGACTATCAAATTCTTACCGGCAGGCTGATTATGTAGGTAAGTTATTAGCAATCACTTAGCAATCAAAACTAACAGCAATTGCATTACCATTGCTACTTTAGTAAGAGAGTTGTCACATTGATTCTTACTAGGGCAGCAATCTAACTGTCATTGCAATCAAATTTGACAAGCAATCGATTGCTAATAAGGATTTTGCTTGGAATGGGCTAGTATTTCCTTTTCATTGACTGAAAATATTTGTCATTTAAGCAATTGTTCATAAAGGAAATTATTATGAAAATTACCAATAACAGGCATATTTCACTCCCCGTGTCGGCTCAAAAACGCGGCGGCAACGCCGGCGTTGAAAATCCATAGAAATTAGGTCCGCAAAAGAGCTAGAATATATGCGATAGAAAGAGATGCAACTAGTGGCCGTTCGTAATTTGCGCCGTACAAGCTCAATTCTACTTTATTCGTTATATTTAGAGATGCTATTTATTTAAATGACTTAGCGGAGTGAACTATCTGTTACACAGTAAATATTTAGTAATAGTCCGCGGTATTGGTTGATGTTTATAAAACATAACAAAGGGATTGCCGTTATATATATGCAGGTGTAAGTAGGTATACGACTTATTTTGTTCGCCCATAAGCCCTCGTCTGACTTGCACATAGATTTTCCAATGTACGATGATATACACATTCACATACGTACCGTGCGATATACTTACATTTAATTATGGAATATAATAAACCGACCGACTAAAAATGACAAAACTTACCGACTAAAATACTAGGTTTGGTTGCGGAAAAAATAGGTTTGGGTTAGGTTAGATTGGCGACTATCACCTAGTATTTTTGTGGGTATGTATCATAATAACTACGGTCATTACGACTATGGTCGAAATAACTCCGATCGATTCACATATTTTCATAATGACTATTGAACGACTCAACTACTGTTCATTTCACCTACGGTTGATTGAACTACAGTTGATTCAACTAACGGACGATTGGCCTAATGTTCATTTCATCTACTGGTTGTTTCGACTATGAACGACTCGCCTACAACAAGCTTATTAATTGGAAAGTTTATTAAATGGATTTGGGCGCGTTGGATTGTTTTTTTGGTTAGGGTGTCGCAAACATAAAATTTTTGACTGTTTTATTATGGAGCGGGGACTTGTAAGATTTTCAAGAATGAATTTTATAAAAATGAAAATATCTCGAAAACGGTGCGTCATAGCTGAAATCTAACAAAATTTTCGATCCCCTATCCGATCCCGGAAATACCTAGGAGGCAGCCGATGGACATATAAAAAATATTCAAAAAAAATTTGTTATTTCCAAAAATTTTTATATTTTGGGAAAAACAGAAGGGGGGACGGAGGGCGAAGCCCCCCGCCAAGGGGGCTCGGGGGCAAAGCCCCGCGCCTCCCAACAAAATGTAACAGACGTTTCAGGTTAGACCAGTGACCAAAACACCGCGCGAGCCGAGCGAGCGAAGCGAGCGTTCCGCCGCAGCGGCCGGCGAAGCGCCAGAATCGACTTTATACACCCCCCCTACCCCCTACTTCAGTTTAATAGGAAATGGGAATATGTATATAGTCGTTTCTGGCGCTTCGCCGGCCGCAGCTGCGGCACGCTCGCTTCGCTCGCTCGGCTCGCGCGGTATATTCATGTAAGCCTAACATGCTCGTCGCTTCGCTCCTCGCACCTATCAGCAATACAGTCACGAGCAATAATATGTACTTATACAACATAAGACTATGTCATATTACAATATTGAATGGCTTCTGTAACACTGATCGTTTTCTTTTGGAACGCTACAGTGTGACAAAGTTCTATGTTGTATTGTGTACATAATATTATTGCTCGTTTCTGTACATGAGTCACTATTTTTAAACTTAATAAACCGTGTAGGTGAAATGACCGTAGGTGAAATGACCAGTAGTTCAATCAACCGTAGGTGAAATAACCGTAGGTGAGTTGTTCGTAGGTGAGATGACCAGTAGTGATTTCGTACATTAGTAATTTTAAAAATAGGTGTAACGACCAATAGTTATTTTGAACAGTAGGTCTTTTGACCGTAGTTATTTCGACCATAGTCGAAACGACCGTAGTTATTATGATACATACCCATTTTTGTCGGTAAAAAGAATTTTAGTCGATCGGTTAATTACTACCCTTTAATTATACCAGAAGCCTTCCCTTATCTTCTGTGCGGAATAAGGGCCTTGTATGCGACAATTATATAACTGTAGTGCGATGTAAAATAACCGTAAAAATGTCATTATAGCCATAGGTACTTATCCGAAAACAACATAAGTATATTTCTTGGGGATTTTTTATGTATTATGCCAAGAAAATCAAAAGTGATCAATGTTAATAAATAAGTAATTAAAAAAAATTACAAAACATTTTAAGTAGGTAAGTACTTACTTGTTTTTGAGCTCAAACTTGTTTTCATGGAAAATCTTGTACTTTTTATTATCTACTATAATCTAATATGGAGTTAATAACCTTTAGATAGGTAACTTGGGTTGGGACAGTCGACAGAAGGATATTTATCGAAGCTGTGATATTTCTCCAACGTGCTAATACCTACCACAGATTACTAAATAGATACAGGTATGAATGTCTACGATATTGATAAATCAGTAAGACGCATTGCATGAAGTGAGTAAAATGATCCCAAAATAGCAGCATAATCAACTCAACTGTTTGAAATAAACTATCTAGCCAATCTATCACTTCTCAAGACTTTCTCAATTAGACACTCGAAAAGTTTGCCAGTTAACGAGAAATGATATAATCTGCTTAAAACTTCCAAACTATTCCAGATTTCGGTATCACTACCAGTAATAATCTTGAAAGCTTTCTGTTTTCTGTTTAATCTCGAGCCGGAAATTCAGACTAATAAACGGTAGCTTCGATTCGACCGAAGTTTGGGAATTTTATTTTTGTTTTAAACATTAAATTCGATAAAGTTCTGTAAATCTAGGCTAATTGGTAAAGCGCCCGAACCGACTTACAAAGGGGCGGAATTTTTCCAAAACATTTTTTGGGTCACCAAAAAGGTTGTACAAATAAAATAGATCAACCTACAAGCTAACTTTTTGTTTTTTTTTTCATTTTATATGGCGCGTCGGGCATTCCAATTTCTCAGAAATAAAAGGTTTTAAATTTTCTACGAATTAAGGATTTTTTTATTCGGATACTTAAATAGTTATGGAGAATACCCTCCTACACACAACTTAACAAAGAAATAAAAATAGTTTATTGTACCTACCTTCTTTAGTTGCTATTTACGTGCAATAGAGTCCTTGATACACGTGTCACATTAGTCGTCCACGTAGGCTCTTTTAAAATAGAAAACCTTTGATAAGTGTACTTCAATAAGCAGTTACGTAATGTGTAAGTAGTAAAAATAACTGATACGAACAACTGATACTGTCATTCATTGTCATTGTTTGGCAAACCTAATTGAACAATTTTCCATTATTGTGTTTGTTTTGAGAGCACGACACGATAAATATATATATCTTGTCACCACCTTGTCAACAAAGCATTAGAGTTTGTGTAGCGAAAAGTGATCAAGTAAGTATCTACGTAGATAAGTAGGTACAACTTACGTAGCCAAGTTGTGAAGACACGTGGTGAAAAAAGTAAACGCGTATTCATTAGTCGGTTTTACTAACTGTATCGAATAATAAAATACAAAACCATTATTGTTATAGTAAATGAAGTAAGTACCTATTAGAAAAAATCGACCCGTGTCACAACCAGCTCTGATGGGACTCGAACCCACGCCCATTCACTGTTCGGGCGGATGCCCAAAAAAAGTAAAAATAATTTAACAAATATAAAACAATCTTGATTATTAAATTAATGTACTGCTACGCAGTACGTACCTATGTTTCAAAATACAATAAAAGAAAAGAAGAGCTCGTTGAATAAAACTCTTCAGTTTTATAGTTAAACTAGCTTTCCGTCCGCTGCTTCGCCCGCGTGAACTACATGACTTTATCCCGCGGGAATGTGATTTTTTCCGGGATAAAAAGAAGCCTATGTTCCTCTCCAGGCTACAAAGTATCTGTGTTCCAAATTTCAGCCAAATCCGTTCAGCCGTTATGGCGTGATTGAGTAACAAACATCCAAACATCCAAACATCTAAACTTTCGCATGTATAATATTAGTAGGATAGTTACAACACCTAGTTGCCGCTGAAATAAAAAGCTATCAAGCGCTTTTCTCCAAACTAAAGTGGCTACAACTTTTATGAATAAAATCCCCATCAATGAAACAGTTAGGTAATGTTATGCTGATGTAAACTTAATATTTCTGAATGATACTTATAACTACTTATTAGAAAGCAGTTCTTTAAACTATGACCCTACTAAGCAGCGAAATGTGCGATTAGATAAAACAGTTGTTATTAAATAACAAACACCGTGTTTTTGCACTGTTGAGTAAACTTTAAGCTATTTTTAACGACATCATATCTCACAATAAATAATACCTAATAGAACTTACGTAATTACTTACTCTTATTTGCGTTTCAGTAAAATTATGACGACTTTCTAAAGATCTTTTGGGCAATTAGTTTTAATAATTGTACAATATTACTTGGTTATTAATATGTGTACCTATAACTTACTTACATCGCAAATAATCACATATTTCAATTATATAATGACACCTCAAGAAGATATCTGAAGAGTAAACTAGCACATAAAGCGTGTGTCAGATAAATGCTCTCTGTAAACATTTCTGCGGTGGTGTCGTGTGAGGCGGGTCGTTACGTTCCCTAAAATATGGTTGAGCGAAGCGATGGCTGGTTCATGCGTCATGCTCGTGAACGGGTGCCACCAGTGGGATGAGTCTGCTCCTGGCTTCTTGTCTCAAAAGATGCAGATTTTTTATGTTTTATTGATATTAGTTTTATTTTATCTTGGCTTGTATGGCACTTAAATTCCAAATTCCAAATAATTTATTGTGAAACACAAGTTTCAGTTGTTTATTATTGATTCTTATGTTCTTAAACTATTCAAAGTTTTATTACACATGTTTAGCATTTATACAGAGCGTCCCAAAACTATGTCACATGGAGGGAAAGTACCTTAAATACTCAAGATATACAATTTTACTGAAAGGAGACTTCATTTTTATTTTAAAAAGAAAACAAACTGCATTCAAAGAATTTTAAATAATCGCCTGTCTGACCTGGGAATCGAACCCGCTGAATGTAAAAAAAATATTAACATTAATTATATTGTACCGATCGAAAGGCTCGATTATACCTAAGCGTTTCTTTTAAGTAACATAGTATCTTAAATAAAAGGAAGACTACGAAATTTAGGGCGACTTTTACCACTTATACTTAAACGTGATTAACGCCAAACGTGTTTAAAACATAGTTCGGTCTCTATCATCTGTTTGAATGTGACAGAGACTGAAATACGTTTTAAACGCGTTTATCGTTAATCGCGTTTCAATATCATTGGTGAAATCGGGCCTTAACATTTAATGTTGAATTGTTATTCAACATTAAATGTTGTTAAAAGTTTGTGCAACGTTATGTACCTATAGCCTTTTCTGGGACTGTCGTGCTCAAACTTTAACATTTATGATAGGGAAATTGGGTATAATTGCTCCAATCTTTACTCATTAGTAATACATTGAAATGTTTAAAGTTTTGAGCACGACAGTAAAGGTTATCCATAACGCTGCACAAACTGTTGTTTAATGTTAAATTTCGTAGTCTTCCTTTTATTTAGGATGCTATGTTACTTAGAAGAAATGCTTAGGTATAATCGAGCCTTTCGATCGGAACAATAAAATTAAAGAAATATTTTTTTTTGCATTCAGCGGTTTTGATTCCCAGTGCAGACAGGCGATTATCTAAAATTCTTTGAATGCAGTTCGTTTTATTTTTAAAATAAAAATGAAGTCTCCTTTCAGTAAAATTGTACATCTTCAGTATTTAAGGTACTTTCCCTCCATGTGACATAGTTTTGGGACGCCCTGTATATATTATTTTATTTGCTACGTTTTTGGTTGGTGTGTATTTTAAAGAAACCTTTTGGATGTCTATTTCTTAGTTATTGAAAATTATTTACTGCTATGATTACCGGGTTTGTGATGGAAAGTGACTTTACATATTATATTATGTTAGTCACTTTTCAATTTGACGACTCTGTATGAAATATGACAGGGAGAAAAAAATTGCACTTGGCGAGTTTCTTGCCGGTTCTTCTCGTTACAAGGCCTCCCGCCGTAGGATTTGCGAACCGATAACGTAGCTTCATTGACGTTCACAAGTGCTGCATCAGCCTAAAATGAATAAATGATTTTAAATTTTGAATTTTGAATTCTGCGTGCGACTGGAGCGTTTTTGGTGCTAGTGACAGTACATTTTTTTTGTTTTAGTTTTCTATTTTGACCACGCGTAGACTTATCTGGCGCGCACTCTAGTTGATTTTAATCTGTTTGAGAAACTCTCTTTTGTTTATTTTATTTATCTTTTGTTTTTGAAAGTGAAAAGTTTGTTTTTCTATACAATGTAGGTACAGTGACTTAAGCTAACCAGACAATGGCACCTTATCAGTATCCTAGTTCGATACCCTGACAATGTCATAACAAAACTTTATATGAATATCAATGCAATGCAAGTGTCGATGGCTTATCTACTGTGTCTTTTGATAATCCGACAATCCAACAAGCTCTGTTTTGGAATATTAGGTAGGCGTAGGTATAAGTCATTTATTAAAAAACATACAAATTTTCTTCGTTATCTTAAAGAGTTTACAGGACAGATAGCCACATGAAAATTGATAGATTTGCATTATTAGGTATACCTAGTTACGACAAATACATTTACCGTCAGATAATATCGTAGCGGATTAGGTCACCAAATATTTCGGAGCAGAATTAATCCGGTTAATAACATAAGAACAGAACATGCAATTTGTCATAAATATAAGAGCAGCGAATCGTCAAAGGTATCGCAGTCAGGGTGGTCATAAAGACCATAAAGAAGATAACATCGTAACACACAGTTTAATTAAATTACAATAAATTATGTCTAATGCAAATCCACAATAGTTAACAAAATAGTTTTTAACAAATGTAAAAATAGTAACGAATTTAAACCGCGTGTAACTAACTGTACCGGTGCATAATTCAGAAGCTTTCCCATGGGACTGAAATCATCAGTTGCAATCAAAGTAAGGCCTAAACCATTTTGCTATATTTTATGCTTTTATGTAAAAACTATGGTAAGGCCATAAAAAACTTTCTCCAATCTATCTTTAATTATTATTATAAGCTCGCAGTGCCAATAAATACCTAATTCGTTTACTATGTCGCACGGGTTCGCTTAAAATATGAATGACTCTACAAAGGTTGAATCCCTTTATATCTCTAGATCATCATTATCATTCACTCCTTATCCTAATTATATTTGGGGTCGGACCAGTAAGTCCTCCTCCTCCACTCTACTCTGTTACCCATAATCTCCTCATTCACTTCTTTCTTATACATATCATTACGCACACAATCTATCCATCTTTTAAGCGGTCTTCCTCTCGCTCTCTATTCATCTAAATTCATGTCCACCACCTTTCTAGTAACATGCCTATCATCCCTTCTCATAAAATGTCCATACCAAGCCAAAAGGTTTCCTTTTTAACCGACTTCTAAATCAAAAAGAAGGAGGTTCTCTATTCGTCTGTATGTATGTTTTTTTTTGTGTATGTCCACCGATTACTCGAAGACGGATGGACCGATTGAAATGATTGAAACGTTATAACATCAGGTTGGTTTCCAAGTTGGTCCCATTTTTTGAAATTTTGAAATCGGTTCAGTAGTTTTCAGGAAATCTTGAAAATACTGTCGTTTTCATTACCACTTTATGTGAATTTAATACGTATCTTTAGGCATAACTCCTTTGTTTATAAACCGATTTAGATGATTCTTGTTTTGTTAAAAAGGGGATACCTCAAGGTATTTTAACCGACTTCAAAAAAGGAGGTTTTCAGTTTGATCACATACCTATTTACCAGAATACAAGTAAATTGCCTGCACGATGCACTAAAAAGAGTGAAATAAAAATTATTTTTATAAAAAAATAAAACCGCCTTCAAAAAAATCACATCAAAAAAGTAAGAAATAATTCCTCACCAAATAAATAACGTACCTAAGTACTTTGAAGTCGGGCGGGTTTTAACAAAAACAACAAAAAATCGTACATGTTTCACGCCCGACTTCAAAGTACTTACGTTATTATTTTATTTGGTGAGGAATTATTTTTTAATTTTTTGATGTGATTTTTTTGAAGGCGGTTTTTATCTCTAAGGGCCTAAACTGAGTAAAGCGGGCGCCCACGACGGGCACACGTCGCGTGTCTCCGTCCGTGGACGCGCGCGGGCTCCGAGGAACCGCATCACATAGCGCTATTGTCTGAACAAGCCCGTGCGTGCTACCGCTGGCCCACTGGCGGGCCCCGTCGCGGGGAAACGGGCCACAAGGCGCGGGTGCGGGGCCCGCCTCCCCGCGACGGCTGCCCGCGACGGGTGCCCGCGACTGAGCACTTTTGTATGGAACCGCGCGGGCGTCCGCGTGACGCAGTTTAGGCCCCGAGGGCCTGTTTCACAATGTCTAAGTAAGTTCTGATTAGCTGTTACTTGACAGATAGGCCATACAAAACTGTCATGTAAACTGGAAAGTAGCTCCTAATCGGACATTTTAAAACAGGCACTATATCACAGAATAAGTAGCTTAAATATGTATACTAAATAAATATCGCTTACCTGGTCTCAAGATTTTCAGAATTCTTTCAGTATATTCAGTACGACCAGTAACTCTTCAGAATGGAGCAGTATAGTTCAAGAGATCTCCACTGATATGATTCTCTTGAGTGTCGCGTTTCATTTGTCTCCTTTGCCGTGTCCCCACAGTGCACTTACAACTTTGCGACAAATATTTTCTTTAAATTAACACAAGTGTCTGTAACCACAGGTCCAACTTGAAAACAAATTATGTCATGTCTTGATCTTTGACAAAAAGTTATCTCATTCTAGTGGTTGTTAAATAATATTCCATATCGAGTCGTTTGTGCTGACGTTGTCGAATAATCAACGCGTGAAAGTCACGCCGCTCAGGCGTGGTGAACATGCGGCCTCTTTGCTAACTACTATCAAGTGCCTTGTCTTGTTTCCAGTTACCTATATTTGAAGGAAAAACAAAACAATTTAAGTATTAAATCGAGTAAAAACAAATTCCGAATTAAGTAAATCTACTAAAAGTGTACTTACCTTACTTTACATCGTTTGATCTTACCAAGCTTGCAATACGATACAAGGTCCAAAATAGTGCTAAGTGCTACCCCGTTGTGGAAAAAAAAGTTGTAACCGAAGCCTAAATTTTTATCATCATACACAAACCCTAAATTTTATTCAGATTCGACCCGATGTGGAAAAAAAGTTCTAACCGAAGCCTGAATATTTATCATTAATATCATCATACACAAACCCTAAATTTTATTCAGACTCCGGCTAACTAAACCATAGCTAGCTAACTGACCATGCTTAAAAATATAACAAGTTCTGATTCGGGAATTATTCATAGTAGGTACTTACCTATAAATTATATTGTTAGTTTGTTTTCTGTTATTCAGCAAAAACCCATAAAACATATTTTACTACAACACTGAATAACGACTTCTACGTACGATAAAAGTAACCTTATTACGTAATTACGATATTATGTCCAGACAGTTATCGCGATTTTTATTTGTGCCGACATATTAACTCGTACAATTGACATAATGATAGATACACTAGGTTTTAAGGGTAAGCGCTATTCTAAAGGAATGTCCTAACTGGGAGCATTCTTTCGTAAGCATTTGTGAACAAGCAATCATAGGCGAGCAAAAAATGCTTCCCAGCGAGCCCAGCATTCACTTTCGAGCATTCGAATACGATCTCGTTAAATGTCATTCATTTCAAAATGTCGGATAGAGCCATGAAGTTTCACTTAATACTCTGAGGTCAGTATTAAGTCGAACTTCATGGATAGAGCAATTTAAATTTTTAGTTATAATAAATTGACTTTGACAACGGTCACAAGAATTAATGTTCCTTGCTTTACAAGCGGCCAGTAATATTCCTACATACATACTCATTCATTTCAATATCTGAGTACCTACTCGCTTTCGAGCGTTTTATTTGCGTGAACATTCGAATGCGAGCCGTTTTCGCTAAAATCGTTGCGACGTCCACACGGACCGAAGTTCGCGCTTGCCTGTAAGCTTTGTAACGCTCGGCTCAACGTCCTCACCACTCGAATATTCGACGTCGAATGCTCATTACACGTGAATGCTCTCATTGAGGACGTTCCTTAAGAGTAGACGAATAGCTGCTAATTTTAACGGGTCACCTAGCTTTATTTTACAGTAAACCAAACAAATACTTAAGTCTAACCGGTCTAAACAAATATAGATTCAAATGGTTATTTATTAAATTGACTTGCGATCAAAACTAATTAAAATATTAATATCTTGCTATCGACAAATTGAAAACGGTTTATATTTCACTTCACTTTTGTGAGTGATTTCAATTTACAACTTTGTAATCGTAAACATTTCGACAACTAAACGCAACTAACTAGAGATAGAGATAGCTTCTAATATACCTAGAAACATATTATTTTGACAATTGATAAGAAACAGCTATTTACTCAAACTTATTTGAAGAATTATAGGTCACCCGATCGAAATAAATGAACCAGGACAAGGTACTTATAATACTAAATAAATGAAACACACAGATCTTAAATATAGAATAAGTATATTGAATAATTAAATAATGTTACTTCAAATATGTTGCCAAAAAAGACTTAGGTATAATATGTGTAATGGTAAAAGTAATAATTAAAAGGTTCTAGAGGTCAAAATATTTCGAGTTTCAGTGGGAACGTATATATCTTTATTTAAAGTGAGGAATTTTTCAAGTCGTAAAATTACCGAATGATGTATGTATAGACACGTTGTTGTTCCTCATGCAATCGCAAGCTAAGTCCAAACTTCAAACTTGTCATCACAAAGTGTTTCAATATTAATGTTACTTGCATGGTAAGCGACAACATGTAGAAAAGTCGGTCAAACCAGAAATCGTGCAAAACAGTCTATCAATTTTACTAATTAATATTAACTATTAGTTTTAAAATTACAACCATTGCGTCAACGGAGCAAAATGTCTAGTGCTTATACATTTCAATAAATATCATATAATCATATGGGCACTTATATCATTATCGAGGATGTCATGAAACAAACACATCATACTTCCTTGTAATTATTGATTAACTTTGATCGATTTAAGCGCAGCTTAGCGGTATTGTTTTAAGACATCCCGATGTTTAATTTAGGTAAGACTGAACATTTGGCTACGTCAGTGTCGTATTCAGTCTTACGTCCTGCTGGGTTACCACGGGGACTATTATGTAACACTTGTTTCGAGGCACAAGTAGAGGAGCGTCCAGACAACTTCACAACATTTTAATTGAAACCAAAGTAAAATTATCATCATAAACGGATCAAAATTTACACATTCTAAACGCTCCTCTTAGATTCTATTTCGAGGCGTTACAAATTAGAATCAAAACTAAGTGCTCACTCACTGACAATAAAACAGCATTATCGAAGTAAGTATATTCGTCACTGTACCTCCTGTATTTGCAAATGCCATAATATGCGATATGAACAATAAAAATATAATTATACTTTATTACGTACGCTAATAAGTAGCCATCCCAACGATGCAATGGCTACATATTTTAATAGGCGGAAACACCACACTTACAAAGTGTATAATTAAACTACAAATCCAGATGTATAAAATAATTATGCATCGTCGATTTAGAACTAAATAGAAATTGTTATACTGTAACTCTCGATACATCTAACTGACTGTGATGTGACGTAGAATTTTAAGTGATGAGTATTACAGAGTAAAATTAATATATAAGGCCGGACTGTATCTGATTTGACGCAGTGGCAACGTCCCGTACAGCAATTCTTCCTGTCTATGCTGGAACCTAAGTGCTTTACGCCCACGCCCCGTCTAGCACGATTATAAACCCATTCATAAATCCATTGCCTCGGAAACAGTAAATTAAATCTAATTGTAGCAGTAATATAATATTGACCGTTTCTGTAAAAGACGTACAGCGAAAGATCAAAAATAAAAGAATGTAATATCGTGACGTGCATTTAATGCTTTGACAACTATGAATTGGTTTAGCTTGAATATGATATTATAACAGCAGTTGTTTTAATTAGTCGCTGTACGTCTAATCCCATAACAGCCGCAAACACAAGCTTTTGACAAATTCCCAAGACATTCGACACGTTGAACGATAACATACATTGCCTGCCAATATTCTACGGTGAACGCGTTTAAGTAGTGCCAGTTGTCTCAATACAACACCAACTGATATGTGTTACCGAAGAGCAAACAAAAATACGACAACACCTAACATACACCTCGCAAACTTGCCTGATAATGGGAAAATTACAACTATGAACATGCATTAAACGACTAATTAAAATATGCTCCGTACTAACATTCTATAATTACGAAACTAACGATATATTTATCTTTTAATTATTAAATACGCTTTAAAGTGTAAAAATAGTTCTTTGAGACATAATGTCAAAGCACTCCTTTAATGCCATGATGAAGAAGAGAATTTTGCTCTGACAAATACCAGGAATAGTTAATAATGCCCAGCGAGCATAATAATAAATATAAAATTCTGCAATACTTTAATATAAGTAGATAATAATGTAATGTAATTTTACTCATCTAAGTAGGAAAACGTTGAAGAACTGGAACTTAATACATAATATAGATTTGCAAAGTAAACATGGACGGCAAGTTGTTACGACGAAAGTATTTTTCCTAAATGGTGCGTACCTTTTATGCTTTTGAAAATTATTTGTCTAATACTTGCTATAAGAAATTCAACTGTAACGCAACGAATTTAACCATCGAAAGCGTAATAAGTTACAGGAGGAAACATTTATCTTATACTACCAATGCAAACTTGAATAAGAGGATTCTAATAAAATGTAGCAATTACTATTTTTACGAATTTTTACAGCAAGAATAGGTACGCGGTTCCATAGTAACTCTTTGAACTCAAACTCAAAGCGCATTATTAACGAGCTGGTAAACAAAATACTTACTATTGCGCACAAAAAACTGATACACTTTAAATCGAAAGAAATCGGCAGAAAACTAAATAAATACTATTATGAACTATTTTTCGACAACTACTAAATCATAATCGCGCACTTAAGATTCCGTTCAACATACATATTACATTCTTCAATAGATATTTAATAGAATCTGTAAATAACTTTGAAATTTTTAACCACATACATTCCTTTAGATATCAAGCTAATAAGTTCTACGATGATTCGAAGCCTTTAGCAGTTAAAAAAAAATATTGACAGACAAACCCACGTCTCACCATGTAAGTATCCTTTTTGCGTTTATGATACGGAATCCTATATAATGTCTGCGTAGCTTTAAT